>JAHHUM010002913.1:0-380273 GCA_036173005.1 Crenichthys baileyi
GGGGGGGGGGTGAATAAAGGGAAGAGCCAGAGAGTTGTTTCCCGAGAACAGAGAGGTGAATCTGGTTGCCAGGTGTGGGAATGCCCCGGGTTCACTGTTGGGTGCTGTAAATTAGGGGGGTGGACGGGGGTTCGCTAAGGAGGTCCAAGGAACGGGGAATCAGGAAAGCTGCCCAGCCGGGAAAGATCCCCCCGAAGTAACTGAAAGTTGATCCTTTGTTCATAAAGTGAATGATTCTTTCCAGAAGACGAAAATCCAAGAGGTGATCAATGCTGAGGGGGCAACGTAAACCCTGTAAGGCACAATAAAAAAATTACTTGGGTAAAAAGCAAGGACCAACAAAAAGTAATGGGGCTAAAGTAGTACCACTAAGGGAAAACACTCGGCAATGAGTTGGGGGCACCTCCCCCTTTAAAATACTCCTCTTGAGGTAATCAGGCAGATAGGGAACACCTGTCGCACCCCTCCAGGTTCCAACGCCATCTAAAGGCTAAACACAGTAAACAGCACCACAAAAACATCCATAGCACAGATCCTGACAGAAATAGAAAAAAACATGTTTTAGAATAGAGACAAACTGAATGAGAATGAATAAATTTTCTTCAAATGAATATTACAGATTCATGGGAAATGACAAAAAAAGCATGTACCTTGTACCTAATGATAAAACAAATGACCTAAAATAGGTCCTTGCATTGTTAGTTTCATTTTTTGTGGAAGTTTTTTGCAGACATGGCATGAAAACGAAAATCTACTAAAACTTTCCTTTTTATTACCTTTATATTAAAAAAAAAATCTTTATCAGTTTTGCCCTAAATTATTAAGAGCTCCTCTGGAATGTCTGAGGTCCAAATGTGACCCATTGGATAATTAAAGTCCAGACCTGAATTCAATTGAGAATCTGTGGAAAGACTTTATCACCACAAATGTTCTCTGTGCAATATGCGTTTTAGCTATTTTGCAAAGAACGGGGAATATTTTTAATCTCTACATGTGGAAAGTTGATAGTGACATACCCTTAAGTCTTTCAGCTGTAAAAGGAGCAAAAGGTCGTTCAACAAAGTATTGATGCAGGGGGTGCTAAAATATGCATGTCACATTTCTTAGATTTTTATTTGTAAAAACATTAGCAAACTATGTTTCATTTTCCTTCCACTTAATTCAATTAAATTCAAAAGTACCTTATTAAACCACGAGGAAAATAAAATGTTTTTGCAACTTATATTTTACAAGTTCCTTTAAAGTGTTTTTGAAGAGGGTGATGGCTGGGCAGGATCTCCTGTAGTAGTCTGTCTTACAGCGGATCTGAAGTAGACTATTGTTGTATGACCTTAATGTTCTTTCTTTTAAAGACAATCCCTTACACTATGCATTACGACTAATAGCAGTACTATTTGTACTACTATTGCTACACTTTACAATTATATACAACTTTATGTTGGTCTTTCACACAAAATCTCAATAATACTTGTTGAAGCTTTTTAAAACAGTTTAAAGGGTGTGAAAATATTTGCAAAGTACTCGGTTGCAACTGTCCTTTCTCTTCCATCCTTCCCAAACATAATTCTCCTCACCTCTCCACTCATTTAGTTTTCTTGCTTTGAAGCTTGTACTTTCTGGCCCCCATGCTTATCATCTATCCCTTAATACAGTGCTAAGATTGTAGAAACTGTCTTCTTTTGCAGACTTCCTGATGGGTAAGAGATGAACTCTCTCACTACTGGTGTGTTTGCTGCAGTGTTTTGGTCTGTTTTTGCTGCATCTAAAAATGTCTTATGTTTGGCTCTATATCTGCAGTAAGACATAAGTTAAACTGTTGATAGGTTCCTGTGTACCCTCTGAAGAGCTAAAGCACATGTACGCTTGTGGAAAAGAGAGAGGAGGGTAAAGAGATACAGGAGTGGTGTGCAAGCGGAGGTCTGCCTGGAGAAGCACAGATGTATTATTCAGTTTGTCTGTAGCTCTAGTTGGACGTGACTGAATTTACAAAGCAAGTAGGGGAGACTACAGCTCTTACGTAAGCTGTTCAGAAGACATCATTAAGGTTGATGTATGGTGCGGATGGAAATTACGTAGAACTATGTGGAGAACACACATGGAAACACACAGTTCCAGTGTAAAGCTGTAAATGGCCCATTAAAGAAACAAAGCTGTGCCAAGGCTGTATTTATTTGTTGACACTTTTATCTGAAAAATTGCTTTTGATGTAAATTTTTAGGTTTTAGACAGTGTTACCATGACAACACCATTACAACTGGTTCGCCCTGCTCTTGTTAATGATTATCATGGATTCTAGATTTTATGATATTTAGCTATGTTGTAAACAGAGTTTGTAATTTCACAGGGCACTGCAGCAAAAACTGCAGTCAGAACCTACTGTGGCTGTCTGTCTAATCTGCATTATTAAGTTTTTAGAGATTCAGTAATCTGCTGATACATAGCAAAGATCCTGCAATAACTGCCACATTTTAAACCTAAACTGCACAACCAGTGCCTAATGCATTTAGACTAGAGCACCATAGAGGAAAAGTTAAACTCATATCAGTGCATCTTTGTGGATCTACAGGGAGCTTAGGACATTAAACCTTGGACCGTCCCTCTGTTGTCGGACTGGTATCTGTAAGTTTAGGCTGATCTGTTGTCAATGATAATCTCTTTGGATTAGTCGGTGTCATTACCTCATGGCTCAATCCTTCTGTCCTGTTACCTCCCCTTCTGCTTGGCTCTTTTGCTCTGTTTTGTTTTTCTACAGAAGAAACAAAAGATGGTTCCCGAGGAGCTGATCTATGTAAATATTCATCTATAATTCACTCCACTGCAAGACACTGTGTTTATAATTTCAGGTCACATAATATACACACAGACAGACAAAGGTCCCTGTAGAGATATTTAAGGCTTTTGAAGTGCTTTATTTGTTGGATTATGTTCAACAGAAAATGTGAATTGTTAATCTTGTTTAGTAATGCAGTATTGTTGGTATGTGGTTTGAAATTCAAACTTGAATGGTAATTGTCACCTATATAGGACCCCACCCATACCGAATTAAGACCACCCAATGGTGTCCAGGATCCCTAAAACCATCCTAATCTTGCTATATTGCACAAAAATGTTTAAAACTATTTTGGTGTGAAACCAAGCATGGCCCTACTGTGCTCCTAGTACTTTAAACACATGTTTTTCCTTGTTACTTGATCATTCCAGGATCATTACAATGATACCAACATAAGTTTTCTATCGGCATAGATATTATTCTCACAATCTGAATATTTTCCCTATAAATATTGGACATTTTAGCACTGCTACCATCAGTTTCAACAGTTGTGTGGTCAAGGAAATTACATCAGTGTTTCATCATATCAGCAGAATAAGAGAATGCAGGGAAGGGCCTTCTGTGGAAAACGTAGTACATGCCTATTGTACCATTTTGCACATTTTAATCGTGTACAACAGTGTGCTTCCATGTCTTGCTGTGTGCAGTCAGAGGAATCATGCACACAAAATTCAAATTCTGTGTGTTTTGCACATCCCAGTCCCAGCTAATCACACTGCATATGCCGCGACATGCTACATTTTGGCATTGGATCTGAAGCCTGAAGAGCTCACAAGTTTCCTGGGACTCTCAAAAACCTGCTTATATGTGCAATTCTAAGTGCGCTTGCTTCTTCTCTGCTGTGAGCACTATTCCAGCTGGAAAACAGGGAATACCGATCTCTATGTGCTGATGGTTGCAAATTTTTCCCTTTTTTAAGGGCATGGATGCTTTCTTTCAGTTAGTTGGCGAGACCCCCCTTGTTGCACTATGAGCACTGGCAGGACACCATGCACATAGTAATGACAAAAACACTACAGTAAATTAAGCTACCTGGAGTACTGCCATCAAGGTGTGAATGTGATTAGGTTGTGGCCTTGGGAATAAGAACAGCATCCTCCTTTAAATTCGTGACTAATCCACGGCAGTGTGCAACACCCACACATCATGAATCAGCTGCCACAGCGGCTACCAGGCTCCTCCATAAAGCGCCAGAGATCCAAACATTCTGCCACCATGATGATAACCCACCACTGAGGTTTTTTGTTTTAAGTTTTCATTACCATGCTCCTAGAAAGAAATCCAATTTAAATACAGTTGTAATGAAAGCAATTCAGGTAGAATTTACAAATCACAATTATAAGTCACACAAATTTTTTTGCTATGCTATACTTGTTTTGCTTTTAGATTTTCCTTTGATCTGGACTACTAAGTTCGGATTGGCTGAGCGGTGATGGAAGAGCTGAGTTGGATAATGTTTCTCCCTGGACTATCGTTGCAGTGGTGGTGATGTGTTGTGTTTGTGTGGTTGCGGGGGCCGTGGTGTGGACGCTGGCCCCAGGTGTTTGCTGCTGGCCGGGGACCTCTGGCCGGGTGAGTTTGTCCCATCTTGGTGTGGGGTAGGGGGTTCCATTGTGGGCGCGGTGCTCGGTGGTGTCTGCCTTGTTGCGCCTGTGGGTGGGGGCTGGGGTAGTGTTGCACTGGCCCTGTGCCTTGCTGTCGCGGTGTGCTGTGTGGTGGGGGGCAGTATGCGGCGGGGGTGCTTGGAGCAGGGCTGTAGGTGGAGGTTGCACTGTGTGGGTGTGGCTTTATTGGCTTTTTGGGGATGGAGCTCATCTGTGGGGGTGTGTCTCTGTGCTGTGGGGAGGGGATTCATGGCATTTGGGTTCGAGGGCATGTGTTTATCTGTGTCCTGGTTGGGGGTGGCCCTGTGGGGAAATTCATGTTTGGGTTCATTGGGGTTAGGATCAGAATTCATTGGCGGGTTGGGACTGTTTCATCCTGTGGCGGCTGTGGTTGGCGGGCTGGTTCGGACCATGCACACCCCTCTTTTGTACATGGACCCCTCTCTGGTTGAGGATAGGGGTCATTGGGGGCCGGGGTCGCTCAGGTTCAGGCACAAGCCCAGCTCAGACTAGCCCAGTCCAGGTTCAGGTGCTTGGGCTGTCTGCCTGTCTCCACCCCCGGAGGGAAGGGGACCACCTCCTGGGTCCGGGGGCTGGTTGCCCCTATGGGGTATCGGTATAGCGTATGTATGGGGATTGTGAGTGAGTGTACGACGTCCATTGTTGTTTATCTTTACGTTCGGTGCGTGGGTCTGAGTGTTTTTATGTGTAAGCATGAGGGTGGGAATGTGTAATTGTGACTGTGTGTGCCTGTTTTTTGTGTCAGGTTGGGTTAAACTGATCCCTCTCCTGGATCAGTTTAGGCCCCTCATCAAATGTGGGGGGGCCTATTTCCTCCCAGCCACACTTCCTGCCAGTGGTTGGTGTCTCTGCCCGCTGGTGTACTTGTGGTTCTCGGTGTCCAGGGCTGGGTACTTTGGTGTGTGCCGGCTCACTCCCAATGGCTGCTTGCTGGGGCCCGATCCCCTGGGCTCTGTCGGGCGTCTGCTTGGGGAGTGATATGTCTCTGGGTCCATGGATGATTTTGCCAGTGGGGCCTGTTGGCTCGTCGCCGCAGCTCCCTGGGGCTTCTGCACTGTGGCAGCTCTCCCCTGCTCTTCTCTGGGGGGGTTGCGGTAGTCCCGGCAATGGTTCTCCTGGGGTTCTTGTGCTCTAGGAGGCCTTTGTATGTCTATGGCTCCGTATTTCCTCCGTATCTGTGCCAGGTCCAGGGCGGCAGGTCTGTGGCTCCTCACACTCGCTATTGCATATTTTTAGGAGAAACCTTGTATACACAAGCGCGCTCACACTCAGACCCACAGGTGTTAAGATTCAGATGTTAACAGATACACAAACGTTCTATATTGAGCCGCATTTACCACTAAATACATCTTGCATTCATAAGGATCGTGCACTTTTTGGTAAAAAAGCAGATAATATGAATGTTTCTGCAGGTGTAGAAGCAAACAGGGTGTTATCTTGTATTCTCTTCATCCTTCTTTCTTTTTTCCATTCTTTCTCAGTCTCTCCCCTTTTCATTTTTGCCCCACCTCTCTCTCTTTTGTGCTTCTTTTTTTTTCTTTTTTGTTTCTGTCTCCGTGACTGTAACAATTGAATAATCCCAAAGCAGTTTCTAATAAAGCTTCTTTTTATGAATATCAAGCAGAGCTTTAAAGCGTTAGCTGTAATGCTCCACTTGTGAAAGTAAATTTGTTGGGCTTTTTCTTGCAACTCAGACAACAGTTTTGAGCACTACTCTGCCGGACAGGATACGGTAAAAAAAAAAAAAAAGTTTAACCTCTAGTTGAAGTCTAAAGTTCCAGACAGTGGTGGGCTGTGACTTGAGCTTTTGCAGTCAATATACTTCAGATTTACATTATATATATACATATATATATATATATATACATTCATTCCCTTTATGTTTCTCTTCATTTCTTTTTACTACCAGGACTGGCTTATTGTTGTTTTTAGCCTTAAGCAGATGTATCATAATGGATGAAACTGCTTATGCTTTCAGCTTCTCAGTAGTCACTCTTTTATTGAAAAACTGCCTCTTTGGGGCTCTTTCCCCAGAAACTCCGCTGTGCTTTACATGATTACCCACATAGACTAAAGTCATTCCGCCTTTTGACAAAAAGTAGACTGAGGCTAACCTTAGACGTTATCTCACACTTAAGCCCAAAATTATTCATACCCCTGGCAGATGTAGATATAAAATATTTTTTTATTTAACCAAGATGTTGTTTTTCTCATGGGCAGTTTAGACATGCATGCCTCGTAAGATAATAAAACAATGTAAAAGAAAATATCAATTTAAAAACTAATGTATCTTTTTTTATAACATTTTGTTAAAAATTATAAATACCCTTCTAATAATCAACAAAAAATCTTTATTGGCATTACAGTGATCAAACCCTTTTTATAAGTGCTGACCAGGATTTTATGTTATTTTGACTATTTATCTTTGGTGATGAAGTTTAAGTCTTTGAGGGTGGAAAGCACCTTGCCATCACCCTAATCTTTACAGATTCTCTATCAAATTCATGCTGGGACTCTGGTTGGGCCACTCCATTAGGATTACTTCAAGTCAGATGAAACATTAAAGCTAAATCTGACAGGGTTATGAATATGTTGGCCTTAACTGTACATTAAGGTAGTAAGTTTTTAGCTTAGAGATTTATAGCTTAGAGAGTAAATACAACCATTTTTAACATGGAAGACCTAATTAAATTAAATTAAATTTAATTTAATTTAATTTAATTTAATTTAATTTAATTTAATTTAATTTAATTTAATTTAATTTAATTTAATTTAATTTAATTTAAGTTAATTATCATAATTTTAAACTATGAAAAGAAAAACAATAAATGAACAAATGGAAAAAACAACCAAGCCTATCACAAATAATAAAGATGATAACCCAGCTAACACAAAAACTTTCTGAACTTCCATTTTGGAAGTTAACCATGAGCACAAGTTAAATTTAACCAAACCAAGAACAAAACGTACAGAATATGCTTCAACATCCTGAGTACTCAACACTGAAACCTCTAAGTTGAATCTAAGTTGCAATAACAAAATAATTTGTCCGTTAACACTTGGTTATTTGTAGGATTAAAAGAAGGATGAGTAGCAGCACTATGTATTTGCTGCATCCAAATATAAAATGCTTGACTGTGACCATGAGTTTTAGATATTTTAGGAAGCTTGTGTTACTCTTGATGATAGAGGAACCCCTCACCTATCCTGTAACAAGACACATACACACACACACACACACACACATACACACACTCACACACACCTAAATGACACCTTTATGTCCAGAAACTGCTTATTTTCTTTAGATGTATCTCTTGTCAAGAGCTCTGTTTGTCTAAACAAGAACATACATAGCTGATGCATACATAAATCTTGTGTGTAAGAGTGTCATTTGGTGATTTGAGAAGATGAAGTAGGGATATATCATTGTTTGATAAGCAGTGTGAGTCCTGCTTACAGTTGACTGTAATGAGGTATAAATTTGTCATGTTAAAGTAACTGTGACACCAGCAGTGAGTAGGTTTTCTCCAGAATAAACAAGCGTTAAAGTATTTAATAAGTGCAATGAGGCACACTGCTGAGTCAGCAGCATGGAAATATGAGGCAACAGCAAAGAGACTTCTGACTGCTACCAGGGTGAAATTTACACAGAAACATATATGATATATTCATGCTACTTCTTTATGATTAAAACAACTCAACATATAGTTTGAAATTTTGCATCCTCCATTTTCCTTTACAACTTTATCTAATATTTGCTTCAGCTCTGCCATTGATTATCTCTATCGACATCAACCTCCTTGTTCTTAGCAGAAACAACTGGTGATACCTCAGGTGCATACTTTCTCTCTCTTCTCAACAATTCTATCTCAGCAATCCTAAAGAAGTAATCTACCAAACCATTGTTTGTCTATTTTAAAATTACAGTTTGAACAATTTCTTCAGCACTTTTCAAATGCTTTGCTCCCAAAGGTAGCTATGAATGACCATCTTCTCATTGAGGTAATAAAGTTTTTAGCTTAGAGATTTATAGCTTAGAGAGTAAATACAAACCATTTTTAACATGGAGGACCTAAATAAATTAAATGTAATTGCATGTAATTTAAATTAATTTAATTTAATTTAATTTTAGCTGTGAATGACCGTCTACTTATTAAGGTAGTAAAGTTTTTAGCTTAGAGATTTATAGCTTCTTCAAGTTCATTCTATTCTATTCTATTCTATTCTATTCTATTCTATTCTATTCTATTCTATTCTATTCTTGTTAGTAAGAGAAACAGAACATTCCCACATTAGTGTGAGAAAGAGGCAATAACTTTCTTATTTTGCTTCTTGCTCTTAATCAGATGTCATCCATATAACAGGACTGTGCAAAAGTATTCACACCCCTGGCCTGTTTAAGTATAAAATTATTTTAATTCAACCAAGAAATTTGTTCATTTATATACTTCTCAATATTCAGCTAAAAAATCATTAACTCTTTATTACAACAATCAAACCTCTTCTGTAAATGCAGCCCAGCTTTTCTCGTGTTTCCCTTGGAGTTTCGACGATTTATCTTTAGCTCTATTTAGGTTGGAAGGCCTCCTTGCTATCACCATTATCATTTGCTCTTCCACAGATTCGTTATCATGTATAGGTGTGAATAATGTTATGTAGGTATGAATAATTTGGGCCACTGTAAGTATTTTCAAGGTGATGTAATATCAAAACAATACAGTAGCTTACCTAGCCCAGTTAACCCCATGTTGGAGCAGCATATTGCAGATGTCCTGCCGCAAATCCAGTTTGGATCTGATTTTCATTTGAGTGAAGAAGAACATATGAAGTTTCTATCTTCAATTGTTTTGATTTTATTAGCTTTAATGTAGCATCAAGCACGGACAGTATATGGGCAATAGCTGATCTTAAATCTCCTAGATCAGAACTGTGGAAGAAAAATGCTGTTTTTGGCTAAAGGCAAGTGTTGCAATTATGACGTTTAAAATGCACAGATAGATGACTGTAAATGTGGGTTGCTATGGTTACTCACTAGCACTTCCTGGTCTTTCATCGTAAGGTTGTGTTCTGTCATAATGTTTATAACAGCAATAGTTGCAGTGATAAACTATTTGCAGCCTGTATTTTATTGAATTGGTCGCACAAATAATATTGTGCGACAACTGTCAGGGAACGAGCCGATAGTGTTTAAAATTTGCACACTGTGTATAAATGCATTGTTTATGTCCTAAATAGCTAATTTTGGTCAGTCAGTTCAATGGGCATGTAATTCTACTGGTTTTACAAAAATGGGTGTTATTCCCAAATCCTATCTCCTTCTCCCAAGTGTTAATGTTCCTGTCTCAGTCCCTCTTATGTGAATCTGCCGTGGTAAAGTTATAGTAAGTAATAGTTCTCAGCATTACCTGTTTTGGGCATTTTGGATGTCAAAATATTACATAGCATGAATATTGCAACATATATACCACACATATGCCTACCTGCTGCGAAATATATATGCAAACTATGTTCAAATGCTTTTAAAATTACCAAAAATATTTTTTCTTAATCTCATGCTACACAGATGCTCTGACAAACATTCACTCTCTTCAGAATGCCAAATGTTTTAGTTGGCTCCAACGGCAGACCAGTCTGACCTAATTTTTGATTCATCCAGCTAATGATTATTTGAGAATTTAGGGACACTCATAGATTGCGTATAGAGCATTGAACTTTTTAGTCCATGATGGTCAAGCATTTATTATAAAAACTAAACATGATATGACTTCACTGTGAAAATAACTCAGTCTGCCCTGATTCATTGGCATGCTGTAAATTTTACTCTTCTCACAATACAGATGCAGTATACAAAACAGGGATCCATTTTTACTTGTGACTGGACTTGATGTTTCTCAGTGTGTACATTTCTCCACATTTAGTTGCATGTGAAAAGTGTTTTAGGATATGCCAAAATAAGTGCCAACATCAGACTGTGTGACCGCAGCTCAACTAGTCTAATATTATTCTATTCAAATAAAGGTTAAGCTATAAAATGCTGAGCTAACTACCTTTTTTTAGATGGTCAGTATCTGTACTCCTAGGATTTTCTCCTAAGAGCTCCTAAACCTTAGCAAAACTGATAGAATAATGCACACAGACAGTTGGAAGAACATCTTGGATACTGGCAGAGTTATGTAAAATCCTTGCATGTTTTATCTTAAGGTGCTTCGTGTAATGTGCCAGCCTGCCAACAGGGCTAACAGGATTCATGCAGACACCCAATTTTTTCCATCATGTCACCTGCAAACCTAGACAACTCTGAATATCCAGAAAGAATATAGAAAAGTCAGACCTGGGACTAAAATATAATAAATTCCCAGCATGAAGAGATTGCGATCTACAATGACGCTGCCAAATCTTACAAAAAACATTACCCTTAAGAATATTTAGTTTGGTGTTAAAAGGAGATCATACTTTTTTAGGGGCCATGGAAAAATCGTATGACAAATGTATTTCTGTGAGTTGCACAACAGACACATTATTCATGTTTCTTTTGTTTATGGCTAAAGAGTGTTTGGAGTATTTCACAGTTGCATTCACCAGTTTAGGGCCATTTCTGTCTCATACTCAACTTTGCAGAAGCAGATGTGTGTCAAAGATAGCTAGGAATTATGTATTTATTATGATGTAATATAATTTAGTTTACAATGGAATTCTGCTTAAATTCTTGGTCTGAGACTCGAGTCTTATTGACAGTTTATAATTCATGTAATGAAGAGTGAATGGAAGCAGGTATGTGAGCTACAGCTCCAATAGGTGATGGATGTGAAGCAGCACATTTTTTTGTGGATGTGCTTCATTATTAGCCTGTGATGTTTGTGGATTATGGGCTCATAACAACCTCTTCATGTTATCCTTTGCTACATAAAAATGACCACATGAATGCCTCTCCAACTGAACGCTGTATAAAATGATTGTGGATCATTTAACAAACAAAAATAAACGTAACTTGCCTTGAATATTCTCTAGCTGCTAAGCTAACTTTGACAGTCATTTACTTACTACACTCAGTCTCTTTTATTACTTTGTAATATCTATCTTAAATTTGGACTGGGAACAGAGGTTTTAAAATGTGGATTTAGAAAATGGTTTCCCAATATTATAAAACATGGCAGATATCCAACAGTGTGACTGTAGTCTTATGTTGTACTTTGCTGTTGAATGAAATAATTAAAATTAATAGTTTTAATAAGCCTTACAATGCAGAACAGGGATTTGTATTTTGTAACTTTTTGCCACTGCTTTCTGAATTTGATCTCTGTGATTTGCCTTGTAAATGCTAATAACCCAACACTGAAATGGATTACAAGCTATATGCTCTTTTAACTCATGTATAAGAACATCCAAGAAACCAACTTATTAGCCTATGTGTGTAAATGTGTGTGTTTGTTACTATGCACACATAATCAAGATTATACACTTCCACACAATTGGCAACCCCGGTAAAGATGTCTGAAGAGCTTTAGATAAATTCGTCTCTTATATTAGTAACATTATCTCACACTGACAATTTACAAATAATCCAGCCTTTAAGCAAAATATATTTATTTGGTGGGGAAGAAAATCTTTAACTATTCCTCTTAAAGTATCCAGAGTCCTGGGTCTTGATATATGCTCACGTCAAAGGTTTTCTATAGAATGTAGATCTGGGGACTGAGATGACAGTGAAAGAAAGTTGAATTTCTGTAGAGTGAACCAGTTCTGTGTTTATTTTGCCATATATTTTGGATCAATATTCTAAATAAAAAACAGTTTTATTATAAATCGCCTGGTATTTCAAGTTCTTGATGCCATACACTAAGGGCTTTGGAAGAAAAACAGGTCTGCCATACTTAAGAGTGGGCATGAGGTACTTTTTCACATATTCATCATTTGTTTCAAGCCAAACCCACCTGGACTATTTGTTGCCAAAAAGCTGGATATTACTGTCTTCTGTGCAAAGCACATTTTCTGTTAAAGTTCCAGTAGCAATAAGCAAACCACAAATTTGTTAGTGATGATAGAACAGAAAATACTGTGTACATGGGCAGGAAGTTAATGCCCTTAGATCAGTGTTGAGAATGATATAATGGATAACAATCCAACAGTGAGCCAGTACTGTAACGATACTGATCATCACACTTAAGCAGTCATCACAACAGGCCAGTGTCACACAACCTCCCACATCTAATCTGTGTTTCTGACTTCCAAAACATTGCTTAATATGGCATAATCTTATCATAGTTTCTACTAAAATGCAAACAGACACTCATGATGTGCATCATGGGTCGTGCAGAAAGATTTGGCTCTCTGGTCATTTTCTCCAAGTCTGTGGTTCACATTTGAGCCAGCAGTACAAGACAAACCTGTTCTGACTTGTTGATGAATATGAGTGTATGTTTGTGACAGATACTTTTGCAAGCTGACTAAGCTCCAGACATAGAATATTGCAGCAGCTGGGCTTGGTGGGAGCCACAGCTTTGGTAACATGATAGGCGCTCAAGGGTTTGTGCTTATCGGTAAAGATGGCTTAGTACAATCATTCAATCATTTTGGGCATAACCTCTGACTTACTGCATGCCTTAAGGATCAGTTGAACAGGAGAGCCTTAGAGATAGAGGTGCTGACCATGAAAACGGGGTACTGGTATCCACAGTTGTTCTTATTTTAGTATCCAGTAGATCAGAAAGATGTGTTCAAAGCATGAGCTCTATAGATCAAGTGACCAAAGAAAGCTGCACATTGATCATATACTCTAGGCTAAATGGTGCCACAATAAAATATTTTACAAGTCTATGGCTACTAATGTAGCCATAGACTTTGCATCATTGTGTCATGTTTTCATTTGGATCCCATCTATTCTGTTACATGGAAACTCAATGATACAGGAATGCATAAATACTGCAAAGGGCTCATTCCTATTTAAATGTTCTGGGCCCAAATCAAAGGGATGAATAAATATATCCAAATGCTGCACTGCTTTCATGAACAATCAGCTTTCTGATCTTCAGAAGCAAATGTCGGGATCCAGTTAAAATAAGCTCTTTTTATATATAAAAAAAAAACGCCAGAAAAAAATACAGCAGATTTAAGTATAAATATAATTAACAAATCTATACAATTAGAAAGAATTTTAAGACCTGATGTATACCTTTAATTTATACACTGTATATACACAAAAATCTAAAGGACAAAGACAGAAGAAAGTCTATAACATTTAGTGCTATTTATTGAGTAAAAGTATTTATACAGTTCAAACATTTTGTCACATTACAACCACAAATCCCAGCATATTTTATTAGTATTTTATGTGAAAGACCAACAAAAAGTAGTGCATACAGTACTTGGAAACTGTGGCGTGCATCTACTGTATGTATTCAGCTCCCTTTAATCTGATAGCACTAAATAAAGTCCAGTGCTTTGAGAAGTCACATAATTAGTAAACAGAGTCCGCCTCTGTGTACCTTAATCTCAAACATAAACAGGTAAAGCAGCATTTAATTTATATACTCCTTAGCTCTGGAACAAACTCCCTGTAAACCTGAGATGTGCAGTTATAGATGTGCAGAGAACTGCAAATATTTTTTGTTTTCTGCAACTTTTGATCAAACAATTTGACTAATGAACACTTTTGCTTCTTTTATGCCTTTAATATCTGTATTTTAACGTCTTTTTCTATTATGCAATGCTTTTATGTTGCTTAAGCTTAATTATGCTTATTTTCTTTCCATCTTTCCTTCAATGTCCTATAAAGCACTTTGGAACAGCTGTCCTGTTAAGGTCTTTGAGTTTTGTTAGAGAACATTGGCAAACAAACAGCATGAATAATGTGGATAGATGATATATTGGCACTAACATAGGCCTCTGCTATTGTTAGTCATTTTTAAATAATATCAGTATACATTTCTTTTACAAAAGAGGAAGACAAGGTTGAATTAGTGCAAAAATTCATCAGACAGACAGCATGGGGAAAAACTGTTTTAGTGGCGGCTTGTTTCTGCAAGTATTGCTCTGTAGAGACGACCTGAAGGTAAAAAGCTAAACGGTTTGTGTCCAGAATGTGTGGGGTCTACAGAGATTTTAGCTGCCCTTTTTCTGACCCTAAACCTGTACAAGTCCTGGATGAAGGAAAGGTCAACCCTCATGATCCTCTCTGCAGACCTGATTGTTCAGTGAAGTTTGGACCTGTACTGTTTTGTAGATGAGCCAAACCAGACAAAGATGAAAGTTTTTGTGGAAAAAATCATGTTTATTAAAGAAAGTCAACTGTTATTGATAATGACCTTGCAGGTACAGCAGTTACAGCACCATACATATGTACCAGAGGTGTCCTCTAACTGTTCTGACAAGAAAAAGAAAATAAGGTCTCTTATAACAGCATTACAAGGTAACTCACATGAAGCCCGGGCCCCTTCAGGAGGGACAGAGATAAGCCCTGTTGTAATTCTTCCCCAGATATGTTAAATACAGGATCTGAACCCCTCGCTGAATGGCATGCTTATTTCATACTCTTCGGCCCTGGAACCATCTCCTCAGTCTTAAAAAAGCCAGTACACTAAACCCAAGCATAAATTAGAACTGCAGCTGAAGGAACAGAGAGTGAACACTTTTATCAGGTCATACAGAGTGTTTCATGTCATTAGACAAGGGGACTTTCTAAATCTTCATCAACAATGTGCACAGGACAGACTGAACAATGGCAGGGTAGAATATGACCAACAGCTCCTGTGGCAGGTTGTACCTCTTAAGTTGCAGCAGGAAGTTCAGTCTCTGCTGGGCCTTCTTCCGAACATTGTCTATGTGTGAGGACCACCTCAGGTCCCGAGAAAGGGTGGTTCCTTGGAATCGGAAGTGATCCACAGCAGACACAGTTTTGTTAAAGAATGGTGGTTGGGGGGTTATGTTCTCCAGAAGTCCACTTCATCGTCGCCACTGTCTTGAGCGGGTTAAGCTTCTGGTGGTTCAGACCGTGGCAGTGGACTAGCCTATCCACCTCTTGTCTGTACGCAGGCTCATTCTGGATCCTACCAATGATAGTGTTTCATCTGCAAACTGCAAACAGGAGTTTCACAGCCAGGTCAACTGAGGTACAGTTATTTGTGCAAAGAGACAAGAGAAGTGTTGTTACGTTGTAAAGATACTTTTGAAAGGCACTGTAGATGATGTTGTCTTCACTAGTATGTCCTCAAACCAGACTCTATGAAGAGCAATAATTTTATTTAAATGTTTTTTAAATGAAAATTTAACTATTTCCCATAACTTAGCATAGCTTTTCTTAAAACTCTATTTCTTGTTCTTCATTCTCTAAATGGGGGTCTATTTTGACTTTATTGTGGCCCCATATCACAGGATTTAGTGCTTTCTAAATCTCTGTTTCAAAACCTTACCCTGTTGTGCTTCTATTACTAGAAACAAACATCAATCTAGCTTCTAAATTTAATTCACTGAGCACAAGATTAACTAGCTTTTCACACAAGTTATCACATTTGCACTCAGTTTATTTTAAGTTAAGAGCTGCTCGAAGTTACTTGGCATTGCTGACTTTCTGCCAGCTACACATTGCTGAAAGAGTCCCGTTGACCGGGGGAGAGGTCTTGGCACTGGGCAGGGAGCTCTCAAGAGAGGCTTTTGTCGGTGGACACACCAAGTTTTTCCTCAGCTTGTGTGTCCTCCGGGAGCAGTTGACACCACTGCCTTCTGTGTTTCCCATGCAGCTGTAGAAGACAGGGCATATGTTTCCCAGCCTGTGTTTTCCAGAGAAACAGCACACACAGGCATGCAGGTGGCAGTGTTTCTTCCACAGCTGTGTAAGCCAGCTCAAGGCAGGCTTGCAGCCAGGGCTGCTTATGGCACATTCCCCAGCAGCTGTGTCCCTGATGACGGAAAGAGCAAAAAAGGACAGAAGTATGAGAAAAGACATCATATCAAAATGCTCTCTTGAACTTATAAAAAGATAATTTGGAAAAATAAATTGGAAGTTAGACAAAATTAAACAAATTTTATTGGGTCCTAGGTTGGCTGGCATTATTTACACTAGGTACAGTGACTCTCCAAAGTACAAACACCCCTGTTAAATTTCTGTGTTTTAGGAACTTAAAACCTTGAGAAAATAATCAACAATTTCCATACTTTTTCAACTTACTGAATAGAGTGTTAGAATTTGTATTATGGCAAGAAAAAAGCAGCTGAGTAAAGAAAAACGAGTGGCAATCATTACTTTAAGAAATGAAGGTCAGTCAGTCCGAACAATTGGGAAAACTTTGAAAGTGTCCCCAAGTGCAGTTGCAAAAACCATCAAGCGCTACAAAGAAACTGGCTCACATGAGGACTGCCCCAGGAAAGGAAGACCAAGAGTCACCTCTGCTGCCGACGATAAATTCATCCGAGTCACCAGCCTCAGAAATCGCAGGTTAACAGCAGCTCAGATTAGAGAACAGGTCAATGCCACACAGAGTTCTAGCAGCAGACACATCTCTAGAACAACTGTTAAGAGGAGACTGTGTGAATCAGGCCTTCATGGTAAAATAGCTGCTAGGAAACCACTGCTGAGGACAGGCAACAAGCAGAAGAGACTTGTTTGGGCTAAAGAACACAAGTAATGGACATTAGACCAGTGGAAATCTGTGCTTTGGTCTGATGAGTCCAAGTTTGAGATCTTTGGTTCCAACTACCGTGTTTTTGTGCGGCGCAGAAGAGGTGAACGGATGGACTCTACATGCCTATTTCCCACCGTGAAGCATGGAGGAGAAGGTGTGATGGTGTGGGGGTGACACTGGTGACACTGTTGGGGATTTATTCAAAATTGAAGGCATACTGAACCAGCATGGCTACCACGGCATCTTGCAGCGGCATGCTATTCCATCCGGTTGAAGACAAAAGGGTCAACAAGTGCTAAACATCTCTGGGAACTCCTTCAAGACTGTTGGAAAACCATTTCAGGTGACCACCTCTTGAAGCTCATCAACAGAATGCTATGAGTGTGCGTAGCAGTAATCAAAGCAAAAGGTGGCTACTTTGAAGAACCTAGAATATAAAACATATTTTCAGTTGTTTCACACTTTTTTGTTCAGTATATAATTCCACATGCGTTAATTCATAGTTTTGATGGCTTCAGTGTGAAGCTACAATATTCATAGTCATGAAAATAAGGACAACTCTTTGAATGAGAAGGTGTGTCCAAACTTGTCTGTACTGTATATTATGTGCAATTCAGCTGAGACGGAAGACTGTTGAAAGAAAAAGAATGGAAAGAAAGAAAGCTGCAATAACCTGGTTGCATAGGTGCTCACATGTTTGAAGTAAAAGGTAAAAGGATCCACAATGAAGAAAGCAAAGAGAGGCAGTGTGCTGCTTTGGCTAAAGTTCTGCATGCAAACCTTGGGTCCTGTCATCCATGTGGCTGTTGCTTTGACACAAACCACCTCCCTTAGTTGCAGACATTGAGAAATAAGTGTGGTCCTTGGAGGTTCCACATCATACCTTAGAGGACCCAAAGGAGCTACTGCTATACTATTTGTGCTAAATACCACAGTATACCTTTCAGGGGTCTTCAGGGGTCTTTCTCGAAAGTCCATGTTGGATCTACGCATTATTTGGCAGGTGGCCATAATGTTATGCCTGCTAACTGAACATGAATATTACTCAAACTCATACTCGTCATCTTCCGCTTCATCCTGAAGCGGGTCGCGAGGGCAGCAGACTCAGTAGAGATGCCCAGACTTCCCTCTCCCCAGACACCTCCTCCAGCTCCTCCAGGGGGAGCCCAAGGCCTTCCCAGGCCAGCTGAGAGACATAGTCCCTCCCCTGGGCCTTTTCCCTGAGAATGACATGCCTGGAACAGCTCCCGAGGGAGGCGTCCTGGAGGCATCCGGTATAGATGTCTGACCCACCTCAACTGACTTGTTTCGATGTGGAGGAGCAGCGGCTCTACTCTGAGCTCCTCCTGGATGGCCGAGCTCCTCACCCTATCTCTAAGGGAGTGCCCAGCCATCCGGCTTTTAAATATTACCGCAGGGTGATATTAATAAATATTACATGTAAAGGAAATATTTCATACCGTCTTCCATGAAGTATAAATTCAACATATTTTTGTCCCACATTGCAATCACCTGAAAACAATGGTATCACTTCAATGACTCCCTTACAGTGTTTCATGGAGAACAGCTAAAAGTGAGTGATGGTGCAGTCATTTTAAATTTGATTTCCCTGGAGCTGTCGTGACTCAGCCCATTTTTAAAGAGGCAAGCAGAACATTCAATTATGTCTTTTTTCTTCTGTGGTATTGTTTATTTACAAACAATATGCTTGCTAACCCTACACAGGCCCATTTCTGGACTTTAGACTTGAATAAGTTTCTGTATCAGCTCTTTCCAGTTGTTATGTTTCTGTCATCCAGTACAATCTGCTATCATTATGCTTTCATTGATTCCTCATTGTGCCGTCTTCACTAGGTACATGGTCTGCAATTTATAACTGGGTTACACTGTGTTTGGTAGGGGAACATGACCTATTTACCCACCCACTCCCATTAGTTGACTCATGTCTGCTGCAGCTTCGTTTCCTGCCTCATTGATTTGTTCCGCATGATGATTTTGCTGAAATAATCTATGCCAAACTGAATCTGCACAATTACGCTTGCATATTCACACAAATTCCGATTGTTCTGTAAATATGTATAATCATTTTAATGTTAGATGTGGTGCTGCATAATTACAATGAGAGTTACGACCATTCATGGCTTACACACCACACACCATCTTTTTTATCTTTCCTGGGGTATCGGGATGGTTCCTGCAGGGAAATAAAACAACCAACTCCTTCACCGAGGACACTTCATTGCAAGAGAAAGCCAGAATGTGTGACCAGACTAAAATTAGCTTCATTAATGTTCACATCCAGTTTGCCTCACTGCACATTTGACCTCCCTGCAAAATGTTCACAGAAATGTTGATGCTAGTGATGAGGTTATCATGAGGACATAGATCAGGTAAGTGGCAAAGTCAGTTCTACTCATTCTTAGGCTGTAAAATATTAGTCTCTTGGGTGTGCACAAGTTGTCTTTCGCTCCTACTAAATTATTAATGTTAGAAGTAAATATATTCTGTAGTGTTTGTTTTAAGCCTTAAAACATGGAAAACCTGTTCTAGTTATCTGAATTCAATAGTTTTTACATAAATTCTCCTTTAGAAACAACATTTTTTGTCCTGTATAAGCTTTGTATAGGTTCCCCCTTTCGTATAGTTATTGTCTTATCCAAAGTTACTTTAGGTTATTGTAAGACACTAATCTAGAAACTAGAAAAAGGAAATGAGCAGCTAAAATACATCAAGCTAAACAAAAAATATGTTTATATTAGGCCCAAGCATAATTTTATTTAGTTTATTTATATAGCACCAATTAACAAGTGCCATGCCAAGGCACTATGACAAGCTGGTCCAATTAATATCCAGTAAGTTATTAATCCAGTTCAATCAAAATTCAGTTTACATTGTCCAAAATCATTTCAATACAGTCTAGTGATATAGTCAGAGTTAGATCCAGATACATACAGTCCAGTAAAATCCAAATCTTAACACAAATCAAATGTTAATTTGTAAAGGTTTGTCTGTCTAAAGAGGTCTAGCCAACTCCAGCAGGTCATTGATTTTTCAGTAATCTCCTTTTCTTAATAAAGAATGTGGCGACAGTGGAGAGGAACCACTGTCTTTTAACAGGAAGTGACCTCTAGCAGAACGAGGCTCATTATAAGCGGCCATCTGCTGCAACTGGCTGAGAGGTTGAGAGGCCGGAAGGCAAAGAGAAAACTCAGAGGCACTAGCAAAGGGTAATTTCTATGGCAAAGGAAAATAAATAATGTACACAAGGTTGATAGCAGCAATTGCTCCCTCAGTGACTATGTCCAGAATAGAGATATAGGGAAAGACAGAAGCACTGGCCTACTCCACATTTAATAAAAAGAAAGCCTCCCATCCTATATTTTGATACTTTGATATAGAACCACACTCCTTTTAGATTAGATGTGACAAGAAAGAGCTTTCTCTTGATTAATTGTTTTAGTTTGTGATCTGAATCAGGTATACTGTATATACAAAAGGTTATGCGTATGCATCACGACAAACAATCTTTTGCACTCTCACTATGTTAATTGGCTTATGAAAGAACAATACATAGATTATAGACTAACAAAACCTGAAATAGGCAAACATTTTCCACAATAACTGGATTGTATTTGAGTTAATTTTTTTCTGCTGCTTTAAATCATTCCTTCTTATAACCTCAAGTGAGACCTCTTAAAAAAACTGAGACTCTGGCTGAGTAAGAGTTTCTTTCACAAAAACTGTGCTTAGTTATCGATAAACAAAAATCAATTCCATCGACTTTTAACAATCCCTCTTTAGCTTAAACCGCAATGTTTAATTCAATCCTTTGACCTGCCAAATGTATAACACAGATACATCAGCATGGTGACATTATCTTTCAATTTTTGGAAATAATAGATAAAATAAACATTGTTCTTGTGTATAGTTCTGTTACAAAGATCTTGAAATACATGTCAGATTTTGTTTGTCAGATATTATTTTATGATCACAGTCCAAGATCCTAGAAAGTCTGACATCAGGAGCTTTTTTATCACTAACTTAAAGGCCTAAGGGAAAATTTGCATTTTGTTTTAGGACTGAAACACAGCGAGCCTTTGCATCCCATAGTTTCACACTTTTGGGCTTACTGTTTGGGGTAATGACTGCTACATCATTACTCATTCCAGGCAGGCTGCTGTCTGAACTCTGGTCATTTCACACACCGTTTGGTGTCTCTGATTGGGATTTTTGTGCCATTACAGCCTAAGAATTTAAACACACAAACACGGGGAAATACACACTCATACAGGCACCAAGACTAGAGATCAGAGTCTGTAAATGCCCACAGTATGGTTCCCTGATTAATTATCAACTTCTCATGCAGTGAAATTAACAAGCCACAACTTGTGCAGTCAAAGTTGTGTAAATATATTCACCAGTATCTTTTCAGTGTTTAATTAAAACAGTCTCATTCCAATAATGATAATAAGTAAAACTGGAAAGTGTTGCAGTTTCAAAATAAAAGCAAAAAACTAGAAAGCCCTACAGTTTCAGGAGAACTTTGAAAAAAGAGGAAACATGATAACCTAAATGGTCACAAAATCTTTGCATATTCAGAAACACATAAAAGACCTTATCAGCTTGGCTTGGCTTATCTTAAAAGAAAACACATGCTTTAGACTAAGATACGGGTGCTCACATCAGTTGTCAAAAAAGAACCCTAAATTGCTCTTTTCTTATTACCAAAAGATCTCAGAGAAGAGTCTGAAGGTTTAATTTTTTTGGGATGGAAGTCTGTTGATGTATTTTTTAAAATCTGAATCCACAATTAAACGTCATTAACTGTTTTCATATAAAATATGGTGTGTTTTATAGACAGTAATGATTACTCAAATAGTGTAGTACACTCTATATGTCCGTGCCATCAGTTGTGGAATTAGAGTATGATCTCTATACAAACAATTATTTGGTCTTTAGTTATAATTTTACTATATGTAATTAGATAACTGCATACATTTTTATGCCAACAGTTTGAGGAATAGAGATTAATAAAATTTTCGGTTTCAGAGATGATCATGGCCTTACTTGTACTTTAAGTCACACATTCGTTGTACAGTAGATTCCCAGATTCCAGACCTGTTAGTCGTTCGGCAGTGAACCACAATGGCTCTTTGTGTCATTTTCACACCAAACAAACAGACCAAAAAAGTCTGGCAGACGTTAATGTCCTCCATGTGCTTGTTTTCTGGGTTTCACTGCCAAAATTTGCTTTTATGGACATATGAAACAGAGATAAATTAGTTTTTCCAAGTGAACAAAGCCTTACAGTCTCCCAAAGTGTGAGAGAAATTATGGCATTAATGAGCAGATAAAACACTTTGAAGACAGTTTCTGTACAAAAGGTTACAGGGTACAAGATAAATGCCAGGCGATCCCTCTATTCCTGCTTAGTTCTGGCATTTTAAAGAGATGAAGAGCTAGAACTGGTGGATAAATAATCTAATTACAGACTGGAGCAAAGCTTAGAGATAGTACTATTAATACACCATGATAAAAATATTTTTTGCTTTATGTTATTTTTACCTTAGTTAAAAACACTTGTCCTGACGATCACACCTGCTTTTAAATTATTTAAAAATCAAAGTGAGTTCAAGAAAATCACCTGATTTCTTTATGCTTGAACCCTGAAGGGCTTGAAAGTTATTTTTAAAGCTGCTGTCACACTATTCATTATCTTGACATGTATGTTGGTGTATCTAAAACACCAGGTCCGCACCTGAAGAAATTAAGTGTGAAACATCATATGTTCAATTCAATTCAATTCAATTCAGTTTATTTATATAGCGCCAATTCACAACACATGTCGTCTCAAGGCACTTCACAAAAATCAGGTACATACATTCCAATTAATCCTAATTATTGAACAGTGCAGTCAGATTCAGTTATTTATTCAAATTAGATAAAAAGTTTTTCTATCTAAGGAAACCCAACAGATTGCATCGAGTCAAAGACTTGTAGCATTCACTCCTCCCGGATGAGCATGTAGAGACAGTGGACAGTCACTGGCGTTGACTTTGCAGCAATCCCTCATACTGAGCATGCATGTAGCGACAGTAGAGAGGAAAAACTCCCTTTTAACAGGAAGAAACCTCCAGCAGAACCAGGCTCAATGTGAGCGGCCATTTGCCACGACCGACTGGGGGTTAGAGAGAACAATTCACTTCAATTCAATTCAATTCAATTCAATTCAATTCAATTCAATTCAATTCAATTCAATTCAATTCAGTTTATTTATATAGCGCCAATTCACAACCCGTGTCGTCTCAAGGCACTTCACAAAAGTCAGGTACATACATTCCAATTAATCTTAATCAATGAACAGTGCAGTCAGATTCTGTTATTTATTCAAATTGGATAAAACGTTTTCTATCTAAGGAAACCAAGCAGATTGCATCCAGTCAGTGACTTGCAGCATTCACTCCTCCCGGATGAGCATGTAGAGACAGTGGACAGTCACTGGCGTTGACTTTGCAGCAATCCCTCATACTGAGCATGCATGTAGCTAGAGACAGAGCAGAGACACAAAGAGAACAAAGAAGCACTGATCCAGGAGTACTTTCTATGGGAAGGAAAAGTAAATGTTAATGGATGTAGCTCCTTTATTCATTTCACCTAGAAAGAAAGAACAGATTAACTCTGAGCCAGTTTTCAAGGTTAGAGTCTGAAAGAGAGAACATAGAGTTAGTCACAGCAAAAACTCAGTCAATTGCCATGTCTAGGAGAGAGAAAGGGTTAAACACTGAAAGACAGGGCCATGTGGATCATCGGTAGACGGTGAGCATTAAGTTGTTGCCAGCAGAAGCTTGGACGATGCCCCTCTCCAGAAAGGTGTCACAGGTAGACACAGAGTCAGGCCAGGTGTAGCTTCTAGGAAGAGAAAAGAGAGAGAAAAAAGTTAAAAGCTGAAATAACAGCAAATAATGCAAAATTGTAGAGTAGTGTGAGAATGTAGTGAAGAGGGTGAAAGTGGTCATTATGTCCTCCAGCAGCCTAAGCCTATAGCAGCATAACTACAGAGATAGCTCAGGATAACCTAAGCCACTCTTACTATAAGCTTTATCAAAAAGGAAAGTTTTAAGCCTAGCCTTAAAAGTAGACAGTTTGTCCATCTAGAGCCCACTGATGGCCATTGTTATAATAAAAACCACAACGATTGGAATACCTCTCTCTTTCAGATTGATTATAACTATTGGAAAAGAGAGGGGGTCATACAGGTAGCAGAAATGGAGGGTGTGTTTGCACCTCAACCATAACTGAGGCCGTTTAGGCTAAACCTGACTCCCCCTTACTTCATCCAACAGGGAGGAAAGAAGACGGAGGTAAAAATAAGGAAGATGGCTCAGGATAACCTAAGCCACTCTAACTACAAGCTTTATCAAAAAGCTGGAAAGTATCTGGTATCCTTGTCCTCTGTAATACACCCCCCTTTGTGTATGTGTTTTGATAAAGGGTGTAAAATGTAGAGTGCTACTGCGCGAGCACAAAGTAAGCCACTTTCGCTCTAATGTCACCATATTTAATTTTTTTTTTAATGATTACCTGACCATTTGGGGATGGAAGTTCAAATCCCCTATACACACTCTATGCCTGCCTCCAAGTGGTCTAAAAGTTATTTGCTGAATTATCAAAATATAAGTGAGACTGTTCTACTATTTAAGCTACTCCAATCAATGCTACTATAATTTAAATACCGTTGTATAGATTAATTAGCCATGGTGCAGACGATATGAAGTCTGTAAGTTGCAATGCTTTCTTTTTAACATTTTATAAAAAGCACAGATCAACTTAACCATGCTACAGTAGCAGATTCACTTGTAGACTGTTTAAACTGTAAGTCCCAGGTGGTAAAATTGTGACCAATAATTTCAGATAAAAAACAATGACGCGGTAGCACATCAAACAAAATGGATGTGCATCGCACCTATGCCAACTCTGGTGTACCTGAAAAAGCCACAAGACAAAGAGTGACAGCCTCTTAATGACGCAGCAGTATCACATAAGAGTTACATGACCCCAGAGGCAACTGCACTGTATGATTGAAAAACAGATAAAACAAAAAAGATGCAAAAATAATTTAAGCAAAAATAAAATGAAAGTATTTTTTTCTCATCATTGCCAAACAAAAGGGTTTATCAGTCACCATATATCTTCACAAGTTTAGAGAGACTGAAATATAATCATGTATTATGATGCATGACTTTCTCCATTAATTTTTGAGACATAAATCCTCAGCGATTGTTGCCTCTTCTGGTTGAGTTGTTTGCCCTCAAAGGTTCATATTGCATGGGCCAGAATAAATGATAGGGCTAAAATCCTTTAGTTTCAGTCAACTGACTAGTTTATTCATGCTATGAACACACGACTGTGTTTTAAAACGAACGGGACACCTTCTCTGTGCTGAAGATCCACTCTTCTACTAGAACCTGGAGCGACTGATGGCGTTCTTGTTGCATAAAAAGCCATTCTCAGTGTGCAACATGCACTCTCCACCCCATCTTTCACACACACCCTCTTACGTATGTGCGGTATCCATGGCAACGTGTGGTATCACCACAGAGCTGGTGGCCGAGCATGCTGTAAGCTGCTGTTGTCATGGATGTGCCAAATTAATTGCACACAAGGTGCAGAGAACCAACTCATTGTTGTCAAGGGGCTGAATGATTTAAGCAGCTCTATTTTAAACTATTCTGCCTTTTTCTGGATTATATTTTTGTTTATCCCCCACCTCTTACTACCACAATGAGCATCCTGTTACAGGAGTAAAGCATAACTAAATCACTGTGATATAATCAATGCAAAAAAAAAAAAAAAAAATCGTGAAAGCATATTTGCTGCTATTAAAAAGAAGCAAGGTAAACCAGCTTTTCATTATGTTTCCTCTAAACTGAAATTTTTAATTAACTCCTGCGTGTTATTATGACAACCTTGAGTTATTTAAAGTATGTGTAAATATGTGTAATTTTTGTGGTATATTTAATAAAGGAAAGGTTGACACAGTGTCTCACCTCAGCAGCATGCATCTTGATATTCTTATTCTCTGATGTTCTGCTCTCTAGTGGCTAATAACAGAAATGTAGTACAAGTGATGACATGCATGTTTAAAGACATGCAGTTCCTGCACTGTAAGGTGTGCATTCAGTTTGATTCGTTTGTATTTTGTAAAGCTGAGAGACATCTGCAAACAGCTGACAGTTAAAATCAAAATAAAACCATGGGGGTTATTTTGAATACTTTTACCTTTTATAAATTAAATAGGCAAACATTTTAGAATATTGTATAATAATGTGTCATTTGGCTTTTAAATAAAATACTAGAAACATAAAAATGATTTTCCTCAAAGTCAGTATCTGTCGTTTAGGCTAAATTAAATGTGTTCTCTGTGGTGGCATGCTGGGTTCTATCAAACATGGATGCTTTGAGCTGCGCCCAATGATTTCCTTACCCTCCCACAGCGTTTATGGCTCTGTGTGCGTACAGTAAGTGAATGTACCCTCAGCCACAGTGAGCCACATCAGACTGGCATTCTGGGGCACTACAGTAATTAATGTACCCATGGCACATTTCGGCACACACAACAGATATACCAAATGCAGTCATTTTCTCTGTTTGCTTAAGTACTTGTGTTTTGCGGGTTTTATTCGTTATAGAGCTTTGGATCATTATCATAACCAAAACGAATAACCTCAACTGAAGGTTATGCTATTTGTTTCTGTTGTTAATACATAAATGCATTTTAAAAAAAGGAGTTTTTCTTTATCTTGTCATTGGAGTTTAAAACACAGCAGAAGAGCTTTGCTTTCCTCAAGAACTTGTCAACACAAACACCCCTGACAGAACTTGGAAAAACAAAAGCTAAACTGAACTCTTCTTTTATTATTATTTTATTATTTAGAGTTGTGAAATGCAGATTTCTTGTTTTCTGGACACTGCAAGGATAATTTCTTCCAATGCAAATTTAAAGTTTTTTGTATCTTTTTAGGTGTTTGATTCACATAACTGCTGCAGAGTACATCGTGACACTCTCTGTCTTTCCTGCTGTCAGTGATAAAGCAGTCATTCTCTTGCAAGGCCAAATTGTCTGCTTAAAGTGATGGCCTGAATTTTTCAGTGGTGGGGACGACTGATGTGAAATCTGGGATTAGTGAAAAGAGTCGCCACCTGAATTCCACTTAAAGGCTACACATTTAGACTGCCTAATTTAGACATCAGTCAATGTTAAGGCCACATGTAGCCCTGATTAGACGTACATATTTTCACTATATTTAGACCACATAATAAAGAAATCATTTTAACCCTGCTAAAGACATTTGAATAGCCCTAACCCATATTATCAATAAAAGTTAAGGATGCAAAAGATAGAAAACTGTTTAACCAATTTGAATAATAAACTGAATTTGACTGCATTGTTTGATAACTAGGATCATTGGAATGTATGTACTTGACTTGGAATCTGTCTGATTCCACTGAATTGACGTTGTAAAGTGCCTTCAGGTGACATGTGTTGTGAATTGGAGCTATATAAATAAACTGAATGGAATGGAATTGAAAATGTTTCATTTGACCCAATTCTCTTGTTTTTATTTTTATTTTAGCATTGACGTAACAGAAATGATTTTGGTCGTCCTAACTAGCCTAAAACAGTGGAACAGAGTTTATTGTATTTGTGAAAAAAGCCAGCCTATTCTATTGGAATAACAATAAAACCATGACAGGAACAGCTGGGTAATTTTGGACTTGTATATTAGTTGCACATCATCGAACGGACAGTTGTGTGGCTCAGTTTAAGACAATATTCTCTGTATTATGAGGTTATTCTTGTAATCAAGTGGATGTGATTATAGCTCACACCAACCCTTTTATTGTTTCCAATCTTCGCTACATTTCTACATTCAGAGGGTCTAGTAAATGTTAAAAAACCTCAATGTAGACGTCAAAAAACTGTCAAAATTACAGCAAACATATTCCCGTTTTAGCTCAGATGACTACTGACAGTTTAGACATTGTTTTTTCAACCAAACAATGCTCACTGGAATCAGTGGTTTAAATAGTACCAGTTGGGGATATCTCATGCTAAGGTGTAAATCAGACTCTTTGTGAACATTTGGACGCATACAAAAAGTTACGGGTAACAATTAATATACTCTGGTCTGAAAAGTCATGTCAAGTGAGGAAAAAAATATTTTATACAATCAAACAATAAGCGTTGGAGAACTTATTTATTTCCTATTGTTTATATAATTTCTAAAACATAATGCAATGTAAATCAAACAAGATGTTACTAAACAGGATGGCACAAAAATTCATTGAGTAATCTAAAATTAGTGATTGGTTTGAGCAGGGCCTGGCACCACAAGTAAGTGTAAAATATTGTGCCCCCACAAATCACCACTCCTCAAGAAAAAGAAAAGGCAATTAGGTTTTCAGTTACTTAAAAAGAAAATTTCTGAATTTAAGCTGTACAAATCTCAACCACTGATTGAGCAGGTCTGTTACCTTGTTTCATGGCACACATACTTGTTAACATATTTTTATTTATCAGAGAAAGCAGATATCTACACAGTAAATGGTTTAAAAGAGAAATAAATGAAAGACGCTTTGATCGAGTTGTTTGCTCTCCCTCTGAACAATATAGAGACCACAGGCACCTTGGCAGGGCCACTCATTGATCATCTTTTAACAATTGTGCAGTGGCAGTAAATATTTTTGATCTGAGTATTGGACCACCCCTCACTATGTATCAGTCACCCCCCAATTGGCTGAAGGTCTGATGACTGTGCAGACCTTAGCCTAATTTACACTCTCTTCAGGGGAGTTGTATGTTCCTAGTGACATGACAATTTTTTCATGTTAAAGAAATAATGTGTGTAAAGTTTTAATGGTCTACTGAATTTTTCTTTGGAACCGAGATAATTTGAAACTTAGGATCCAAGCCAAACCATTTTGCCCTCAAACAGTGTACAAATAAATCAAGATTTTTGTTATGTGAAAAAAGTAAAACATGAAAATGTTCATAGAAGTTTAAACAAATGCAGTAATTTGGATTTTATTTCAGTGTGTGACTTCTTTGATTAGACTTTTAAGCATGACACAATATTTCTGCATTGCCAGGAGCAGGCTTCAAAAGTGTGAAACTTGATTTGTTTTAAAGTCTGAATAAGTATTTTGTTTGTAAATCATCCAACCTTCTATTCTTGATCTATTCATCCATCCCTCTTCGTCTCTTTGGTAAAGATTTTTGTATACATTTCTGGTGAACTCTTGCAGTTATTTTAAATATTGGTTAGAAAGGACTCTGATAATTTTGAGTTTGAAAAAGTAAGAATATTTGACAGGAAGGTTTGTAGAAACCCTGAACACAGGGTTACTATATGGGACCACAAACATTTCTGCAATGCAGGTGTGACATAGTAAGAAAATGAATCTTCATGATTGGATTTAAAAACTTGGATTTGTATCAGTACAAGATGGATAAAATGCAATTTGCAGAGAGTTGCAAGACTGACATACACATTTCAGCTTAAATTTGTTGCATGTAGACAGGACCTTAAACACATCATTCTCCAGTTCTCCCACAGCTCTCTTCAAAAAAGTGTTTTAAAACACCAAATTAAACTTGACAGGGTACTGACTGAAGTTATTTATGTAACACAAAAAAATGTGCACCATCAGCTGTCACAATAGCTTAAAACCTTTTTCTGTAGTTGCGCTGTCAAACACAAAGAAAAACCTTTTTGTACTTGGCATTAAACATACAATAAAATTTGTAAAACAAAACTGGAAACTAAATATTAAAATAGCTTTGTTATTTTGACACTTTGAATACCATTTCTGTGGTACATATTATCCAAACTGAAGAAACCTTTCTTTAGAGACCAGTTTTATCTAGAACCAAACACTGATGAGCAAAATGTCTAAAACTGTAAAAGATTAAAGGTTAGACTGTTGGTTATGGCCAGTTGCTTAGCAGACCAGCTGTGAAAGACATGAATGACAGCAAACAGTTTAACAAAATGCATGTATCTTCTTGGTATGTCATATGACTTTTAAGCTACATCTCTTTTCTGCACCTTGGTTTTTTTGCATGAGCAGTTTGCATTCCTGTTCAATGATTCAGAAAGTTTCAAATGATAATAACACTAATAATTCACAATGAAAGAAGAGATTCAGAGTTTTTGACCTCAATAATATCTTCTTTAACCCATGTTGATTGTTTTACATTGACACAAAGATTTGATTTTATACTCTTACAGAACTTCCTTTGTCTGCAGCGAAACTGGCACATAGTTTGTTTCACTTAGGGACAAAAAGTTCTAATTTGGTCTGAGTCCCCTAGATGGCCAATCTGCTGCTGTGCAACCATTGGTTGGTTTGGCTATGAATACATATTTATAGGTTCTAAAGGCAATTATTACCAAAGTTAACTAGTAAACTACTAGTAAACTACAAAAGTTCCTAGTGAAATGGAACAAATAAGAATACAACTGAAACACCAATAACTAAAAAAACATGGAGGGATATCACAGTTCAGTGTAAATATGTAATAAAAGGAATTGGGAATGAGGCCAAATTACCTTTGAAAGTTAACATAGTTAATAAAGAACAGCAGTTCCTAGAAGTTCAAACAAACCAGTTTACAATGCAAAGCAAAACATTAAATAATACAGTATTTGAATAAAATAATGTTTAAAAAATCATTTGCTGAATTGGAAATCAATAACATTTTGCACAATGGACTTTAATGTTATGTAAACCAGACCTCACAGTGACTGATTGTTTGGAGTGATGGACTACTAAGATGGCAGTGAAAAATGGACACTCACAATTTGGCAGACAGATAGCAGGTGTGATGATGTTACATCTGGAATTAGCGACTCAGTTAACCACATTGAAAATAGCGGCGGTATTTAGCAACCCCATGTCCCACGTGTACTTTTAAGTACCAAAAATAGAAATATTAATGTGTGTATGAGTGCTGGTGGTGTGCTATGGATGATCATTGCATGACCTTTTTTCTAAACTAATGGTGGCTACTTTCTTAGCATAACGGGACTATAAGTGCTTAAACCACTCATTGAGATAGCCATACCAATAGCTTCAGCTCTGGCTTGCTCCGTCCCGGCACTACATATGCATAAAAACAAAATGGAATGAACAATATTTAAATAGTTTTATCCTAAACAATTTATCTCTGCTTAGACACAACCTCTTATTGTGAACTGTTCTGATGAACAGGAGAAGACGCTGAATTCAGCAGGTCCAATGAACAGAGAAGACATGTCGGCTGCTCTCTGTCTAGCAGCTGGGGCCTCTTCTGCTTGGACTGGCATACCCATCAAGCTTGTGGAGCTGTGGTTTCAAATGCCGTCCTCTTCAGGCAGAGGGGAAAAAACGCTCAGTTGGCATAATCAGAACATATTCTCTTCTTGGGAAATCTATGACCAGATTTTTTCAGCAGGAGCTAAGACAGCCAGCTTCAGGCAGCTAGGCTTATTTTCGACCAGGGTAGGAGCAGTGAATACACAAGTTCCCTTCCATGGCTAGGTCCGACACTGCAAACAGGACTTCTTATGGCTTTCTTTGAAAAATGACTTTATTCTGGCCACTCTCCCTTAGCGGCCAGATTTGTTGTCAATAGGTAAGCTCTGGTTCTATGCAGCTCATCCAGAGTTCCCATGACCTTCTTGGCTGCTTTTGTAAAAAAATGCATTCTTTATGGCCTGTCAGTTTAGGTGGATGGACATGCCTTGATAGGTTTGCAGTTGTGCCATATTTTTTTCATTTTTTGGATAATGGGTTGAATGGTGCTCTGTAAGATGCTGAATGCTTGGGATGTTGTCTTATAGCCTAACCTTGCTTTAAACTTCTCAAAACTTTCTCCCTGACCTGTCTGGTGGGTGCCTTGGTCTTCATGTTGCTGTTTGTTTAGTAATTTTCTCTAACAAACCCCTGAGACCTTTGTAAAACAGTTATATTAATGCTGAGATGTGGAGCAGTTGCTGACACTTCATTTTATTTAGGGGTAAAAAAGTAAAGGGGTCAAATACATACAGTAAGCACGGCACACTTGTGACATTTTATTTGTACAACATTTCAAAAACATTGCATCCTTTCCTGTCACTTTACAATTAGGCACTACCCTGTGTTGGTTTACCACATGAACTCAGTTAAAATACACTGAAGTTTCGAGTTTTAAAATGATACAATGTGAAAAACCACAATTTTTCCAAGGCACTGTAAACAGGAGATTGTTGGGGCTATGATACTTTTTAGGCAATTAGTGAAACCATATAGGATTGTAAGTATGGCTATTTTAGGATAATGAAGCTGCAGATAGGTATCAGGTAAAGCTGCAGTTGATGTTAAAGTTTGAAGCATTTTTTATGTTTTTGAAATTGGATTTGGAACATTTTCTCAGTGTTTCATGGATGGCACATAATAATAATATGAGGACTTCAAATTGTAAATTGTAATGTATTGACAGAAGAGTACTCCCCCCCCCCCCCCCCCCCCCCCCCCCCCCATGAATAAAAATGTTTTTTAATGGTCGGAGCAATTGCTCCATCTAGTGGTTAGAACCGTGCATGATAGTAAGAGCACACACACCGCAACCTATTGCTGATGCATCACGCCATCCGGGTTTACCGTGTGGTCAAAAAAAAAAAGGTTAACAACATAGTCCATTTTCATAAAGGTAGAATTATTCACAGTTTCTGGGTGAACATTGTCTCACAAGCACATTCAGTGGAGGTCGCCTTTTTATGGGTTTTATGACTGAATTCGAAAAAACTGCCTTAGAACAGAGAACTGTCTTTGTAACCATTCTGCCTAATGTAAAGCTTCACTATTGTCTCGTCGATATGTTCAGCCAAAGTGGAAATGCCTGAGTAACCAGTTTAGACTGCGCATTAACGGATCATTTTACATCATTTTTGTAACATGAGAGGAAAGTCTTCAGTGCCCCAAGAATGAAGTATACAGTCGCAGCTCACATTTTCATTCAATTTTCTCCAATCTCATCCTCCCACCACCACTTTCCCCTCTATCTAAACCCAACAACACACAGAACACACGACAGTGTCTGCCGGATCAACAACGACCACAAAATGAATCTTTAATGAGTGCATTTTAGAACTTATAATGGCATGTCGTTAATGTCCTGTAATGATCCTTCCTGTTGATGGCCACGCCTCGATGCTTTCTCCTCCACTGCGCCTCTGACAACTGACAATGCTTTGAACTTTGGAGAATCAAGTCTCCTCGCCTTCCCTTCAGCAGCGTTTTTCAAGTAGTGGAAGTCTAACATTACTGCTTCGGGGTTTATCTGACAGAAAAGATGACTTTTCCACTGAGAAAATCTGTTTCAGGTAGGCTGTTTTTCCTGACTTTAGATTTAAACTGATCATGCGTCTCAGGTATTGTGTTGGAAATCTGATTTATTTTCATACATTTGGTTGCAGTTCGTAAAGGAATGCCAGTTATCATGTTGAATATTGTTTTTTTTTATTTCACTCTGAGATCAACTCTTGGTCAAGCTTAATGTTGCTGTCCTTGGTGCTGAAATAAAGATCACTTAACTCTTTACTCCATTTATGACCGTTTTTGCTTCGTTTGGGCAAAGCTTTTTGTGTGATAGAAGTTTATACCATTTTCTCCTTATTTTAATCTCTCTCTTGTGAAGTTTGCTGTAATTCGAGCTTCTTGTGGTATTCAAGGACAAGTCCAAACCATAAGGTGTGGTAAGTTTTTTTTTTTTTTTTTGAAAAAGTAAAACGAAAAACTGTCAGTGTCACTTTTGGTCTTACAACTGTAGATGGCACCATTGGTTAATCTTTTAAATGTGTCCAGCTGGGAGTGGAGGTAACTGGGACTGGTGATGGCTGGGAAAATGGCAGAATCTAACCTTTTAACATAGAGTTTGTTGTTAATTACACCTTTTAAATCTCCAAATGTATCCCCATGATTTCTTTTCTTGTAATCGCTATTTTGAACAGAATAAGTTTTAGGGGAATTATAAAATTCTACAAATCCACAATTGTGTTTAAATGTCGTCTCTTTTGTCTTTCTATTTTACAACTCATACTGATATTAACGACTGTCTATTTTTTCACTTCTTTTTAATTTTAAGACAATAAAGCAGTCTATATAGTTAGGAGGTTCCTAAAATAAAAAATAAATTAAAAATGTATTAGAATGTTTTTGCATTGTTAAAGCTGCATGCCCCATATTTATAAATAGAAATAATAGAAAACAATTTCTGATATTATTTTATTCCTGATTTGGATTTTTTCACTTCACTTCACTTCACTATCCACCCACGCTTTTCTGATTTTGATATATAAGATAAAACATTTCACATGACAGCTTGTGTGTTGTTAGTCATGTTTCTGGGCGCACAGTCTGCGTTTGTATCTCTACTACACTGACGGCCGTCCTCTCCCTCCTCCCCGCTGCTCAGTCTCCAGGTTGCTGTAGGTGGGGACGCTGTGAGCAGCGCAGCTGACTAAGTGTCTGCGCTGCATGATCATTTCTAGTGATTCAATATGGGGCGCTTCCTGCGACTATACCTGGGGTTGCTTCGCTCTTGCAAACTGTACAGGAAAAACAAACAACACAAACGGGATCTCCGAAGTGATTCCTTCACGTCATCTGCTGTGAATTTTTAAGTGTCTTTCTCGCCGCGGCACTTTCACAACGAGGGATTAAGGGGAGCAGTCACAGAGGCGTCTGCTAACAGGTGTTTCCACCCACAGAGCTCCATTCACCAAACCGGCTACTATGCATGTGCGCCGCTCTGTAGTTTTAGTAGGATACTGCAAACCCACTGACTGAGACTGGGTTTTAGTGTTTTTTTTTTTATTGTATTAGAAAAATGATCCTGTTGGAAGAACATGCAACGTGCTTTGGTGAAAGTCTTTTCACATCTTTTTATGGACCGTCTAATCTTTCTTTATCAAACTTCACTTTTCTCTCGGAGATACACCGGACAACTCCTGAATAACGCCTGGATTCGTGGAAAATGATCCTTTAGGAGGTTATTCGAGAGCTGGCATTACTTCCCCTCTGGGACTATTCCATTTCACTGTTTGGTGCACTTTGCGAAATCTTCATCACAAGCATCAACGTAGTTGCCTCAGATTTTCTTTAGCGCTGCGCCTGGACGTTTTCCTGTCAGAATCCACTTTTCCGGATCCATCCGCTTTTCTCTCGAAGTTTTCTTCCCCAGACCGCTGCCAAACTGGCTATGGCGGCGGCTATCGCCAGCTCCCTCATCAGGCAGAAGAGGCAGGCGAGGGAGCGGGAGAAGTCTAATGCCTGCCGCTGCGTTAGCAGCCCCAGCAAAACTAAAGGAAGCTGTGAGAAACCCAACCGGCTCAACGTCTTCTCACGGGTCAAACTCTTCGGTTCCAAGAAGAGACGAAGGAGACGACCAGGTCTGTTATCAGGATTTTTGTTCAGCAACTTCTGTTCTGCTGCTGAGAGTTAGATGAATACAATCATTTAGACAGAAAATGCTGTGTTCAAATAGGCTTTTTAAAGAAAATTACCAAATGATTTATCATTTTACCCAAAATGATTGACCCGATGCTAAATAATTTAGTTTTTAACTTCCAAACTGAACTGTAGTTTCCTAAAATGTAGATTAAACTTTTATTTCTTTACTGTTACCAGTGACATTGGTTTACATCTGGTGTGACAAACTAAACCTGTAAAAAAAAAAAAAAAAATTTAATTCTATATTTATTAAAGAGGCCCCAGCCACCTGGAGACTGTAATCGGCCAATCTTCCCCTGATCACCTCCTATCAGTGATTGCCAGTCTAAACAATGAAAAATCCAATTTTTTCTCCTTTTCAATAAATTTAAAATAACCCTAACATTTTTTGCTCTATAAACAAAGCTACCAACTCCTGAGCTTTCATGCACTTTTTTGAGTAAAAAAAAACAGACAAATGTTATAAAAATGTACTTTGATGAATAAATGAGTATGACATTTTAAATGTTTTCTAAAACCATTTAGCAGGATATTTTCGTCTTTTTGTCTTTGTCCTTTGAAAAAAAAATAAAAATAATCTGTTAAAATCAGAGGACCCATCTTTGTCAACTGTGGTCTATTGTACTGTTCTTACAAGATACTCACACTTGTTCACTAACTTCGCTGCTATTGTTCAGGGCTATATAAAACATTATTTACACTAGACACAAACTGGAATATATTTCACTGTTCACTGTTACAAGTGATTGCTAATTGTTTACATTCGTTGGATCAAGGACTAAACATGCAAAAAAAAAACATTTAAAAAATATATATATTTATTTAAAGATTACTTCATGACATAATTAAATGAAAAAATACAGGATGGAGATTATTGTACATAAAATGAATTTTTAACAAACTCAGACATATAATCTGCAATTTTCTGCTGTTTCACATCTGCATCCAGGAAAGTTGGATTTGCATCCAAGAAAGCTATGTGATGTCCCCATGATCCATAATACAGATCGCATGAAAGAAAATAATTTTGTATTAATTAATTATTCTGCTCAAGAATGTTGATTTAATCTTGTTACTTATTTTTTTGGGTAAAGCTGATTAGGCTTTTAGACCTGTATGGGATGGAAGCTGATTTAAGCAAATCTTTGCTGGTTTGGAAGCCAGGTGTGTTCTTTCTTGTTTGTGTGTGAATACAAACGTTATCATTTTTGCTGGGGTTATTCCATCAAGGTTCGCTTTTTTAAGAGAGAAGTAACCACAAAGCTGTATGTTGTGTCCGTGGTTATATATGAACAATCTATTTAATTTTAAAGTAATGTTATAATCATGGGTATTGTGCATGCCTTGCAGCAAGTAGGTCCTAGGTCCTATGGAGTTTGCATATTCTCCCCATGCATGCATGGGTTCTCTCCAGCTTCTCCAGCCTCCTCCCACAGTCCAGAAACATGACTGTTTGGTTAATTGGTCTCTCTAGGTATGTCTATATCTTAGGTATGAGTGTGTGCATGCTTGGTTGTTTGTCCAGTGTGTCTCTATGCTGCTCTGTGATGGACTGGCGACCCTCGACAGGGGGTGCCACTCCTGTAGCCCAATCAGTGCTGAAAATGGGCACCATTCTCCCTGCAACCCTGCACTTACAGGTTGGCTGGCTGGATGGATAGATTAATGGATACAATGCACTTGTTTAAAGTATATGTTTACATAAGAGTACAAGTATACGATTTTTATATGGAGAAAATAACAAGGCTTAAGAAAGCATTATCAGCTACAGACATACATCTGCTAATCAAACTATAACATGTTTCTTACAGATCAGTGATTCGATAATTAAAAAAACGAAAATTTAAAATTAAAGCACAATTTAATTATTGGAAATGGGTTAAAAAGGTGACTTATCTAAATCCACAGTGGTTGTGCTAAAATCAGAATCAGCTTTATTGCTACTTTTGTACAGACAAACAAGGAATTTGACTTTGCTCTCAATAATAAAAAATATCTTTTTAAATGTACACATATACACAATTGACTTTACAATAGAATATAATGTGAGATCAGTCCAAGTATGCATGGTGTTGTTCTGGAACTCTGACTATCAAATGTTCATCAGGGAAGAAACTGTCTCTGTGGAGGCTGGTTTTAGCAGACAGCGCTCTGTAGCGCCGACCTAAAGGTAAAAACCTAGACAGATTGTGTGCAGGGTGTGTGGGGTCTGCAGAGATTTTAGCTGCCCTTTACCTGACCCTAGATCTGTTCAAGTCCTGGATAGTGTCACAGTGTGGTTTTGGGGTGGACTGAAGCGCAGGCAAGAGCTTGGCAGCAGCATTTCAAAGCAGTCTTCAGCTTTATTCAAAATATCAAAACGTAACAAAAACACTGCAGGTCTAAACAGAGTCAGATCCAAGACTTACATGGACATTGCAGCTACTCAAGGCAAAGACGAGCAGAGAGTTGCGAACCAAGTGTGAATGAAGGAACCAGCCAAGAACAATTAAACCAAACCAACTAATGTACTGAGGGAGAACAAAGGCAGGTAATCAAGGGACTTAGAACAGGTGAGACAAGGAGGCAGGGAGGCAGAGGGAGCAGGTGAACCTAATAACAACAATAACACATGGCGAAGTAACTAACTAACAAATAAAGAGACACACAGACCAAGCAAACCTATAGACAAGATAAATAATCAAATGAAGCATAAGAAACTAGAATAACCATGAACTAAAGTAAACTGAGAAACTGGGGGGGTAACACAACAACCTAAGATCTAAGGACTTAGCAAAAAGAAACCCTGATTACAAAAGTAAACAAACCTAAACCAACACTGATAGAACAAATAGACTGAAGCAGAGGAAACGAGGACAAGAATAAAAGTAAACAATAACTAAAGCTAACCTATAAGGGAGGGACTGGAGAATAAAGATAAACTAGAGGAAAAAAAGGTAAGAGGGGCAATGAATGTAAATGGGACTAAAACTGAGTAAATAATAACTAAAAGAGGAAAACTAATGACGAGAGGAGTAACAGAAAATAAACTAATAAATAGGAGTGCAAAGGAACCAATACAAAACATGAACAAAAAAACGAGAGCACAGCTAAGGAACCAGAAGACTACAATAATAATAATACATTTCTAATTACATAAATAGGAAAGAAACACCAAGGGAACTAAGGGCGAGAGGAGAACACACTGGGAGGCAAAAGGAAACCAGAACTGTCAGAACGCAGAAAGCAATAAACATGAATGCAAAACCTCAAACAAGAAACATCTAGCAAAACAAAACACAAAACCACAAACAAAGTCCAAAATGTCAATCCTGACAGATAGAGGGAGGGTCACCCCTGATGATTCTCTCTGCAGACCTGATTGCTCGTTGCAGTCTGGACCTGTCCTGTTTTGTGGACGAGCCAAACCACACTGAGATGGAAAAAGACAGGACAGACTGAAGTATGGCAGTGTAGAAGATTACAAGGAGCTCCTTTGGAAGGTTGTACTTCTTGAGTTGCCTCAGGTGGTACAGTCTCTGCTGGGCCTTCTTCCGAACATTGTTTATGTGTGAGGACCATCTCAGGTTTCGAGAAATGGTGGTTCATAGGAACCAGAAGTGGTCCACAGAAGACACAGTGTTGTTGAGGATGCTGAGGGGGGTATGTGGGGGTGGTGTTCTCCGAAAGTCCACCATCATCTTCACAATCTTGAGTTGGTTAAGTTCCAGGTGGCTCTGACCACACCAGCGTACCAGCCGATCCACCTTCTGTCTGTATGCAGACTCATCACTGTCCTGGATCAGTCCAATAACAGTGGTGTCACCTGCAAACTTCAGGAGTTTAACAGACGGGTCCGCTGAGATCCAGTCATAGTAAGAAGATGCAAGTGTGGTTAACCACTGTAAAACACTCCAGCAGGAACAGTAACCAGATAATGGAAGGCACTTAGCTCTAATTGGACAGTCATGATGTAACGCAGCACTAACAGGAATAAATACAGAGTGATATTTCTTTTGATGTGAAAGGCTGTAATATGTGACCAAATAAAAAAAAGTAGATTATGATTACCACAACACAGCTGTGCGGTTGCGCTAATACAGATCGCCAGTCTGATTATATTACAACAATGTTCCTGGCATTGTTTTGTTGTGTAAATGCCGTAATGTTGACTTTCTCATTGCAGGTGGAGATTAAAAATAGATGCAACCTTTGTTGGTTGAAGGTATTAAAAGCAGAGAAAATTCTAATAAACACAAAAACTATGAATTTGGTTCAATTTGATTTAGCTCTATTGAGTTGTGTTCAATTTATTTCAGTTATTGGCCACTCTGATGATAAAACATAATGTGTTATTTAATTGTTGTTAGATTATACACAATGTCAATAAAGATGTGGAGAAAATGACAAGTGACATGAAAAAAAGATTAATCTCCGACAGCTGGAAATGTTACATGCCATTGGCCTGAGTCTGGTTTGTTTTCCATAGTCTTTGCTCTTGTCCATCTGTGGTCTTATTCCTTTGAAGCCGTGCCACAGGGGCTTCCTTTTTAGTCCTCTCAGTTTCATAGTAGAAACTACAAAGAAGTTGCCAGTGGTCATTGATTCAATAACCAAAACAGATCGAATCAAACTTGTTCTTAATAATTTACCTCCTACTTAAATACATTGACTCAGTTACGGAGAAACTATAATGTTACCTAATGTGGAAGTCTAAAAACACACAAAAACATTAAAATGCATTTAATAACTTTAAACAGAAAAGCTCATACCTGAGTCGATTACTTCAGCTTGCATGCTGCAGCTGTGATTTTGGGTTTTGAAATGTGACTGTGACTCCAAATCATTAATTTGTTGATTTTGAACCTCTTTGCCACGGCTCAATTGGGCAGAATTTACCTTATCTGGTTGTTGTGCTGTTTAAATTCATGTTGAGCTTTATTGAATCACAATCATCCTAGCAATACCAACATAGTGCAATATTGCTAAGGACTGCTTGGATGTAAATTTTGGTAAACTGGTATATTTTAGGTGTAATGCATTCACACTTTGCATGCCAATAATATAATTGTTTGGTAGATGGACTCTCACTGCCTGTTTTGCTTACACCTGATGGAGATTTTAGAGGTTGAGGTGATAAAGATCATGCAGAGTAGCTTGAAGAGCTTGGTGGTTAAAAAGAAATAGAAATAAAGTCATAATTTTACCATCATTGCAATATTCAACATTAATATTGCAATTGCATGTTTTACAAATATTGTGCAACATTAGTGAGCAATTCATTCATCTGTCTTTGTTTCCCCTCTGCGTCAACAGAGCCCCAGCTAAAGGGGATTGTTACGAAGCTGTACAGTCGACAAGGCTTCCACCTGCAGCTGCAGGCAGATGGAACCATCGATGGAACAAAGGAGGAGGACAGTGGTTATAGTAAGTTCCTAAATCTTTGTCCCATGGATATTTTCTGTTCTAGGTGCATCTAGATAACAAAATAAGGATCCAGACAAAACCTTACATTATCTATATCAGTTCTGTAAAGACCCCTCATTCAATCACTTTTCAGTTGATTGGATTAGTGATCCGAGCCAAATAGATCATTAAATGCATCAAAGCTATAAAAAAAAATTAAAGATGGAAATAAATGGTCTCAGGAATCAGAAATCTGTTTGGTATGAAAATACAACAGGAATATATTAGAGGGGAAAATATATCAGTTTCCTTTTAAATATCAAAAGTTAAAAAGACAGTAAAATAAAAAAAACATGTTTTAAATATATTTGGGTGGCAATAAATATGAAGGAATTAAAAGGGCTAATTCCATTATTTGACAACAATAAATAATATCTACCAAGATAAAATCACTTAATTTTGGTTTAATAAAGGGTCATAATCGATCATATGAACTGCAATCGAGGGAAATAGGCTGAAATATAAAGTCTTTAGAAAATGTTGAAATAAGTAAAAAAAAACCCTACCCTTTTAGTCTATAAACACATCAACCAATACTATGTACCTGTACTTTCCTTACAATTTAATAAAAAAATCAGATTTGACATGAATGGTGATAATCTTGTAGTTTCTTTATTTACTAATGGATTCAAAACTTTTAACACTACTAAAGAACCTGCAGTACATTTTGTTTATTTTTATGTGTTATACACCTTAAGAAATGAAAATAGCAATCAGTCAGAGTTTGAACTGGTGTGTCAGACCCGAAAGAAAACCTGGTAATCTGTAGTGGCTCTACAATTTGATGCACCACAGGTATACCTTGAGTTACTAAACTTTCCAACAACCCATCAATTATAGCATACCTTTTTGCTCAAGTTGCTGAGAGAAAGTTTAGTTTTTGGTGTTTCATTCATTGTATTCAACAGCATTCCAACTGAGTAAATGTGTCAATTCAATTCAATTCAGTTCAATTCAGTTTATTTATATAGCGCCAATTCACAACACATGTCGTCTCAAGGCACTTCACAAAAGTCAGGTACATGCATTACAATTAATCCAAAAATCCACTGAACAGTGCAGTCAGAATTCTTGGTTATTTATTCAAATTGGATAAAAAAGTTTTTCTATCTAAGGGAAAACCCCAGCAGATTGCATCCAGGCAGTGACTTTTGCAGTCATTCACTCTCCTGGATGAGCATGTAGAGACAGTGGGACAGTCACTTGGCGTTGACTTTGCAGCCAATTCCCTCATACTGAGCATTGCATGTAGCGGACAGTGGAGAGGAAAAACCCCTTTTTAAAAAACAGGAAGAAACCTCTAGCAGAACCAGGGCTCAGTGTGAGCGGCAATCTGCCACGACCGACTGGGGGTTAGAGAGAAACAGAGCAGAGACCAAACAGAGCAAAAGAGAAAAAAGAAGCACTGATCCAGGAGTCCTTTCTATGGGAAGGAAAAGTTAAAGTTTAATGATGTAGCTCCTTTAGTTGTTTCCACCTAGAAAGAAAGAACAGATAAAAACCCTCTGAGCCAGTTTTCAAGGTTAGAGTCTGAAAAAAAAGAGGGCACATAGAGGTTAGTTACAGTAAAGCTCCGTCAGTAGCTATGGTTTTAGGAGAGAGAAAGGGTTTAAAAAACACGGAAAGGGGGGGGGGGCAGGGCCATGTGGATCACGGTGAGAGGGTGAGCCACCAAGTTTTTGCCAGCAGAAAACTCGGACGATGCCCCCCTCTCCAGATAGTTGTCACAGGTAGACACCAGAGTCAGGGGCCCAGGTGTAGCTTCTAGGAAAAGAAAAAGAGGGGAGAAAAAAAAGGTTTAAAAGCTGAAATAAAAAGCAAAAAATAATACAAAATTGAAAAGTAGGGGTGAGAAAAAATAGCGAAGAGGGTTTAAAGTGGTCAAATTTTTGTCCTCCCAGCAACCCAAGCCTATAGCAGAAAAACTTACAGAGAAAAGCTCAGGATAAAACCTAAGCCACTCTAACAAAAAGGCTTTATCAAAAAGGAAAGTTTTAAGCCTTAGCCTTAAAAATAGAACAGGGTGTCCCCCCTCACGGATTAAAAAAATGGGAGCTGGTTCCACAGGAGGGGGGAGCCTGATAACTAAAGGATCTGCCTCCCATTCTACTTTTAAGGAAGACTTTAGGGAAACCACCAGGAAAAACCTGCCCCCTTCTGAGAAACGAAGTGCTCTGTTAGGGAAAAACATATGGAACAATCAGCTCTCTGATGTATGATGGGCTAAATTCATTAAGGGCTTTTATATGTGAGGAGGAGAAAATTTTAAAATTTTATTCTGGATTTTAAAAAGGGAGCCAAAGAAGGGAAAACTAAAGGTAGGGGAAATATGATCTCCTTTTTAAAAATTTTATCAGAACTCTTGCTGCAGCATTTTGAATCAGCTGAAGGGCTTTTAAAATGCATTTTTTTTGGGGGAAATCCTGATAGTAAAGAATTACAATAGTCCAGCCTTGAAGAAACAAAGCATGGACTAGTTTTTTAAGCATCAATCCTGGGAAAAGGGGATATTTTTTAATTTTTTGGCAATGTTCCGGAGATGAAAGAAGGAAAAACCTGGAAAAAAAGTTTTTTAAAGGGATTTTTTAAAAGACATGTCCTGGGGCCCAAAAAAAAAAACCACCAAGGTTTTTTTACTTTTTTTTAACCCGGGGGTCCAATTTTAAAGGCCCATCCAGGTTAAAGGGGTTGGGCTAAGCAGGGGTTTTTTTTTTAAAAAACTCCCGGGTCCAAAAATGCAAACTTCTGTCTTGTCTGAATTTAGAAGAGAAAAAATTTAAAAGTCATCCAAGTTTTTATGTCTTTCAAGACATGCTTGTAGTCTATCTAACTGGTTGGGCTCATCAGGATTTATGGATAAGTAAAGCTGAGTGTCATCAGCGTAACAGTGAAAATTTATTCTATGCTGCCTGATAATTTTACCTATTGGAAGCATATATATAGTAAAGAGAATTGGCCCAAGTACTGAACCCTGTGGTACTCCACAATTAACCCTGGAGTTTAAAGATGATTTATCATTTACATGTGTGTCATTATACAGAGCAAAACCAAAGTTTGTTTCAGCACTTCAAGTGGCTCATTAGTGAGAAGCACCTTAATTTCCTCTGATTAATCACTGTTTCAAACCTGAACTCCTCTTCTACATTTTGCGTAAAAGACAGTGAGAGACAGCTTTGTCTTATATGTACTATGCACAGATGCGTTCCTGTCATAGCTGCAACACCCACCAGCTCTTTATTTAATAGTTGAAACAGGAGATGAGAGGAGGAAAAACAGCAAAGCCACTTGTCTGATAACAATGCAGCAGAAATGGATCACCTCCAAATTAGAAAGTACAAAATGCATTCCATGCTGTGTCAGTACAGTGCTTTCTGACTTAATTACATTTGAATTATCCCAAAAAAATATTTCAGAGAGAAGATAGATATTTGATATATCACTTACTTAGTTATCTGTGCTAAGGATATTTAAATAGTGATAATAGAAAAGGTAAATATAACACAGAAGACAAATTAGCAGAAGTTGTCACAAAGATCCTGAAAGGATGTTTTGCTGTCATATGCTCACATACACCACTATTAGACACTCCTTATCTAGCAAATATAGCACACTTTAATTTGCAAATCTGCCTGGACTCAGTTTTCTATTGAGTTGCATAATAACTGGCCCGCATCAGCATCAAAGTAGTTTGTGAAAAGAAAATTAAAGATTGCTGCTGAACAGGAGGAGAAGGAGGGAAGATCTTTGCGCTGCTCCAAAAATAGCGTTGTTAGGTGCTGGGTGCGCTTGTCTCCATGGTGACGAAGAGTGCAGTCCTCTCGGAGCTGGTGGTGTCTTATGATGGTGGGAGAGGACCTCCTCAAATGTGGGCACATACACACAGACCGCACAGATACATACAAGAAAGGACTTGATCTGTGCTACTGTAGTGGGCTTACCTGACAGACTCTCGCCTGTTTGACTGTGGTAACAAACAAGTTTGTTATTTCTACAACATTTTTATGAGAAGGGAAGGCGATAGGAAAACAAAATCTAAGCTGGATAAATGCTACTGTATTTCTCCCTCAACTCAGATATTCTGTTGCATTGCCTCACAACTAAACAAACCGAGTGTGCTTCTAGAAAAGGAAAACACTATTAAAACAAAGCGGAAATGGTTCAGAGCTAAATTTAAACCCTTTTGTAAATTCAGTCTTGTGACTTTGTTCAACTCCTGAATGAAATCCATTGCAGAGGGCACTAACCAAACTGGTTAAAAAAAGTTATAAACATCAAATCCATTGTTTACGGTCTTGAGCTTTGGTAAATTACCACACTCAGGCTGTGCAAACAGCATGAAAAGAGGGGGGCTTTCGGGGGCCATCAGACCTTAGCAATATCACGATTGTGCATTTTTGGGGCCTTGCTAATACTGTATATCTGGGTGCAAATGTATGTTTTTGAAAGAGAAGCACAAAATAAGCTAGACAATCAAACTGAATGCGGAAAAATAATTTTCCTTCTACAATCCCTTTCCCTCTCAGCCTGCAGCAGTGATTGTGATGTACACTGACCAAATGTGATTATTATATAGCTAGTCACTTATCTGGATATTTTTTTGCTATGATTATCAGATATTTGCGTTTTTCTTGTTTTGACCCCCTCATGCTTCTCAGTCCTAAAACTAAGCCTTTATTTAAGGCTGGAATGTTTTCTTCATATTTTTTCAAATATTTGGCCTGTGCCTGCCTTACTTCTAAACTGTTGGCCTGTGGTGCATATTTCTGCTTCTGAGTACATGAAAACACATGAAGCTGTGTGAAACACTGATTATTTGGTTTGTCCATGTGTCTGTTGCAGTGAAGCTTCAAAGCCAAATCCTTCAAACAGCATCCCACTGTCTACTGGTGAAGCTAAATCTACAGTCGTTTTAAAGTGCAAATAGGCTAAATCCAAAACTTTCACATTAGAGGTAGGAGCAACCTGCTGTAGCAATCTGTGTAGCGACTATATTTAGTAAAAATTATGTTTCCTGAGTGTTAGGTTGAATTTGCTGTTATACCGGATCTCAGGTGTCAGCACATAACTTAAACAATAACTAAAAACGCAATCTTATTACACTGATCAGATTTTGGTTTCTTTACAACTTTGCTCTCCTGTTTTATAACATAACAGGCTGCTATGCCCACCCCCTCATTATGGTATCTGAATAATTGAGCAGTTCTTTTTCAAAACCAGGCAGACATAATGAGGCTCAGCACCTTCTTCCAAGATGCTTGACCTCAGCCAATAGGAAAGAAGCTGAGGTGGTGATTCTGTTCCAAAGACCGCCCCCTCCCGTCTCTGTCCTGCCCCCTTTAGTTTTTACATTCCTAGATGCATGTTGAGATAGAAAAGGCCATCCAGAGACCGAGGAATGTAAAAATTAAAGATGGAAATAAATGGTCTCAAGAATCGGAAATCTGTTTAGTATGAAAATACAACAGGGATATATTAGAGGACAACATATGTCAGTGTCCTTTTAAATATAAAAATTTAAAAAGACAGTAAAATAATTTCATAAATTATATATATTTTTAGGAAAAAAAAAGGTTTTAAATATATTTGGGTGGCAATGAATCTGAAGGAATTAAAAGGGCTAGGAAAAATAAATGCATCAATTCTGACCCACCAGGGGAACGCTTTATACCTACTTGTACAACTGATCATGTAAAGTAATTTTCCTACATCTAATAAGAGTCTGCTGTAAGGAAATTCCATTATTTGACTCTAATAAATAACATATACCAAGAGGAAATCACTTAGAATGATTTTGGTTTGATAACGGCTCATAATCGATCATATTTCATTAGAGTTGAACCGCAATTGAGGTAAATAGGCTGAAATATAAAGTCTTTATAAAATGTTGAAATAAATAAATGAAAAAACTTGAGACATTTTTAGGACTATTTATCTCCAGACTTTATTCAAAGTCTCAACTACAAAAACAAATCAATTAATAGGCAATTGTTTAGTTACAAAGGGTTAAAAGGGGTAGAACAAGGGGTAAGAAATGCTAGTGGGAACTGGCATAGGGGCGAATTGTTGTTGCTTAGATGCCATCATAATAGAAGTTTATTTGACAATAAGTAATATGCTCTAAGCCTTTGGATTAGAAAGTCTTTCAAAAGCAAAATTAGTAATTGTCAAATCTAAGAAGTCTATTTTACTTATTTTCTAGAACATGAGTGCTTGATTTGATCATTGTCCTCCATGGAAAGGTTTCACTCTATGCCTTTAAGCCAATTTCAGGCAATATAGATCTCAAAATCTCACAGCAATTTGTTTGAAATGTGACTATTGTTGGAAAGTTAAGGTTGATCGTCACATTGAATCGCTCATGACTGTTTATGTGAGTAGGTGGAACAGAGACGATCGTAACAACTGTCCCTCAGGCCACCTTACTCGTTCCCATTCCATGTGGCTCTGTGCAGCAGGCTGTTGTGTGGGTGGGAGTCCAGTCACTCTCATTAGTGTGCTCAGGTGTTTCAAAGAGCCAGAAAGTAATCAGGTTTCACCCCTATTGAAAATCTCAATCAGTGCACTGGCTGGTAATCCCTATGAAATGAAGTAGACTGCAGATGAGTTTGTGCTGACCATGTTGGAGGCATCAAAGGGGAAATCAGAGTGGAGTCTTTCGACGTGAGGAAGGTGCATATATAATGAAAAGAACTGCTAATTCAACAGGACACGCAGGAGAGGGGGACATCAAATCATTAAACCATAAGCAATCAACATTTACAGAAATAAAACTTTACATCCTTAAGTGAGAACCGGCTCAGTTATGGTTTAGGTGCAAACACACCCTCCATTTCTGCTACCTGTATGACCCCAACTCTTTTCCAATGGTTATGGTCAATCTGACAAAGAGAGATATCCCAATCGTTGTGGTTTTTAGTATAACAGTGGCCATCAGTGGGCTCTAGATGGACAAACTGTCTACTTTTAAGGCTAGGTTTAAAACTTTCCTTTTTGATAAAGCTTATAGTTAGAGTGGCTTAAGTTATCCTGAGCTATCTCTTGTAGTTATGCTACTATAGGCTTAGGCTGCTGGAGGACATAATGACCACTTTCACCCTCTTCGCTACATTCTCACACTACTCTCCAATTTTGCATTATTTGCTGTTACTTCAGCTTTTAACTTTGTTCTCTCTCTTTTCTCTTCCTAGAAGCTACACCTGGCCTGGCTCTGTGTCTAAATGTGACACCTTTCTGGAGAGGGGCATCGTCCAAGCTTCTGCTGGCAACAACTTAATGCTCACCGTCTACCGATGATCCACATGGCCCTGTCTTTCAGTGTTTAACCCTTTCTCTCTCCTAGATATGGCAATTGACTGAGCTTTTACTGTGACTACCTCTATGTGCTCTCTTTCAGACTCTAACCTTGAAAACCGGCTCAGAGTTTATCTGTTCCTTTTTTCTAGGTGAAACGACTAAAGAAGCTACATCCATTAACATGTACCTTTTCCTTCCCATAGAAAGGACTCCTGGATCAGTGCTTCTTTGTTCTCTTTGTGTCTCTGCTCTGTTTTCTCTAACCCCCAGTCGGTCGTGGCAGATGGCCGCTCACACTGAGCCTGGTTCTGCTGGAGGTTTCTTCCTGTTAAAAGGGAGTTTTTCCTCTCCACTGTCGCTACATGCATGCTCAGTATGAGGGATTGCTGCAAAGTCAACGCCAGTGACTGTCCACTGTCTTTACATGCTCATCCGGGAGGAGTGAATGCTGCAAGTCACTGACTGGATGCAATCTGCTGGGTTTCCTTGGATAGAAAAACTTTTTATCCAATTTGAATAAATAACAGAATCTGACTGCACTGTTCAATGATTAAGATTAATTGGAATGTATATACCTGACTTGTGTGAAGTGCCTTGAGACGACATGTGTTGTGAATTGGCGCTATATAAATAAACTAAATTGAATTGAATTATATACACAGATCAGTCATAACCTCATGTTTACTGACAAATGATGTAAATAACACTTTTTATCTTTCTATCATTTTGCATGTCAGTGAGCGAGTTATATTTGGCAACAAGTGGACTTTTAGTGTCATAGTTAATGTGTTAAATGTAGGAAAAATGAAAAACTGTAAGAATTTTAGCAATTTCAACAAGGGCTTATGACAGCTAGTTGACTGGTTCAGAGCATCTCCAAAATCCCAACTCTTGTGTTGGGTTCCCAGTCTGCAGAGGTCAGTATCTATTAACAGGGACTATTGATAGTTGTCATCTAATTCAACAGACAACTTATTGTAGCTAATACTGCTAAAGAAATGAATGCTGGTTCTGATAGAAAGGTGCAACAAAGAATGTACAGTGCATCAATTACATTGCATTTGGGGCTGCATAGTTGTAGACCAGTTTGTGTGCCTATTTTGACCCTTGCCCATTGCCAAAAACACCTACAATGGGCATGTTAGCATCAGAACTCGATCACTGAGCAGTGGGAGAAACTGGTCTGGTCTTAAAAATCTGTTTTTCTTTTACACCACGTGGATGGCCGTGTTTACCTTAGGGACATATTGTACCAAGATGCACTATGAGAAGGGCACAAGCTGGTGGATGCAGTGTAAATCTTGATGCTTTGGTCAATGGTCTGTGACTAAACCTTGGGGTTTATGATCTAGGGTTGATTTTCAGCAGTGTGGCTCGGCCCCTTAGGTCTACTAAAAGTAACTCTTAATGCTTCGGTCTACCAGACATTTTGGACATTTCTATGCTTCCAACTTTGTGGAAACAGTTTGGGAATGGACTCTTTCTGTTCTAACATGATTGCACACCAGTGCACAAAGCAAGTTGCACAAAGAAATAGAAGAGTGAGTTCGGTGTTGGAAAAACTTGACAGGTCTACATAGATCCCTGACCTCAACCTGGGTGAGAACCTGTAGAAGGGAGACTGTAACTAAGGCCTTCTCATCCAACATGAGTGTCTGACCTCACAATTGCACTTTTGTAAGAATGGTAAGATAAACACTCTTAAACCTTGTGGAAAGCCTTCGGGGAAGAGCTGCTGTAGCTGCAAAGTGTGGGCTCACATCATATTAAACCCTGTGGATTAGAATAGTATTAGAATGGTCACTCAAGTTTATATGTGTGTGAATATAGTAAGGCAAATACTTTTGGCAATATAATTTATTTGCATAGCTAATTGGCTTATGGTGAGTAAGAGATGAACAGTTGTAGCACAGTGGGTTTCAGTGCTGATCTGCATGTGTTCCAACAAAGAGGAAGCCTTTTTTTTTTCTTTCAGATTTGTCAGCTATGTTGGTTTATTTCTGAATCTGAGTTAGATAAATATTAATAAAAGATGCTCAGTCATTTTCATTGATATGTTTTTTTACATTAAAAGATTGGCTGTGAATTAAATAACTGAATTGAATTGTGCATTGTCATACACAAAACAGCTTACAGTAATCATTTTCTGAAATTCACAATATTTTAGAAGCAATCAATCTCTTCTCCTATAGTCTCTTATAGGCATGTTTACATGGACATAAGTCCATGTCAGAATATAATTGCATCATGTAAACATGCCATACAACAAGATTCTGATCTGATTCGCAAAGAAAAAAGAGAGGGGCGGTTTATGCCGATCCACAATCTAAACACAAACTGACTTGACTGCGCAGGTGTGCCCTATATCAACATGACACATTCATCCACTGGTTTCTGGTCATCGGTGGAGGAAGGGGCAGCAGCGCTAAACTTGGAGGCAGCTCAAAACTTGGAGGGATGTTAATTTTCTCCCGCTCTCTCATCCTGTAATGCAGGAACAGCAACATCATATTTTGCTGATCCTGTAATTTAATTAAGGAAAGCAATAACACCTCAACCGCTCCCAGAACCTGGCACGGGTCCATTCTGGTCGCTCTGAACACTCAGAACCAACACACTAACATGTTTGTTGTTGTTTTTTCAGCACAGGTGGAAGTACAACTTCTTCTTCTGCAGTTGTTTTAGGGAAAATTGACAACTGTGTGCATGTCAAAGTGCTTCTATTCTGAATGAAGCATATGTTCCAAATTTACCGTTTAAATCCAATACAAAAAATGCATATAATAAAAAATCAAAAATAACATAGCCTGAGCTGGAAAGGATGTGCTTTCCCACTGAACCAAAATGAACCTCACAAAGCTGCTATAAAGTAAATACATTGTGCATTCTTCTTGCTGATGCTTTTATAAAGCAAACAGGAAGGGATGTCTGCTGCATTAAAGACATTGAGAGCAATTAAAATGACCCTTCAAAAAGCCTCTATAATGCACTTCACTCTGAAGTGTTCGAGATATGGATATTTATAGCGAGAATACAATGAATCAGAGCTTCACCAGTATGATAATGTGAAGAGTTTAATTTCTCCTCCCAGAGGTCCCTTGAATTTTGAAAACATACACGAACCTTAACTTAGGAAGAATGTTAAAACAGAACATTTAGACATGATTATGTTTGACTCCATACCCCTGTATGGTAAAATGCACAAAGCTTTTGATTAACAAGTCCTTCAATAGTCCGTTCACCACAAATCACAATTTCTTTTGTTAGTAAGACAGGTCTTAATGCGGCCTCTTATGCGGACATTCATCTAATCAACCTTTGGCTTCGATGTGAGGAAGGTAAAAAGTACAAACAGACACACACCACTGAGCAGGCAGATATTAATTAGGTAGGGATATACCTCAGTGACCAGCTGGGTTGCTGCAGACCCTTTCAGAGACAAAACCAATATCCAGCTTACTAATCACAGACAGGTTTATATTTATTTTGTGTGTATTTTGGCCTGAGTTCAACCCACAGGGCTTATATAAGTGATTGTTGTCTGAGTAAATGTTGGCGAAGCTGCAAAGAATATTGCAGTGGCTTTGTTTGGAACCACAAAGAAATTATTATATTTAACTGGTTTTGAAATCTTATCCTGGATTCACATGTAATGGTTAGTAAAAGTAAGTTTAGTGATTCAGGTCAGTTTACATAACCTTTTATAGTGGCACGTGTCAGATAGCAGTGGCTAATCTGATATTTCGTTTGTATGATATGAAAATCTATTTACTGTGTGCTTGGTATACAAACATTGTACTTTAACATGCCTGATTTCATCTTTTTAAAAAACATGTGTAACATTGTGAGCTTTTTTTTATTACCACCTGAGTAGATCTGGGCACATTAAGGATTGTAGGACAAATTCTATGTTTGTAGGACAAATTCTCAGTGAGCAGCTGAGGCAGAAGGCAAGCAGAGAGACTAAGGGATGTAGACTAATTAACATGGATGGCGCTGAACAAAGACTCAAAGAAACTACCAAACAAAAGTAAAATGTCTAACAGAAGCTATGTTCTCACAGCAGGCAAATGTGACCTGAATAAAGTTTTTTTTTGCCCAGATGCGACCCATATCCGACATTCCATGGCAGTCTAAACGGCCCGATTCCATTTATTTTATTCCAACCAAAAAAATCTGAATTTTGCCACTTCCATATGCGAAACTAAATCTGATACGTACCCGATGGTTTTCAAAGACTCCGCTGTTTGAGCGGTGATGTCACATTTCATCCGACTTTTAAGTCATTTTCCTTGCTCCGACTACACATCCACACAGACCTCTCTACAGAAGTAGCGGTCCCTGCTCCACAAAAGGCGATTGTTAATAGTGGAGTCCTGAACATGCATAGTTTTTGACTGTGAGAGGAAGCCAGAGTACCCTGAGAGAACCCACAAATGCATGGGGAGAACATACAGACCCCATATGCAGAAGTGCCTTAAAAATGCAGTATTTTCCCATTAAGTGATAAATGTGTTTTTGTTTTCAGCCATGTTCAACCTCATTCCAGTGGGCCTGCGAGTGGTGGCCATCCAAGGGGTGCAGACCAAGCTCTATCTAGCAATGAACAGTGAAGGCTACCTGTACACGTCGGTAAGTATCATATTCAGAGGAAGTGTGAGCCTTTAATACATGGATGTGTTTGTTGCCGGGGGGTGGGGGGGGTTTAGTTCACCTGTGTTCATAGTGAATGTCTGCTCTTGTAGATCAGATTTAACTGACACAAATGGGACAGTGAATGAATAAATGAATAGAGGTTGCCTTAGGAAAGAAAATGGCATTTAACTGATAAATAAGATGTCAATAAAAGCTTCAAGAATTGTATAAGCCAACCAAACAGTGAGATCTCTAATAGTGGCTGTTCTTTGATTAAATGTGCAAGGTTAGGAATAATTAAGTTACCGGCCGAGTAATGTCAGCCTTCTTCCCAAATGCCACTGTGAAGCTGGCATCACTAAGAAGACTGACAGGCTTGGTGGATATGCATCCAGAGGCCATGCAGACACACACATTCACCACTGGCAGACAGGCTTAAGAGTCAAATTACTAATGATTTTTCTTCTTTTGGCAAAGGTCTTCAGACTGATTGCAACTAGCACAGGCATAACAAACAAAATCTGAAATCTAATAATCTTGTGACTTTTTATTGTGCAACTTCTGCTCTCAGATATTGATTACATGATAAGCGGGTACTGTAAAGTAGAAGAAGCAAAACTACCCTTTTTGGCTTTCCATCTTATTTTATGGTATTAGTACTTTTGTCACATACAATAATAAAATGTTTAAATTTAAAAGCAAAGAGCATCATGAAGACCAAAGAACACAGCAGACAGGTTAGAGATAAAATTGTGGAGACGTTTAAAGCAGAGTTAGGCTATAAGTCAATATTTTTACATTTGAATATCTCATAGAGCCCCGTAATCATCATCTGAAAATGTAGAAAGCTAGGCACATCTGGTAACCTACCTAGATATCGCGGTCAATCTAGGCTGACAGGCCCATACTAATTCTGGAAGTGCTGCAGAGATCCACAGCTCAGGTGGGAGAAACAGTCAACACGGCATCTATTAGTTGTACACTCCATAGATCCAGCTTTAATAGACGAGTGGCATGAAGAAAGTCATAGTTGAAAGAAAGCTACAAGATGTCACCGCTGCAGGTTTTCACAAGTCAAGTAAACAACAAAGCAAACATGTGAAAGAAGATGCTCTGGTCAAATGAGACCATAACTGTTCCTCTTCGCCAACATAAAAGCGCTATTTTGGTGGAAGATTTACATCATGGGCACATGGTGGTGACAGCATCATTTTGTGGGGATGCTTCTGTGGAGACAGGGAAGCTGGTCAGTGTTGATATGAAGATGGATGGGGATAAATACACAGCAATCCTGGAAGAAAACTTGTTAAAGGCTGAGATGGCTTTAAACATACATCCAGATCTGCAATGGAATGGTTCTGATTGAAGAATATTTAATTGTTATAATGGTCCAGTCTCCATCTGAGAATCTGTGCAAAGCAGAATGGGCAAAAAAAATTAAAATCAAACAAAATACATTAAAGTTTGTTGTCGTAACCAGATAAAATGTGAAAAGATTTAAGGTGTGTGAATAATTTTGCAAGGAGCTGTATTCCATAAGGATTGATTTACCTCTCTGATTTTTAAAAGAGCTAACAGTTTAGTTTTGCATTATGAAATGACTGCAGGTGCACACACTACTTTTCAACAAACTAAAGATGTCTCTTTATCATACTGATAATTATACAGTTATTTGAACATTCCCATCTTTTGGGACAATTGACACAATTGTTTTAGCATGCGAAGTATTTGCTTACAGTATTTTTAGAGACAGAGGCCACAGGCAGCAGCCTTTCCATTCACAGCCTTTGTAGGGCAGCTGGAACTATCTGTTGCTACCCAACGACAACCATGGTGTTAGTTTTCTGCTTGGCTTGTTGATAGTATTGCCAGCTCTATCTGCTTTGTGGAAAAAAATAAGCTGAAGCATTCAAGCAATGAAAGAGCTTTCTTCTTCCTCATTTGTTTTGCACATAATGAAAATCCAAGTGCTACGTTTCAGGTAGAATTTACATGTGTGTGTTTACGTTTGATTATTTAACCTGCAACAGAGTTATGTGTTAAAATATGCTAACTTTTACAGCACTAAAAACAAATAAAATAATGCTTACTATTTAGACTTCCCATCACACATGATAAGATACTTATTACTTATAACATGCTTCCCCATCAGTATACACCACCTGGTGTTTAATTTTAATAAGATTTAATAACAGGTAACAACAATTTAGCAAAGCACAGTGAAGAATTACCATTTTTGTGAAGGACTGTAAAACAATTGAAGTGGTGTCCCACTTCTGAAGTTTTTCTTTTACTGCAGGGGAGAAATCAACGTTCAAGTAGCTAATATTCTTTAAAACGGTTAACTTTTTTATTTTTCATCTGACATTTTGCATAGGGGAACAATGATGCCGGAACTGCAAGATGTTTTTATGCTTTAATAATGCAGCTAAGGATGATATTGCAAAACTAAACTAAAGAGATGTACAAACCAAATCTCAAAGTGGTTCTTGTTTATTTGTTTGAATATTTCAGTTTTTTCAAACAGCTCAAAACCCCATTTCTGACACGTTTTATCGAAAGATCCTGTAGTTTAAATGAATGTGTGTATTTCTGCTCTCTAATTTGAATAACAATTTATGTTTTCTAGTTATAACGCTTTCTATAACGTTGTCTAGTTATTACTTTTAAACACGGGTAAAATTTAATTGGAACCACCAACTACCATGTGCTTAATTAGGATTGTACTTCATCGCCTTTATTGGTTATGTAACAATGTGTTAAATCTTACTCAAATGGAGGAGAGAGAAGCTGGAGTCTACTCAGAACCCTGCTGCCTGCACACAATGTATCATCTATGCTGTTTCGCACAAAAATCCTCACGAGGAAACCGGTTCATCTTACTGATGTGTTAAATTGGAAGAATGTAGCTGGGGGATGGGTTGCAGGACTTCCCATTTCAGCTAAATTAGGGAGGAAATTGAACTGAATGTGAAGCCTGCTACCTAATAGTGCCTGTCTTTCTGGGACTGCTGCTATTGTAAATTGCTGCCTTCCAGCCACACATTAAAACAACCAATAGCAAGTTAGTATTTAGGTTAGAATCCCAATCAAAACTGAAGAGACAACAGATGACACAGTCTGACTGGGGTACAGATGGTTGCTGTTATGAGATCTAGATGTCCCCCACTGTTTTATATGACAATTTGCATACATGATTGCAAAAGGAGAGACACTAAATGAATCGTGAGCATGTGCTTTGATTAAGTACACAGTAAGTGTATTTAAGTAAAATACCAGTTGTTTATGTTTTAGTTTCTTCCAAATTTATATCTAACTTGAACAAGATTATGAACGTACATGGATTATTCAGATTCAAAGTATTTCACAGGCTGCACGGTGGTGCAGGTGGTAGAACTGCTGCCTTGTAACAAGAAGGTCCTGGGTTTGATTCCAGACAGGGTGTGTTTCTTCATGGAGTTTGCTTGTTCTCCCTGTGTATGTGTGGGTTCTCTTTGGGTATTCTAGCTTCCTCCCACAGTCCAAAAACATGATTGTTTAATTGGTCTCTCTTAGATGTGACTGGGTGTATGCATGGTTGTTTGTCCTGTGTGTCTCTGTGTTGCCCTGTGATGGACTGGCAACCTGTCCAGGGTGTACCCCGCCCCTGACTTCATCTGGTGTGACGTCACTTTAAGTCCCCGCATGCAACATGCAATTTCAACAACCCTATGGGAATTGGACATATCACACTATCAAGGGTCAGATGAAACCTAGAAACTCCTGTCACACGGTACAATGGGAAATGTTCATTTACATCAGAGAGATCTAACAGTGTTATTAGTCCAAGAATGAACTGAAAGTCAATTGTATTATTGCTACTTATTATTAGACTCGGACTCTGAAAAAGAGATACAAGAGGATAGGGAAAAGGAGGAAGCTGTGTAACTTGGTAAGAGTCACACTGTACAATTTTGGCAGAAAATTGTAGACGCTGCTCGATAGGTTTTCCTTGGTTGAGAGAACACAAAAACAGTCTGTGTGCCTCTCTCATTGAAAAACCCCAGACCACCAATTTGAGCTCATCACCAAATATTTTTACTCTGATTTTTTCACAACAAAAGATTTTGTCTAAGATGGACAACAATCACACAGTATAACAGCAGCTTTAGGGGGCTGCTGGAGTTCTAGACTTTTCGTTATTTTGTGTTCCTTCATGCTGTATGTCTCATTCATTTTATCCATGTCACAACTGCAAGGCTAACTGCTGTCTGTAACTACCGCTGCCTTTTAAACCGGCATCACAAATACCGCTAAAAGGTTTGCAACTCTGAGGAACTTGCATCCTTCTCATTCTCGGAAACAATTTCTAATCTCTGACGTTTTGCCCCATTACTCAAGTCATCTTGTTGCATTTTTTTGAGAGTGTTTCAGACTGCCAGCAGCAGCAAAAAGTGACTGGGATAAAAACCATGTAGGTAAAACGTTTTTTTATTTACCAGGAAGGACACATTAACAGTGGTTAGACCATGGCTAATGATATTACAATGTTCCCCTCCTTTTACTTGTGTCTTGGCCAGTTGTTTAGCTCTCAGCTAAAATTAAAATATTTTCTTCATGTTTTTATTGGGTCACAATTTAGCTCAGAAATGCATTAAGTATGTACACTGTATTCTGTCTATATATAGACAGTGGTGTGAGAGATAAACAGCATGTATGTGGGTGAATAGAAGTCACAAGTGAAAATATATTCATCTATCACCATCAATGTGTGGGAGAAAAAGAAGTTAAATGTTTTTTTGTTTTTTTTTACTACCTGTTTACTTCTACTTAGTAGTGGAATGTCTGCAGTAAATGAACTGCAGAAGCATCACTCGACATAAAAGAAAATTGTGTTCAGTATAATCTTTAAAAATGTATAACCATGCTCTTTCAAACCAAAGTAAAGTAAATCATTTTTTTATGAATCATTTAAAAACTGTGAGCTTGTTTTTGAGTCAACCGATCTGCACATATACTCTTGTACTCACATGTGCCTTTCAAGTGGTGTTATTAATTTCATAATGGGTCATTTTTGAATTAGGGTGAGTCACTGAGGCCCCAGCTGAGTCTCATCTAGACTGCTCAGTGAGTGTGTGAGAGTGGACCAAGTGTTAAGCGTTTGTGATGTGGAGATATTTATCAGGACAGCTCTGAGTTCGTACAAAAATACTGTTTTTAATTCAGAAGTACTTCATTTAAGATGTTCAGTATAAAACAGGTAAACTGGTGATATGCAAGTAATTTTTAATAAATGCCCACGAAATGCGCTAAATTAACTGAATTTTAACGAAGTAAAGCGTAACAACCTCATCACATTATTGCACATCTGCCTTGCATTTTAGCTAATTACCAGTTAAGCCAGGAAGAAATTTTTTTTTTTTTTTTGCAAATTTCAATGACATTAGTATCAAAACTCTAGACTTTATTTCCCCCACACAGACAGTATGCTCCAGTGCCACGAAATTGAGTGCTACTAACATGTCATAGCAATGATCTAAAGAAAAGAATACTTAGTCCTATTTTGTGCAATGCTATGCAAACACTGTGTCTGTAATAATTAAGATTCCCTTACAAAGGCATTTGGAAGGTCTGGAGAAGCTTCAACTGATAGCAATCTGATCTCAACAAGCTACAACATGAATTTAACTTCTAAATTTTAACTTCACCAAATTGATTTAGACCTATTTTCAAGACGATGGAAAAATGTAATTAAACAATTAAACAAAAAACATTTCTAGTGTTTTATTCAGGTTATAATTTACATTCTTAATTAAATGTTGTGTCTTCCTTTGATAATTACATCTGCAAATGATTTTCTTGAAAGTCTTCCCTGAGAAAGAGCCCTGTATGCCATTAAGATTACATGTGTAAATGAAAAATATAAAATAAAATAAAAGGCATGACATGTTTTTGAACGTGACAAGAGAGGAAACAATAACTGCCATGAAAAACACACAAAGTAACTAGGACAAAGATGAAAGATGATCCGGCATGGAACAGCTAAATACACCGAGGAGGTAAATGACACAAGGCAGGGGGGTTAGCTATAAACAAGAATAAAGTGTGCAGAGGGTGGAAAAATGAATTAACCTCTTACTGTCTAAGTAAACTGTGAACTAGTTGTGTTTTTGCTGTTAAACAGATTCTAAATTAAGTGTATATTGTTTATGTGAATATAGCACATATGTATAGAGAAATTTAGGTATTTAGAATGCAAATTAGCTGAATTGGGTATAATCTGGCAAAGTGCACTTTGTTGCTAGATGGCAGCAAAGTGCTTCCAATATGATCTATGCTATGTATTGAATATGCATCAACAGGCATAGGTGTTTCACAAGCTTTTAACACAACAGCTGTTACGAATAACATAAGTGAGTCGTTGTTATTTTTATAGTGGTTGTTTATTGCCCAAGGAATTACACGGACAGGCCGGTTAAACTGTAAACAAATAAGAAATTACAGCCTTAAATATTCTGAGATCTTGAAATAAACACAAATTCAAACTACACATTAGACCTTTACAAAAAATATCATGTGAACATAATAAACTTAAGATTCATGCAGGATTTAAATCACAGATCTTATAACCAGATATGATTTACCCATGAACACATTGGAGCATTTAACCTATCAGCACTAAACCATACTGTTCAATAGAGATCACTAGCATTGTGCTAATTAGCTGCTAATGTACAAATAAACCTCTGAAACCACAACCTAGTGTTGTTAGCCTAATGCAAACATGAAACAACACATTTCTAAGCTGTTTACAAAGTTCAAAATCCACTCACCACGTTGGGCAATGTATTAGAAGGTAAGATAGAAGTAATCCGATGTCTTTAGCCCAATTCTTGTTTCAATAGTGGAAAATGCTATATCCGGTTTGCGTCCCGAACTTCCGGTTATTCTTTTTCGAGACCCTAGACCACAATGCAACAAACTATGGGGCCCCCTGGCGGAATGGAATGAGAGAATCCAACAATAACAGAAAAACATGAAAGATAATCCTAAATATTGATGATGTTTACAAAACACTAGAAACCACTAATTAAAGATTCGAAGCATTATAAAGTTACAGTGCTGATGAAGGGAACAAACAAATCCCTGATAAGTGAATTTAGATTAATTTGAAATTAAACAGAGGCATTAGGGGATTTAGGTTAAAATATGTCTTCTCTTGTTCTACTTAACATGTGTTGTGTGTTTGTATTAGTGTTTTAATGTGCTCTTTTGAAATATGTAATTACATCCCACTCTTTTCATTTATTTAATCAGCACAATGCCATCAGCAAATAAGCACTGCTGTAAGGTTTCACTTCACAGGGTGTGTCATTAATTGCTCTGTTTTATAAGTGTTTACATGCATCTGCATTGACTTTGAACCCTGTGTTGGTGTGGCTTTTTTGCCATTTTTTTTTCCTGTGTATTTAAAAAAAACAAATAAATACCATGAGATTACTTTAGTTTTTTTTTCTTGCAAAAGAAAAACTATGCATTTTTAAATCCCTTTTGAACATTTTTCAATATCTGGGTTTATAAAGACGCGTTGTCACTGCTCAGCTGGATAATTCATTTTTTCGCACTCACATTGAAGTACCTGGAAGGAACTTGAGAGGTGCTCAGCTGTGATTTTATTGGCATAATTGGAGCCGTTCTAGTTTTTATATTGTAGCTGAATAATCATTGCACCCCCTATAGCACTGATTTGGCTTCTCTTTACAGAAGAAATTAAATGCTTTACTGTAGTATTTCATCTCCTACTAGCTGCATATGAGAAAACATTGCAGAGCTATAATTACTTTCGTAAAGGTAATATAACTGTCCCATTTTAGAGCCCGTTATAATTTCTTTATATACCTGCCCGGCCAATAAAAGAAGCATTAAACAATAGGTCGTACAGCTGTTTGAGCTGTAAATATGTCTCAGTACAAGGTTTCTCTGGGGGGATACTATTTGTCAGTGGATTACATTCAGAGAGAATAAAAATAGTAAGAAAACATATATCAGCATTCAGTATCCAGCTCCTAACATGCATCTTGATGTCTGTATATCACTGGCTAATATACAGAGCTTAGGTAAAACTAATATGGTTTTCAGATAAAATATGACAGTTAGCTAAAGAAATTCAACACAAATGCATTTCTGTATTACAAATTAATTCCAGAAAGGATGATGTATGAATAAAAATGACTTGTTTTTAAGGGTTTAACTCAAACAGTGAAATCCAGATGCCTATAAACACTGTATTAAATCAGAGAGAAGGTTTCCTGTTTTAGGACAGTTTAGATTAGCAAAAGTAGTTATAGGGAACTATTTAGAGAATTGTTTTATTACTTTCTTAAAATCCAAAAGTTTACCTAGGTTTTTAATTTTTGGTTGCATTGTTTTCAAATTGTATAACGTGGATCAGACATTTTGAGGCTCCATCTACAAGATTATCTGATCATTTTAACCCATTCCTCCTAACAAAATTGTTGTAATTAGGTCAAGCTTTCAGCTCTGTTTAAAAATTGTTAGGTTGTAACTAATTTGGCTGCATACGTAGGCTCATTATTCACTTAGAGGACCCATTTGTGCTGAAGCTTTAACTTCCTGACCGATGTTTTGAGATATCGCTTCAATATTTCCACAACATGTTCTTTACTCATGATATCTATTTTAATAAATTGCATCTGTTTCTCCTGCATCAAAACACTCACAACATGTACTTCACAGTTTGAATGGCATTCTCAGACAAGTTGGTTCTTTCTTTTTGCTCAAATTTTAACAATAGTCACTTCAGTTTTAGTTTTCCAAGACCACAGGACATGTCTCGAAAAAAATTAAGGCCTTTGTCGTCGAGTGCATTTGAAAACTGTAATCTGGAATTTTTTTTTTTTTGGGTAAGTAAACATCAAGTATACACACATTGCAGATTCCACCATGTTATTATTTATTAAACAAAGATTAAGCCAAAAAGCACACCACAAAAAGCCCTAGAAATGTAAATATGTAAAACCCTACAATTAAAATAGTAATGCTTTCTTAGAATGCTTATAAGTATTTCCAATTGAGTCAGACATCACAAATTATAGCATAGCAAAATAAAACGATTTAAAAATGATATACAAAACTGCATTTTTAGTGAGGTCAGCTATTTGGATATGAACTAATCATACTTGCACAAAAAAGCCCATGAAGTGGAATAGGATCGTTAAAAGTTAATTTGGCCACAGCGCCATAGGGACCTGAAGATATGAAGATGAGCATGCATATATCATTTTCATGCAGATAATTTCCTGTTTCTAAAGAGATTTCCTTCACTCCATTTGGCACATTAATGTTGATTAAAAAATGTCCTATTTTTTTGTTTCTTCACATGCCGACTGGTTTAATTAAACAATAGATATGCAACTAGCTGAAAAAAATGCCTCCACAGTTCTTTCAAGTGTCTAATGTCCATCATAGACCTGATTTAGGAGAAACTGTGGAAAAAAGAATTGGGGATCCCCTGCCATATTTGTTCCTCTTTGTGTTAGTTGGCACAGGGCTGCTGTCTAGAGATCCGCTCCACTTCGACGCTAACAGCCAGCAGCCTCTCCTGAATCTTGGCTCTGGCTGTGAGTTTATCCATCTGCGTCTGTCTGCTTGTCAATAGACTCTCATTCTTCATCAGGACACGTGTAACCAGCCAAATCCACATAAGCTCATTATTAGAGGTACAACAGAACTAAGCTCAAGAGCAGCTTGTTGTTTTGCTTCCAATTACTGTTTGTGCAAAACTGCGATGGATGCTGCCCAGTCTCTCCAAGACTGCTGAAGATAAACAGCTTGGACAAAACAAGTCACGCAGTAAAAAAGAAAGAGCTTTGATGCACTGAAGCTGGTGAACACAGAAATATGTATGAAGAATTAAACACAGCAATGAAAGACAGAGTATTATGAAAAAGATATGACTTCTATAAGTTTAGCTAATTTGTTTAATCCTAGATTTTATTATTATATTATATTATATTATTACTGCTTTTATTATACATGCACAGCTTCTAATGACTATTGAATGCAACTCAAGGTAATCAGACAATACAATTATATTGAGTCCAAACCAGGTTTGGATTGCTTTATTTTTCCTGTCTTTTATTTAACAAAGATGCACTGATCAGAATGTGTTGGCCGACTTTAAAGCTTTTACTTGCCAGTTCAGATTTTAGCTGATTCCACTTTACTTTTAAGAATTTTATAAGGAGACAATATAAGAACAGCATTGAAAATATTTGTCCTAGCCTCCCTGATAATGACTAGTCATTAATTATTTATAATATGAGAACTAGCTACACCTAGTAGTTACTGCAAAAAAGGGTTTTACTAATATCTTATTGTGTAATAAGTGAAAATCATTACGAAGCTGAAAGTTTCTAATGTTTATAACATCTTATACTACTCTTAGGAAATTTAACTGGAAAGACTCACAGACTCTTAATGGGGTTTTAGTCAAGACCACTTAAACCAAGACACTGCTGAGCCTAGAGGGTATCAAGACCAAGACAAGACCAAGACCACAACGCACTAAGGCGAAATTTGGTTTCATGACAAATTAAATCGAATTCATGGTTAAATCACCCAGATTTGTCATTGTTACACCTTACACTTGTATTTCATGACTTTAGGCCTAATGGAAAATAATGTTCTCAGATATTTTCCCTTATGACCATTTTATCAGAACTCATCAAGGGAAAGACATAGGATGTACCAGGAAAGGGTTCATATTCAGTCTTTTATACAAGGAATAGGGGCCTTGGACAACCTATGGCTATAGCTACTGAATGATCCCTTGCTTTGAATTTAACAGATTCAGCCTCTAGTTTGACTTGCACCTCCAAGCCCATTCTTTCTAATGAATGAAAAATAGCTAATTTATTATTATTATTTTTTTTGTATAATAAAATATACAAAAAAGTAGGGACATAGTAGAAAGATATAGCTTTCTTTTAAAAAAACATTTTTCAGCATTTAACTTTGAGGAATCACGGATAATACCCAAATGACAATAAATTTTATGTATCCTAAAAAAATAAAAAGATCAATGGGAGTTCCTAAATTACCTGGAAAGATAATTGGAATAAATGTTAGATGCATCTGACAAGTTGTTGAGCAGAAACCTGGAGTTTCCGGCTGGCATCACCATTTTGTGAACTAGGCCTGTGTAACATCTTTTCAAAATAGATGCATCTGACTGGTTGCATTTGAAGAGAAGCACTTCAGTTCTGTAATGATGAGCAACTTGCTAGATTTTAACACTAATTTCAACAAGACCGAGACCAAATAGAGTTGAGCCCGTGACAAGACCGAGACCACAAAAATTTGGTTAAAATCAAGACCAGTCTCAAGAACTACATAACTAACTCTTAACCAATGGACTGAAATAGTTGAAGAAATCTATTTAATTGAAAAATCCGACCTATACCCATAATGAGACCACAGAAGACCCAAATGAAAGAAAGTGAAATAAATGGACTAGATACAGATGGAAAATCAGCAACACAAAGGACTGAAAGACAATATTGTATCTTGAGAGATCTAGAAGATGAAATCAAATGTATCTCTCACGACGTTCAGCTGTAAATAATACAAATAAATTTGCCAAAAATGATTTTTCCTGCAAAAAACTGAAGACAAAAATCTAAAACTGTTCGGAAAGCAGTGTTATTACAGTAGACATGTAGGTACTTGGCTTAGACATTTGCAAGAAACAAAATGATTCTACGGATACACCCTAAAGAGGAGGCCTTATTATGATCTCTTGATCCGACTGATGTCACTGGGGTATGTTTGGGTACATATTTGCTGTTACTCTATGTTTTTTAGACTAAACAAAAATGGTGTTTTCTCTTTTCCATCAATTGCATTTAAAGTACATAAGGAAGGAATCACTGTTTATTTTCAAGTTGACCCCGTGCAAAACATATATCACCCCCTCCCTCCACCACCCATGGTAGTTTAGCTACCATGGAGGTGTCTCTGCACTAGCAATTACAGCAGTTTGCATAAGGCACCATAAATACGGAGTTGGGATGTGTGTTACAGGAACAAGACCATGTTATTATTTTAATTGATTATTCTGCAAGTGTTATAAGTGGTATAATAACTCTAAAGGTGAATAATTACATAATGAAACACAACACTAATCTCTTAGCTGGTTCTTCATTCCTCAAACAACATGTTTACAGACCTTCTAAAGCCATTGCTTTAGTGAATGAGAGTAATGAGCACCCTCTTTGTGCTAACTCCAGAGGCATTCTTCATAAACCTATTATAACGTCTTTGTAAAGGCATTTAAACCACTTATCTTTTAAATTAGTAGGTGATTACATCAGTACAGTAAAAAAATTAAATCTAAAGGCTGTAAAAATAAGGTTGTTTAATAAAATGTAACATTCAACAAAACCCTGCAAGCTAATGAAGAGCCCATACATAATTAACAGATTAGACTAAATATGAATGTACAATTCATTTGACCTGTGTCTTTTATTAATGCTCCTTGGTAATGGCATCTCACTATTATCTCTGCCATGAAGAGCTGCATTATTCATAACAGTGAATGGAATAAAATGATTTAGAACACTGCTATAAAGGCCTAGAGCCATGGGACAGTTCATCTGCCCTGTGTCTGCCTGACTGTGTGTTTTCTCTGCACCACAACATTATTAAGTTGCCTGCATATAGAAGGAAAAATTGCAAATCTGCTGCGTCTGTTTTTTTTCCAAGTCTCTTGAGACTTTGTGAAGTACTGGCCAACAACGGCTTTAAACTGTCCCTGCTTGTCCCCCTCAACAGGAACACTTCACAGCAGAGTGCAAATTTAAGGAATCAGTGTTTGAGAACTACTACGTGACATACTCCTCCATGATCTACCGACAGCAGCAGTCAGGCAGGGGCTGGTACCTCGGTCTGAACAAAGAAGGAGAAATCATGAAGGGGAACCATGTCAAAAAGAACAAGCCAGCAGCCCACTTCCTTCCCAAACCTCTGAAAGGTAGGTCTGCACACATCCTCTGTTACGTGTTTATTCCTTACTGTTAAGGTTCTAGTGATGCTGGTTCAGAATTAGTTTATACCATGCATCACCAATCCATGTGTTTATATGGTGCAGTCAAGGAGTATTTGTACCCTTAGCAATTTCTTCTTTGTTTTTGTTTCACTTAAAGCCTCCCAATCATAAACCAAATTTTAATATCAGGCAACCTGACTGAATACAAAATGCAGTTTTTAAAATGATAATTTCATACATTTAGGGAAAAAAAGCTATCCAAAAAAACCTAATGCTTCTGTTCAGTTATATAAACTGTGATTAAACATATTTTTGGAAAGCTGAGTTCAATTTCAATAGTCACACAAAGACTTGATTGCTAGCAGACACGTAAAGTCAAGATCACTTAAATGAACTTGTCTGAATGGAATAGAATGGAATAAAATCCTTTTATTGTTGTTATACAAATGTGCAATGAGGTTAAGAGGTTGCTCCTTTGCAATGCAGAAATGTCAATGTATAAATAAAAAAACACGAAGTAGGCTAAAAGTCCCAAAAATTATACATCATGCCCTGCTCTCTTAAGAAATTTAGGAACAGAAGTAATATACATACATATACATACACATACATATTATACATATATTCCTCTGGAAGGGATCTCAAAGCCCTTTCTAAGGCTTTAGGACTCCAAACACCTACCAAATTACCTACCAATTAATCCAGTAGCGCATCAACGAATTATCCAGGAGGTCACAAAGCAACCCAAGCAACATCAAAAGCACTTGAGTCCTCATGATTTCAAAATATGAAAGACACTTGAAAAAAATGGCATTCGGGGTAAAATGGTAAATGGCCTGCACTTGTACAGCGCTTTATCAAGTCTGAGGACACCAAAGCGCTTTACACTACAGTCAATCATCCACCCATTCATACAACTGACAGTGGTAAGCTACATTGTAGCCTCAGCTGCCCTGGGGCAGACTGACATAAGTGTGGCTGCCATACAATCGGCAGGCAAGGTGGGAGGAGTGTCTTGCCCACGGACACAACGACTGAAACGGACAGTGTGGGGGTTTTGAACCAGCAACCCACCGGTTACACCATGAGCCCCTACCACCTGAGCCACCATGGGAGAGGTCCAAGGAGAAGACCACTGCTGACCAAAAAACACAACGACCTATCACATTTGCCAAATAAAACAATCTTAATGATCGGCAAGACATTTGGGTAAATATTTTATTGACTGACAAGACAAAAGTTGAACCTTTTGGAAGGTTGGTTTGTTACAACTAGTGCAAAACTAACACAGCATTTCAGAAAACAAGATTATACCAACAGTCAACGTGGTGGCTGTGGTGTGTGGCTGCTTTGCTGTCTCAGGACCTGGAAAACTTGCTGCTATAGATGGAACTCTGAATTTTGCTCTTCAGTAGAAAATCATAAAGGAGAATATCTGATCATTAGTTTTTGATGCTTTGTTTGTTCACTTGGGTTATGCAGTAGGAGAACAATCCAAAGCATACCACAAAACCCTTCAATGGTTCTGTTTGAACAATTCTGCAGAAAAGTAAGAAAAATATCCTCCACAAAGCTGTAAAAGACTCATTGGTAACACTCGTAAATGCTTAAAATCTGCTGTTGCAGTAGGATGGCACAACCAGATCTTAGGGTTTTGTTTTTTTTTCACACATGGCCTGTTTGGTTTAGATAGCTTTTTTCCTTAATAAATGGAATCATCATTTGAGAATTGCATTCTGTAGGATTTAGGCTTTTTCTCATATTAATATTAGTTTTATCATATTAATATTTGTAAAACAGTGATTAAAAAAATTTAATTTTTTCCAACGTCCTTCAGTCAATAAGACAGAGATATTTAGACAAATAGGACCAAGCCAAGTTAATCTTTTTAAGAAAATAAACTGATCCACTACATGTTAGGTAATTAAATTATTCAGTAATGTTGCTGTAACTTTACACAGGCATGTTGAACATAAGACTTACATTCATAGATTTTTGTTTACATTTGTTTACTTGTAATGACACCCTAACAATGATAGGGTTTTGAACTATATATAATTTGGTATTCACCAGGTTTTAAAGTTATGCAAATGCACCGTCAACTATACCAAAGTACACATTGATGATTGATTGATTCGAATTTTTATTTTGTACCAGAGGGTTGCAAGTGAAATCCATCAAGTCGGTCATGCTAAAATTAGCTCCGATTTCAGTAAGCAGCAAAGTAATCAATGCAACCCAAGTTTTATTAAACCAAAAAGTTCAGAATAAAGATTTCCCAATACGGCTTTTCTAGGCCAGTGGCAATTTCTGATTTGCCTCAAGATCTTACCTCCCTATTCTTATTTTTACAGTCTAATTTGCGATTATAACATAGAAAATATGTGTTGCAGAGTATTTGATGAAGGTAATAGTTTTGCATCTGACAGAAACTGGAGGAATTAACAGATTATCCCATTTCATACATCAAATCATATGTCCCTGACTTGTATCGGATTTTCTATTTAGCTCAAAAAGGTGCATCAAAATGCTTTCGGTTGATTGGTGTGTTTATATAGTGAAAATGGTAGATCTTTGTTTTGAATGCATTTATTTAGAAATATTGCCTGGGGACCACCAATCAGGGCCGATCAGCAAATAATTGGCCGATTGTGATATCTGAACAAATGATTGGTGCATCAAAACTGCTGCTTTTCCAAGAGGAATTTTTTTTACATTTTACATGTATATGCTGTTTACACTGTTAAATCTGTTATTTAGTATGCTTCTCAGACACACTGGCATGTGTCTTTTCAGTAGTTTCTTCCAGCTGGTCACAGTCTTTTACGGGTCCTGGGCAGAATGAGGTAGAGCCACTGACTGTAACCAGAAGCTGCAAAGACAATATACTTCAGTGCTTTGAATAGTAGCACCAGCACTTTATTTTCATCAAACCAAATTACAGAAAACCACACCCATCCAGGCGATGTATGTTGTAGACCATAGAAAGCAGCCAGAGGAGAGGGAGAAGGGGTTCTGTTCTCCCGCAGTCCTTTCATCTTCTACAACACACTGATTTTACCTGTCAACAGAGACAGAAGACAGAACGAGAGAGAGGCTGCTTTCTTTTCAGCCGGACCAAAGAAGAGTGCTCTGGTGTTTGTTCTAATTTAAACCGTAGCAATGGAATTTATTTATACTTTGCATATTACATGTGTCCCTGTAACATAAACGATATGGGATCCAGTGTATGGCCTTAAAACAGTGAAAAAAAATGTTAGTAAGACTGCTAATCGTACAGCTAGTGAAAAACCTGCTTTTCGCATGCGTCCATAGCTATCTCCTGGGAGCTTGTTGTTCTGGTGCACTAAAGCAACCCTTTTTATAGAAGGTATTTTGACATTTCATGATAGGAAATGCACAATTGTTTTAAGACCTAGAAACTGGCAAAAAGGTCCTGCTTGTTCATTTTCATTGTGTACAGGGGCACTAAAAGGAACTTTGCGTGTTTAGTCATTCTTTACACATATAACTATGCATGATGTGACAGGCAAAAAAAATATCTTTTTTTAAATAGGTGCATTCAAAAAAATCTTCAATGTTTTAAAGAAGTCTTGGGGCCACCAGACTATCATAAATATATGTTCCAACCTTGATTTCATTGCCTTTTAGAGGAGTGGACAATGAAATGAGAAACATGAATCTGTCTGCCCAGGTTTGAAACTTTGTACAGATGCTCATCATATTTACAGAAAATACATGTCTGGATGAAAAATTAAAAAACAAAAACACTTAACGCGTGTTTTCCTCTTTTTGGCCCCAGTAAAAAAAATATTTACCAACTGGCCTCTGCTTTGTTGCTGTGATTCATTAAAGCATTGTTGATTCAATTACCTGCCAAGTGTTTTTTCTTTGGTATGGATCTGCATTTTCACAGATGTTAACGCTTTCAGACAGTTTTAAACCATCTGGCATGTCAGTTGAACATTTCCACACCAGTATGTTTTTAATGACGTCCTCAACAGATCTACGTCATCAGGGGTGTCAGCCTGTTCACATGTGGGCACAAAATACAGTCCATTAGATGTGTTCTCACTACAGTGAGTGAGTGGGTGAGTGAGTGAGTGAGTGTGAAATTTGCTCAGCCATGTCTCAGTTTTTTTTGAAATATTAGGTGACATTTTGGAGGTAAACTTTGAAAGTTATGTTCAGTGGTGACCCTGAATATGTTATCTCATTCATCTGCTTAACAATGTAAGGCTTGTTATATTTTTGCAGTTAACTTACTGCATCTTAAATCGTATGCAGTAGACTCAGAAATAGTCAAATACAGCGCCCTCCACATTTATTTTCACCAATGGAAAAGATCTATAAAAAAACATAATTGCACTAGCACAATTTCACATTTTTTTTAAATCCAGCCTTTAATATGAGTAAATGTATTTAGTGGTGAAAAAACAATGTTAAGAAATAAATGGTTTAACTACATTAATAGTACCACAATTAGTGCCATCCCTAAAGGTTCCTATGAAATTAATGTAACTAAGTGCAAGATTATACTGCTGCATAAAAAGATCATTTTATTTTTATAAATCAGATTAGTTTGTCAAACATAATTTATTTGCCAAGATGAGAAACATGTTTTAAATCAAAGCTCCTATCATTTTAACTATCCATGTCTTAATTGTATACCTACATGTAACTGGCTATCCAGGGCAAGCTCAATAGCAAGATAATGACCTGCTTTGAAACAGGCTGAGGGGGAGGTGCTGGTAATGGGATGTAATTATCATGAGAATAAAATGTCAAAATACATCAGCAGAAAGAAAAACTACACTCAATTAAAAGTAAAAAGGGAAAATCTAAAATGAAACCTTATCTTATATTCTGTGCTGTGATGCTGGATCTTCTGTACAAAAACAATAGTTATCCTCAATGTTAACAGAATAATTGCACACTTCATATTTTAGATGTATCTACTGATTTGGAAAAAGTTTTCCACTGGAAAACAGAAAGAAAGAATCTGTTCCAGCAGCTCATATTCAGCGACCATGGTGTTACAGGGCACCAATTAAGAAGATTTCTCTGCACCGGTGACGGCGTCGTCTCCTGACATTGCTCACTGCTCTACTGGTTCCAGTTTCTGAGGTTCAGACCTTAGCCTCTCTTTTTCTTCTACTTTAAATGAAGCAGGTCCACTTAAATTTTTGGAAAAAGTCTGATAAAAATCCCAAAAAACTGATTTCATCTAGAGAGTTTGTTAAAGAAATATGCGGATTTGTGGACAGCTTGAGGTAGGATGTTTGTTTTTGATATTTATTGTTTAAAAATAAAAAGTAGCTGTTATGTTAAATTAAAATCATAAACTTGAGGTTATTTTCCTACTAAGATAATCACTGAATACCTGTATTAATAAAAACCTTTCCAATTGTCAGTTGTTTACAGTGCAATCCTGCCAGTGATTGATGAATGTAAGGGGGGGTGTCTCTGGGTTGCTGCTGCAACAGCAAAATGCTGGTCTAAGTGAACTGTCTGAAGGGCTAGATGTGCAGTTTCAGCCACAGACCCCTGAGGAATAAACATCAAATAACATTTAAGGCAGCAGGATGTTGAACACAGCCTGAAACCAAAAACTGTGAACATCAGATTACGGATGTTTCTTCTGAAAAGGCAGGTGCTGAGATTCACATTGAGCTAGTCCTGCACACACAGCAAAGATAAAGGATTAGCAACTCCTGAATTTATAATGGCATGCTGGGAACATGTATCTTTTTTTCTTTTTACCTCAGCACAAAGCCAGTCTACTGTGACCTCTTAAATAAGCAGTTTTGCAAAGAACAATATACCGTCTGCAAAAAAACTATGTTGACTGTAATGTTTAAAACTTTTTCACATTTACAAATTCTGACTCATTTGTTAAATTGTTTCAATTTATCTAAAAGATACATTTAAAAAGAGTAAAAGAATGATATTTTATTTGTTTTTTGTCATTTAAAAGGGTGTATTCTGATTAGTTTATTTGTAAATGACAATTCACAATAAAGGTTTCCTCACAGCACTGTGATTCATACAATCATGTTTAATCTTATCGTTCAAACCACGGACATTTCTTGAGGCTGCAAATCCAACACCCTGCAAAGTTATTGGTACCCTTATAAAAGATATTTAAAAAGACTTAAAATAAATTACGCTTTAATTGCCAAAGCATTATTTCACTCTAAAAAATGTGGAGCATACAGCACATGCCATTCTAATAAAAGAGATATGTGTTGATCTCCATAAATCAGGAAACGGTCTCATACAACAAGCAGATTAACACAAAACAATAATTAAAAAATCATTATGACCTGCTGTGGCGTCAGGTCATATTGAGTGAAGGTAAACACAACAAGAAGTGTTGTTTCTTTTTGTGGTATACAATAAGGATACAGATAAATATTTTAGAATGATGAATCATCTAGTTAAAGCAACAGCTGTGCCTAAATCTAATATGACAGAAATCAACAGAGATTTTTTACATACATTTTTTTCAAAGAACCTTTCTGGTGTATTTTATTCAAGATTAGATTTAAAAAAAAATTAAGTTAATTATTCAAGTTATTGTTGCTTAATCAGAAAACAATGATTAAATGATGACATTTAAAGTGTGTGAGCTTTAAAGTGGAAAACAATACGCATTGGTCGGGGTACAGAGTGGAAGTCATACAGTGGAAACTTTACTTTTAAGCTTGCAGAAAAGGATACACATTGGTATAAACGATGGTGCACGGATAAAACAGTTTTTACTGATATTCTCAGGTTTTTCACATTAGAGTGTTAAATATTGTAAGACTTTAAGGCTTCATCTCACACACAAGTTCGTTTATACAGTATAAATGGCAGTTGTTGTTTTCTATCTTGACTGTTTTGATCTATTTACATTTTTATATAAGTTGGTCTAATTTCCACTTTCCCCTGTCTTTCCACAGTGGCAATGTACAGGGAGCCATCTCTCCATGACTTGACAGAGTTCTCTCGCTCTGGCAGCGGCACACCCACCAAGAGTCGGAGTGCCTCAGCTCTCCTGAATGGAGGCAAAGCCGTGAGCCAGAACGAGTCGACGTAGCCCGGTAGCCAAACCTAGGCCTGGGGCTGAACCATGAAACCTTACCTCTCACCGAGCGGGAATCTAACCAGACTCCGATCAACGGTTCAGGACTAGCTACGACAATAATCCACACATTAAAACGCCCAGATATCATCAGTAAAAAGTATTCATCAAAGCAGCATCTAGAATAAGAAACATAACTCACAAAGATCACTCTTAACATACCCAAAAAATTTATTTTTTGCTAAATATTTATTTATTATTCTTATCGCATTCTTATGGTAATGAGTTTACTCATCTTTATCTTTATCACTTTCCATCACTTTTTTAGGTCATGCAAACACCAATCACTTGTGCATATATCACACAGGGACAGCAAGATAGATATGCAGGTGTTCAGGGCAGCCAGTAATGATTCTTGTCCATAAAGGCTGGGGGACAATGAAAGCCCTGATCACCATCTCATCCTTGCTTCTGTGAATACAAAGCCTATAAACTCCCTGGCATGGCTCAGCCTCGTCCTCCTGGCCAGCCGGATGGTAGCTCTCCTGCGTCCTAATGCACACGCTCAGAAACTGAGCTCCTTAGCATGGGAAAATGAAGCCTATTTTCCTCTGACCTGAATATATAAGGAGCAACGTGGCTCTGCCGTTGTTTATTCAGTTATTTATTTGACTTTTTTCTGTCTGAGAGATGCCGCAACTGCACTTTTTTTTCTTTTTTGCTAATTTTCTGAATTAGCCGAGAGAGTTTTAATTGTTAGCTGGTTTTTGTTGGAATCCCCTCTTGTTCTCTGCCCATGTCATTGTTTTGCATTTGTATTTTTCTTTGTTGTTTAGGATGGGTTTCAGCAAACCAAAGACCGATTGGAAGAGTGTCCCTTTAAGCTGCTAAAAAAAAGCAAGCCAACATACAGTAAAGAGAAAAATTGATGTTTCTGTTCTCATTGTACATTTTTGATGAAGGGAAGTGACGGTTTTAAGGGGAAAACTTAAATTAACTAGCAACCTGGCTTGATGTTGTGCTTTTTGCTGATATGCTCAATGATTGAAGAAGAATGGAATGACTACTTAGTGTCCCCATTCCCTTCTGTTACAACTGTGTCACACTGTCTTTCGCTCTCGTCTTCGTGACCTGTTTCTTCTCTTTGTGCTTGTGTCATACTTCAACCCCCGCTCTGAAGTCCTTCTTTTTTTCTCCACTTCTACTGACTGATAAATGTCACCATAGGAGCATGGTGAATGCCCCCACCCTATCCCAACTATCCAGGATGCTTGTTATATGTTTGAGTAACTTATTGTGGTGATATTTTCTATAAAAAAAAGGAATACTGTGGACTTTTAGGTGGCTTAACATTTTATAAGAAATGTCCAATTTATAAAACTGAAAAGCAAACAAAAAAGTACAAAAACAAACTGCTTCCCTTTCTTGCACAGAGCGTGTACACAAATATGTACAAAAAGGACCCTTTTTGTGGGCTATGTACTCTTTCCTTCAGCTACATAACTTATTTCTAGTACATGCTTTCGGGAGACGTTTGTTTCTTAATTTCTTCTGGAGGTGGTTTGTATTAGGTGGATCTATCTGTTGCATGGGAGAAAGCAGGGAAAATACTGGTCTAGAGCTGCATGATGTAGGCTATGTGTATTAACCCATGTTGGATCATGTGTTCCAAACTATCAGGCTAAATCTGATAAAACAGCATATACAGACAGGCACTGCGGCTGTCTGATAACTTCCAGTTGTTTATTATTTGTTGTATTCACAAAAATGCACTGAATAAAATGTTTATATTAAGATATACTTTTAAAATGTGTCAGATGTTCTTCTTTGGTTTATCAGTTATTTTGTTTGTTTCTCAGTCCAGCTATCACAGTTGTAGATGACAGTAGATGTTAGGCCTAATAAATGCACGTGATTTGAAGAATTGCAAAAATAGGTTTAATTTGCACTGTCTCTCAACACTAAACTTGCATTTACCGACATTTTTTTCATTTCTATGGCTGTCAGTGCTTTCCAAGGGGAAATAATAATTCCCTCAGAGTTACAGTAACTGGACATGATTAGAGTTTATTAAATCTAATAAATCAATATCCCATTTATGACAGAGATTCTGGTTCCTGTCTACTTTTAGTGGTATGTGCTGCCTTAGCAGATTACCACTTAAATTTCCCTTTTTAAGCAGCATAGGCAGGTTCTTGTCTGGTTTCTAAACCTGCTTTTAACAATTTTACCTAATTTTGATTAAAATAAAGGTTTATAATTCCAGGTTTTGAAACATAAGCAGTCAACATAACAATCAGTATTAAAGATGGATATAACTTGTCAAAAATTAATGTTAAATGCCTTTACTGGTCAAGCTTCAGTTGGTAAGGGCATTCATTTTTAAACAAATTGTCTTTGGTTAGGGCTTAAGTTACAATAGCTTTGTTCATTTACATAACAAAAATGGAGAAATATAAAAAAAGCTATGTCAAGAAAGTGAGCACAAGGCATCCAGGAAAACTGCTAAAAGTTACCAAAGAGGTATGACATTATGCTTGGAAACTGAATTCAGGCACCGCTGGATAACATAATGACCACTGGGAATTTAATAAACTGGCATCCTGCTGAGATATTTAAAACACTCTGTGTTAAGCTCAGTCTGTCTGTACTTCAACTCGGAGGTGAATGACTGCTTGTGACATAAACTATAATGTAAAACACTAAAATGCTGGCAGAATTCAGGCAGATCCTACAACTTTTACCCTTGACAATCATTGTTACCCTGATATGAATGGGCAGTAAAGTTTAACAGATACAGTAGGGTAACAAAACTCCTTTGCTCTGTCTGCAGTTAGTTCCCTGATAATATGTTTTTGGCCTTAAATAACTCCCTCCAAGCTAATGCTACAGATGTGATGGATTAAAGAGAAGTTAAAATACTCAAATGCTCTCTCTTTTATTTGGCTCAGACAATGAAAAAATAACAGTGCTGCTACAGTTAATTATTATGTGTTTAAATGCAGTGAGAAGATTAAGAAGAAGGTGGTTATTTACTTTTTTAATGAAGTGATCAATAGACATCCACGTCACTGCAGCATAATTCAGCAAGTTACGTCCTTCTGATTGGTGTACTTGTAGTCTTCTTGAATATAATTCCATAGTTTGTTTTTAATTGTTTGAACACATACAAATTGTTGTTCTTAATGAATTTTAAAGCTTATTTGATCTCATTCCAAATTCCTCAAAAGAAGCCATGGTTATTAAACATATATATTCACACTGACCTCAAATATCACTGCATCATTTTATTGGTTACTGGTTTCAGTTTTAATTATTGTTTCCTTTTTTCTTTAGTTTATTACTTGTCCTCATTCTTCTCTTTTTTACTTAGTAGTTTAGTTAAATGTTACTTCTTGAGTTAAAGAGTTTGGAGAGAAGTTGTTTATGTTTATTCTGTATATGTGTGCAGGGCTTCCGGTTTGAGAATGCCAGTTCACTCCATCTATTGATCTCTAATACCACACCTCTACAGGTAGGTATTCATAAAACCTGACGGGGACCTGAGAGTTGTTTGGCTATTTATTCCTGATAATCAGGTTGTGCAAGTAATTTTGATCAAAATTACTAACTTTGTTAATAATTCCCTTTGGCACTTATCAATAGTTATTCATAGCCAAACCAAACCTAACCAAAATGAGTATATTTTACAATTTTACAGACAAAAAAGAAGTCTGACATGAAGGAAAGTTGTGTTGCCAACCCTTTTGGCAACCTCTTGTGCTGCTCCGCTTTTTACTTAATGTAAAACAACAATTTATAAGTGCATTTTAGAATTAGACTGCACAAATAGTAAAATGTAAGAATATAACAGGAAATCTGCCTTTGTGATGTTAATTAGGCTTTGTAGCATGCAACTCTTTTAGCAAAATTGCTAAATAATGTTTTATAACTTTGACAGTATCAGTTTTAGTATCAGTAGAGCCGAATCTTGATTTTGAGGGTTTCAGTTGGTATGTAAACAGCATCTAAAACAGAATAAAACTTCAGTTTTTTCAACTACCATCCTTAAACCTTGGTCTGGTCCTCTGAGACAGCCTCATTACGCCCACCACCAATGGAGACAGGGGGACTAATAGGCCCTGGTAATATAGGCCCTGTTATGAGTTACTTCATCTTTCATGTAGTTTGACATCCCACTACTCCCTTCATTTCCTTCTGTTTCTCTCTAGACTCCATTCATTAGCCCAGCACAGTCCAATTCATTAGTGTGGGCTGCCAGCTTTGTTCTGAGATGGTGATGTGAAGAGAAGCCACTTTTCCTCTATTGTGTTCTTTTTTCTCTTTCTCATTCCCTCAGTCAGTTTTTCTGACCCTCTCTTGGCCAGACTAATGAGTCTTCATGGAGCCACCCAAAAAGAGCAAATTAAGACGTGTCTAATGTCCGTACACACACTCCGAGCACTCCAGGATTTGTGATTTTGAGTGAGATCAGCCTGAAACATTCAGCCACAAGTCAGACAGTGCTGACAGAGCTGTGATATATGCGAGCACTGTACCTGTGAATGCAATAACTCATTACCCTTTATCACTGCCAGCACAGGCTGTGCAGCTTTCTTTCTCTCGTGCACACACACTCACCCTCTCTGTGTCTTCATCAGAATTTTTACCATTGTTTTGTGTTTTTCTGAAAAGAACATTTTTCACTTGTGAATGTTGCTTCAATTTGACGTTTTATTTTAAAACTGAGTGACGTGCCACAGCATTGGCATTCTTTTCATGCATTTGTCACCACCAAGATTTTTAGACCTTTTCAGGTTTTTGTTTGCTTATTTTTACAAAATGACCCATAATAATGAAATCATATGCTGGGTAACAGCTGTCCAGAGCAGAATTTTCTGCTGTCGGATTAGTGCAATGAAAACAGAGAAAAATATTGTGCAAACAGATGCAGAAATAATAAAAAAAACATGTCACCAGTGTCATCTTTTTTGCTGCCGATCTTACCCACATGCAGAGAACACGCAGAGAAACTGGATCAGTTTAAGAGTTTATTGCTTGATCACGGCAACAAGGTGGAATAGAGCCGGGACAGGAACGTCTCAGCTGCATGGAAAAAGAATCTGGGAAGTGGAGGTCGATTTCAGATGAAAGGTTTACTAATGAAGCTTGGCTTACTATTCCGGGTTCAATGGTCTGTCGAGGGAACTTGATGCGGTGTCTGGGGATGGCTCAATGTGAATCTGGAGCTCGGTCTATGCGGAGGTTCTTCTGGTTCTCCCTCCGGAGTAAAATCGGATTCTGGTGCCGCTCTTTTCCTTAGGAATAGGAGGCAGTCTTGTTGGAGGGTGGACAGGGTTCGCTCGGTGGTCACTGGTGGACGGAGGATCAGTGGCTGCCAGCCGGAACTTGGCTTGAAGGTCTTTACTAAAGTCTTGGTTCGAAGGACAGAATAGATTGGTTCTCCAGTGGAACCTGATCTGAGTCTTGGCAAAATACCTGGAGAAGGCGCAAGGACCAAATGTGTTAGACTTGGTCTTTCTTTAAAGAGCGTAACCTCTAGGTAGGCCGGTGGAATTTTACCACAAAGGCAAAACACTCAGGCGAAGATGTGCTGGCAGCACGCCCTCTTAAACCTCTCAGCTGATGATGATTAACACCTGTCGCCTTTAGCCTCCAGAGCTCTAGCAGCACCTATAGGGTTGAAGTATTGTAAATAGCAGGCAAAACAGAACAGTTAAACTCCCAGACACCGACAACCAGGCCAATTCAGACTGAACAAAACAGATCTCAGGACTAAAAAAAACATTGTGCCCCCAAATATGTTATGCAAGACACATTTTTAATTTTCCCGCTGTCTGAATGTAGTAATAAATAAAACTATATTGCCAGGGCCTCTTTTGTATGTCACGGGAGATATTTATTATAAAGAAAGTTTGCTAAACTTTCAAGTTTTTCTTAATGTGCATCACCTGTGGGAATTTCTACAATGAGCTTTACCTAAGTTAAAATGTGGAGAAATGAAGTGCATTCTGTAAAAGTCCTTTATAGCTCTAAGTTTTTTTGTATCAGTGCTGATGTGCTACTGCGTCAGGATGATGAAATTTTTGCCGCCATGTAGAAGTCTTTTTTTCCCCATACATTCACCATTTTGGCCTGTAAGTCTCCTTCCTGAATGGTATAACTGCTGGACATTTCCATGTTGTTTATATTTAGACCTTCCTTCATATCTGTCAGATATACCTAGGCACTTACATCGCTGGCTGTAGACCTTCTAAAATGGAGTTTGGGGAGCACTGTCTTTAAGTCAACATAATTGAAGTCCTCTGCTATCAGGTGGACGATATCAGAGTGCCGTCTCTGCTGGTCGCTAATGTTGCTATGTAGAAGTCCAACAGCTGAGCTAGCATTAGCATCTGGTGGGATGTAAAAGGCAGTTTTTTAAGACTACGGTGAATTATCTAGGGAGGCAGATGGGCCTGCATTTAACAGTCACATACTCCAGATCCGAGAAGCAGTGACAGTCTACAGTCGCAGTGTTAGTAAACCAGTTGTTATTAATAATCGAAGTTAAAACGCAGAGGTGACCAAGAATTCGCTGTGGTCGCCCCAAGACTGCGTAATACCTTACCTCTACATGTCTGCACCGCTCCGAGCATATAATCATTTAAATGTCTTTAAAAAAAACTTTTATTTTCCCTGTCATTTGATTGATTGCGTGATTGCGTGAGATGTTAAATAGCTCTTAGAAATCTTAACTCTTCTCTGTCTTATTTATTTTTATTAGTTTATTCCATGCTATTTTGTGATTGTTGGTGTAATTGTGAAGGACTTTGGTCAACTGTTGCTGCTTTTAAATGTGCTATAGAAATAAATTTGGCATTGAAGTATCTGGAACTTTTACCCAAGGATTAACCCGAACTTGTGGAGGTTCACAATTCCCGTCGACATCTTGGTTGATTTTCTTTGAGTTTTCATGGTGTATCACAAGGAGGCAGTTTGTCTGAGGTGTTGCCCTAAAATGCATCCACAGGAGTGCCTCCAGTTAACCCAAATTTTGTGAATAAATGGCAGAAACGTGTGAATAGTACCACTGTCTGGGTTTTCCCAAATTGTTTATAGGCCTAATAATCTTAGTGTACGCAAACCTGATAAACTTTTATACAGTGTGTGTGTGAATATCGGGGTTCAAATATAAAATTAACTTAAACATAACTAATACTTGATGACTTTCATCATTATTTTGCTCCAAGTAAAGTACTTAATCACAAAGAGAAATAAACTGATACACAATGGGTCTTTGCATGTGTATAAAATGTTTTGTATACAGGTAAAAAATGGAGAAAATAAGGCTTTAATTGACTGGGATTCATGGACAACCTTCATCCCCAACAAACAGATAAAGAGTTATTTGTAGAAACAGATGCACTGATGCATGAATACACCTTGTTAAAGCAGTTCCTGGGAAAAACGAGGAGTATGTGCATCTATGGTTTTCAGCAACAAAAAAAACAAACCTTTGGGGCCCTTGCAATTCTTGATTTTATAATGGTTTCATAAAAAAAGGGTTGGCACAATGAAACTGAAACACCTGGTTTTTTTTAAGTGTGGGAGGTTTTCATGGTCTAAATTTTGGACCAGCCTGGTAGCCAGTCTTCATTGATTTCACATTGCAACCGTAAGAGCAGAGTGGAAAAGGTTTATTAGCAGGGTAAGAGCGCAGTTTTGGGTCAAAAAATTGAAATGCACACAAAATTATGGGGGACATACCAGAGTTCAAAGAGGACAAAATTGTTGGTTGCATGCCTTGCTGGTGCATCTGTGACCAAGACAGCAAGTCTTTGTGATGTATCAAGAGCCACGGTATCCAGGATAATGTCAGCAAAAACCACCAAGAAGGACGAACCACCCCAAACAGGATTAACTGTGGACGCAAGAGGAAGCTGTCTAAAAGGGATGTTCGGGTGCTAACCCGGATTGTATCCAAAAAAACAAAAAAACCACAGCTGCCCAAAATCAGGTCAAAATTTAAAATTGCACCTCAACTCTCCTGTTTCCACAAACTGTCCGTCAGGAGCTCCACAGGGTCAATATCCCGGGCCCGGGGCTATAGCCAAACCTTTGGTCACTCATGCCAAGGCCAAAACTCGCTTTCAATGGTGCAAGGAGCGAAAATTTGGCTGTGGACAATGTGAAACATGTATTGTTCTCTGATGAGCCACCTTTACTGTTTTCCCCCACATCCGGGAGAGTTACGGTGTAGAGAAGCCCCAAAAAGCGTACCACCCCGCTGTTGCATGCCCAGAGTGAAGCTGGGGGGGGATCGTGATGGGTTTTGGGCTGCCAAATCATGGTATTCCCTTTGGCCCAATACTTGTGCTAGATGGGCGCGTCACTGCCAAGGACTACCGAAACATTCTTGAGGACCATGTGCATCCAATGGTTCAAACATTGTTTCCGAAAGGGGGTGCCGTGGTTCAGGTGACAATGCACCAATACACGCAGCAAGACTGGTGAAAAAATTGGTTTGATGAACATGAAAGTGAAGTTGAACATCTCCCCATGTCCTGCCCCAGTCACCCTTCTAAATATTATTGAGCCACTGGGGTGTTTTTAGGAGGGAGTCAGGAAACGTTTTCCTCCACCAGTATCACGTAGTGACCTGGCCACTATCTTGCAACACGAATGGTTTAAAATCCCTCTGACCACTGTGCAGGACTTGTATCTGTCATTCCCAAGATGAATTGACGCTGTATTGGCCGCAAAAGGAGGCCCTACACCATACTAATAAATTATTGTGGTCTAAAACCAGGTGTTTCAGTTTCATTGTCCAACCCCTGTAGATACTCTCTTAAACTTTGTAAATCAGCCATATATACAACTGCAGATGTAAAACCAACACATTAATTTAGTTCAATATTTTTAAACTCATCATTAACAACTTAAAAATGTCCCTGTTTTTTACATAAGAAACATAATGGTTGTACATAGCTAAATGTTCAGTACACGCAGTTTAAATGTAAATCTTGCCTAATTCAAGGTTTATTGCATTTATTATATAACAATTCATCAGCATGATCAATTTTGTTTAACTTTTATTTGGTTTACAACATAAAAGCTGTGTGTCATACAGTAAGCAAGAGAGATGTGCTTTTTATATTTGCCCATAAAAAGGAGTAAAGTACAGCTTTACAGAAATATTAATGTTTTAAAGTCACAGAAAGGAGAGAGAGGCCATACAATTTATTTGACAGCCTGGCACCAACATGTCCCGAGAGGGGTTTATCAGGCTCTCGTTTGTTTCTCCACAGCTTTTTCTCATTCTCTTTAATTGCATGTTGGTTTAGAACAATTAAGTAGTAGTCATTTACTCTATAGATTCACTTGGTATTTACCTTTGTTGAGAGCAGGAAAATTGTGTTTCTTTAATAGGGCTGTTTTAACACAGAAAATTATCACTATATTACAGAGATATACGTTTAAAGTAGGGAGAGTTGAGACGACACAGGCTCAAACATAAGCTAAAAAAAGAGGTGGCTAGAGCTGTGCTGACATCTTCTGAGGAGAAAACGGCTTTTTTGTAAAACCACTTTCTTCTTTCAGCTTGTGAAAGACGAAAAAGTTGTCAAGTCGAGAAACTGATGAAATTAAATGAAATGAACTGCTAACCTCAGTGTTTGGGTCTCTCAGTTCATTCAACACCCCGATGCTCTCTGAGAGCAACAAATTCGAATGGAGTTGGCTGCTATTTGTTCCTCTCACAACCTCTCTTCCATCAACGTGGTCGTGTGTCTCCAGCTGGCACAGAAAAAAGCACCAGCTTCGTTCTGAAAAGATTACCCAGAGCAGAAAGAGTCTCACACCTCTGCTTATCAGAGTAACCAGCACATCAGAGCAACAGGGATAGGCAGAACAGAATGGGAAGACGAAGAGCTCAGAGAGCGCAGGCTGATAACATCCACTGCAAATAGCTTCAAACCTCAGTGCTGCTGCCGTTAAAGAGGGTGCCTTATTCTTCGGCCTCTAATATGGTCGATGCAAAGTCTTTATCAGAGTTTGAAGCATTCTGACATTTGTGAGAGTATCTGGTAGATTTAGACTTCTCCAAACCTATAAACTCTCACTGGGACTATTTCTGATTTTCAAACAGGTGTTTTTCCAATACAGTGGGTGGTCACAACTAAATGAATAAACTTCCTTTCCCTTTTCCATACCCTACATATATTTAAGCTACAAAATGTTTTTAAAATTCTTTGCTAGCACACACATTTTACTCCCTATGCAAAATGTTGCATTCATTTATTCATTTATCACCACATTTGCAAGAGTAGATGGATGGTTTATTTCCGGATTTAGCCAGTCTCACTCCTTAAAAACCAGATAAAAAGGGAATAAAATTGCTGTGTTAACTCCCAAGGGAGGAAACTGCATTTGCTGATTTCTTTTTCAGTTCTCCTTTTTTTGCGAGCATAAAGCCATATGTGCATCCAGTGGCATCTGGCACAGTGTCTTTTATCTGTGTTAGATAATAGACTGCATGGTATCACAAATTACACAAAAACTGATGGAAATCTATTACCATCATTTTGTCTGGTTTCAGTAACTTTCAGGTAAATTCCAGTAATGACATTCTCAGTAATGACATTCCAGTCTCACATCTGTGAGTGGTCTGCCGAACATCTGGGCCTCTGAGTGTTTTATCCCTTATGAAAGATGGTGGTTTTGCACAAAAGCCTTTGTTATGTCAAAGATTATGTAACTGCATGCTGAGCAATTAAACTGAACACATAATTATCAGTAAATACATCAACACAAATGACAGCAGATCTAAGCAACAAAAAAATTAATCACAGTTTCAAACAAGAAAGAGAGATTACCACAGAGGAATATTCCATTGATGTAATAAACCGTCCTCAGATATAAATGACAAATAACAGTTCTGTGTGTCTACTGTGGAAACAGAAGGAAATTACATTTTTTCCACTTTAGCTCTGTTTAGCAGCTGCTAGGGATGCTCCTGGTTAAGGCATTTTTAAATAATTGATATCACAGTCTTAGCCACATTTTTTTACAGTTAAATTAGTTTTCTTGATATAACGCATGGGTTTTCCCTAACAATTAAAGCAGTTTTTCCCTTAACAATGCCCTTCACAGTGAAATAGAGACTGTACAGGGTTCTGTAGCTCCATTTCTGTCTATCTGTGTGATATCACATGCTCTGCATACTGTGCACTGAAAGCATTTGCTTTTTGAGTAAAAATTGTATGACATTCAAAGCAAAGTTATACATTTAAAAGGGCAGAAATTTTTTTTTTTTGCAAGTTTTCTCCACATGCTGGATACATGCTTTCTGCACATCCTTTCTCCACAACTGGAACCATCTTGAAATACTTTATGAGAAAAATTATCAACAATATCAAAACAAAGGGTAGATGATAGCATTAGCATAACATTTCAGCAAACTGCTTCACATGACTAATGTAACACTGGTGAAAAATAATATTTTATTTACTACACTCTGAGGCATCTGAGTCTTCTAGCAGATTTATAGCATTGATTTATATTTGTTTTGCTTTAATGTACTATGAGCAAGGACTCCATTTTGGCAAAAGAGTATTCTTAAATGACTAATATCAGTCATTATATCATAAATAAATAAATATCAGAAAAAAGTCACATTACAAGATGTTTGATTGAAATTTAATAATAACACAAAGCACATCAGTAATGCAAAATTGAGAAGGTTTAAAATTAGCTAATGGAGCATTCGGTCAAACTGTTGAGAAAATTTGAGGTTTAGGTTGTTTTAGCGGTTCACAAACTGTTTTTTTCTGTGACCCACAACAATAACAGTGAAAGGCACTTGTGACTATCATTTAAGTATTCATGTACAAAATTGGGGTTCTGATCCCAAAGTTGGGAAACATTTTTATAGATGGTAGAATATAGTTCTGCTCTGAGAACCTGATTTACCTAACAAGAAATTGATTCTAAAGTTTGAGGCCTCAGCTAAACTTGATATATTTTTTGACTAGATAATTTTTCTACATTTGAGAAAATATTTCTGTCCTAGCACAAGAGCACAAAAACAGAAAAAATACTCCATAAATTCGTCTCAATAATTAACACGGGATAAAAGTCGATTGGCAGTAAATCTAAGGAAAACGCCGACATAAAAAGTTGCAAAAATCCATTGCTTTTTCAATAGACAAGGCAACATGTGTTTAGGTTGAAATGTATTTATTTTCTGAAGATATTTGTCAGGCATTCATACATTAGTTATCAATGTCTTTTAAATTTTCACTTTTAAGATTCTTTTTTTATCCTTATCAAAAACAGAGATAAGAGTTGCAAAATCAAAACATTTTAATTATTCGTGTCAGTGTGAATGTTATGACTGGCTCAAAGGCCATTAAAAGGGAGACACACAATGCATAAGAGCTGTAAAATCTAAATTTATTTAACACAAACAAATGGTTCTCCTATAAGGTGTGAAAGTCAATGAAATCAGTGGTGTGTGTGGTGTGCATAGAGGATGTATGTGAAAGGGTTGTAATGTGCAATGAAGATAAACTAAAAAGCAAAAGATGTCAGCATGCCTGTGGAGGAGAGCAGAGACAAGGTAGTTGGCAGTCAGGGTTTAAAGAAACTGGGAGCCTTAACAGGTCCAAATGAGTAATCAGTGTTGCATTATGAAGGCAAATGCCCAACCTAACCATAAGGGGTCTTAACAGTGGATAAGACCTGGCATCACTCTGAGCTGTGTCTGTCGGAGGTAAGATACTGAGTGCTTCAAACTACTTAATAAAAATAATAACAATAATCTATTTGTTCAGCCCTTTACAATAACCACTCGGTTAACCAAAGTGCTTTACAATAATTAGAAAGATGTAAAAAGTCTCACACTGGGAGCTGCCCAGTGCTTATATTTAGACCTGGGCTCCTCCAACAAGTGCTGATTTGAGGCCCTCAAGACTCGGCCATGCACACGAACAGTTAAAAGATCGCACAAATACAATGGAACCAAACCATTTAGAGCTTTAAAAACAAGCTTTAAAAGTTTAAATCAACCCTAAACTGAATGGGGAGCCAGTGAAGGGATTTAAGTATTGGTGTGATGTGATCCTGTTTGTTATGAGATGGGCAGCAGCATTCTGTGGGGTTTGGAGGTGACTCAATAAAAACTGGTTTCTACTAAAATACAATGAGTTACAGTGCTCCAGATGTGAAGTTATAAAAAGCTTGGACAGCATTTTAAAGGTCCTTATGGTTTAAAAATGTTTTGGCTTTGACTAGGGGCAGTAGATAAATAAACTCATCCTAACAACATTGTTTATTTTTTTGTCAAGTTTAAAACTTGAGTCAAAGAGCATACCAAGATTTCTAACAGTAGAAGTGTAGGTGAAAGAAGAAGTTTTGTCCTATTTAAACATAGAAAAAATTGAGCCAGCCACTGTTTAAGATCTGAGATACAGGCAGTCAAAAAAGTAGTTGCCTCATCCCTGTCAGAATTTACTTGCAGATATATTTTTATGTCATCAGCAAAGCAGTGAAAGGACAGGTTGTGCTTGGCAATGATTGATCCAAATGGTAGCATGTAAAGAGAGAAAAGTAAGGGCCGAGGATGGAGCCTTGTGGGACACCACAAAAGGAGGGGCAGTAGAAGAGGACCGGTCACCAATCATTACAGAGAAAGATCTCTCCGTTAAATATGTGGCAAACCATTTAAGTGTTACATCGAATTCCAATATTGTGACTTAAATGTGACAGAAGGACTGAATGATCCACTGTATCAAACACTGCCGTGAGGTCAAGCAGCACCAAGACAGTTGGGCATCCTGCATCATCGGACCACGCAATATCATTGTGGATTTTTAAGAGTGCAGTCTCAGGGCTGTGTCTTAAAAGGACTGCCTCTTCTAAGATTTTAGAAATAAATGGCAGGTGAGATATATGTCCAAAAGTTAAAAGTACAGAGGGTCCAAACTCGGCTATTGAGGAGCAGAAGGGACAACTCCTAAAGAAAGACATGTATTAATAAATAAGAGAAGAGTTGGCCCAACTGTATTGAAAACAGATTTAAGCAACACCAAAATAGAAAATAATCATGTAAAAAATGTCCAAAAGGCAGAATTGGGTGTTATGTAACAGCCTCACATGTTAAAAAAATTAATCACTGTTTTTTACATCAAATGTTTTTCTCTTGCAGCTGAATTTGCTTCAGAGCACCTTCAATTCTCAATCTCACAAAGCCAAGTCTTCTTCTGACGTCAACTGCCACAGGGGAACCAAGTTTACGGCCCAACACACTGTGTTGTTTCCAGCAATCTGAATCATATTCCGTTATTTGGTTAGATATCAAAGTGACTAAAGGCTCTGATCCACCTTGCTGTTTCTGTTCTTGGTTTCTTCATATACACGTACAATCATATATGTGTTATCTGCAACCTAAATGTATGCGGCCCAGTGAACACCCACTTTGTCTACATGCTGCATGGTGCTCTCCACTCCCCAACCCCCTGTTCCACACTCACTCATCCCTACTCCCCAAATCCAGCTTGCTTTTGCAGGAGGGAATCCCAGTATTTGCCTCACTGCAGTGGATTAGGTCACGCGTTATGTAACTGATAGTGAGCGATTTAGACAAGCAGCATTCACCTCTTTCTTTCAGCAAGCATTCAAGCAATAAGGGGGGATGGCGAACCAGGCAGGCAGGCAGGGGCCACATCCAATATTTATGAAGCTTCTGCAGCATAAATATATTCTTTTCATCCCCGGCTCCAATACAGTACAGAATAAGATGTAGTAAGCCTATGTGTGTAAAAGCTGCTGCATTATATTTCTAAATATGTAAATATTACACTACTCTTTTGGCCAAAATAAGTGCAATGCAGTAAGAAGAATTGCACAATACTTAATAAACCATAAAGGAAATACTTTCAATTAAATTATTTTGCCAGTTTATGTTTGTTGTTTTTTGTATGTTTCACAGATGTTATGTTAAATGTTAAAGGAGGTTAAATTTGATGGTAAAATCTGATAATTATTTCATGCAGTCCTGAGTGGGCGAACTTCTAGATTTTCTCCCACTGAACAACATCTATATTTCAATATAATGCATACCACATACAAAGGAATAAGATCAGAATCCACTTTGTTCTTTTTCTCCTAAAAAAATCTGATCTTCAAACTGCGTAAGGGGTCAGTTTTCCACATTTGGCTCTGAATTTTCTGTTTAGCTAATTACAGATTAGTTTTCACATGGATTTTAGAATTCAGTGCAGAGAATGCAAGGGTTTGGGGTCAATGTTGAAGTCCAGCTCACTTATCGTGTCTTGCAGTTTTCCCTTTTGTGCAATTTATAAAGTCCTTGAAATTCTGATCTTAGATATTTTAAATCTGATTATATGACGGTCCACTGGGTTCTTCTTTTTATCTGCAATGCTCCCTTTTGTTTATAAAAATACACTAAACCTAAAGAGGGAGAAAGCTTTTATAGAGCGCTGCCCTAATTGTGTCAAAACCAATCATGCTGTTGCTCAGTTCATTGGCAGTGAGAAATTTTGGATTGATCCATACAATTTCTGCCTAAAGCACATTCTATTCAAATACTGAGAAAAAGAGAAGTAATGGTAATATAGTTTATGTAGACCTGATATAACAGACAATTTGACACTTGGGTTTACCAATAGATAATTATTAGCAGCTCCAATGTTGTTGCCATGGATCTACTGTCTAGTAGAGGCTGACATTTTTTCGGGAATCCCACGGGTCACGGGATTCCCATGGGAATCCTGCGGGACGGGGGACAGCATTAGTAAAGATCACGTGATTGGGACGGTACAGGATAAAAAATGAACAGGAGCAGACGGGAGCGGGAGCTAACCAATAGGAGGGAAAATAAACTAGGATCAATTGTCTTTGGAAATGTAAAACTGAGACTTTGTTATAAACTTTAAGAGAAAAAAAACTTGGCTCGACGCCGCCATTGCGTAGTTTTTTTCCAAGAAGCATATACTACAATGCGAGTCAAACGAACTACACGACCCACAAGCCAAAAGTGCTTCTGATCGATGTTTTCCACCTGCGTTCAGAATGGAGGGAGCAAACGCAGATGCAGAACTGGACGTGGTAAAATTGGATTTGCAACGTAAAGTCAGATGTAAGGACTTATCTATTAAAACTCATAGAGCTGACAGGAAAAAGTCGCAAATATTACCGAACTTCAGGAGAGTTGAATGTAGCGGTGTTAACACGCAGTATGCTGCTTGTAAAACGTTGTTTAGTCGTAATCAAGTACACCAGTGATTAAGGCAAATTCTGGATTGAATCAGCCCCGTATCTCTTTATTCGTCAAACGAAAAGTACCATCCAGCGTCAAGTCTCATCTGACCAACAAAATTGCTCGCATGTGCACTAAAGATTTAAGAGCCTTTGCTACAGTTAAGGGGAAATGTACGGAGCCCGCGAGGGGACATGGGGAATTTATTTTTCTTTCGCATCCCCACGCAATACTTTTGCGTTTGCTCCCCAAAAGGTGTTAATCGCCTTGAGAAAGCTGTGCATTTTGGAACAGCTGCACAAAATGACAAACTGCTTACAAAACAACAGCACTGATATGGCATTGGGGTATGGTTATTTGTCATATGCAGGTTAAGATGTAGTCAAACAATGCGATTAAATGCTTAGGATAAGAAGAACCGTTCAAATCCAGATAAAAAAAAAAGCACTAATGGCGTGCAAAAAAAAAAGTACACATCATGCAGCAGCAATAAGCAAATAAAGTGTCACATATGTGGTTTCCGTGCAGTATTATTGTCCAGAGTTCAGTAGTTTGACAGCTTGTGAATAAAAAACTGTCTTAAGTCTGATTGAAGATCTTTTTATTTAAGGCCGATTTCAAAAAAAAAACTCAATAAACCCCAAAACAAGTGTAGTGTTTGTTTCCATTTTTGCAGTTATCTGGTTTGGAAAAACTATCCCCACAAAGTATTGCGAGATAACGTAAAAAGTATTGCGTGAGAACGCAAAAAGTATTGCGTGGGAACGCAAATCTCCCATGTCCTTCGCGGGGGCTCCGTAGAATAGCTTCATCAGGGTGAGGATATTAAATAATACTTTGGAATAGAAAAAAATTGAATGTACCATTAAATGTACAATTTATTTTAATACATCATTAAATATTAAGTGTACCACTAATTACGTCATGTCGTCTTTAAAATTATACTTAATAATTCAATGGAACATTTAATTGCATTATAGTCCATTTCATGATATAATGGTACATTTATTGTTTCTAATGATGTATAAATAAATAAATGGCACCTTTAATTTAATGTCACATTTAATGTTACATTTCTTTCATGTTACATTTACTTCACTTATGGGACATTCACAACATTTATTTAATTAATGATGATTTTATTGTATTAATTTTGTCCAGTTTGACCCTCCATTCTTGATGCCTGTATAGGAGGTCATGTCAGAGTTTGAATCAGGTGTGCTGGAGCAGGCACACATGTAAAACTTACAGGGAATGGGTCCCTGAGGACCAGGGCTGTAAACCATTGAGGTACAGTTTCTAAATTGTGAAGGTAATGCCTTTTTGCACTTTTGTTCACCAAGTACAGTTCTCTTGCTAAGTGCATTTTTCTTTCGTTTCAGCAATTTGAAACATAAAAGTAACGTCATTGTTCAAAGGAAACAATCACTTAATAAATGAGTAAAATACAACTATGTACATTTTGTTTATTCAGCTAAGATAGGCATGGTCTGTTTCCTTGTTTGATATTTTATTATTTCTTCATTATTATTCTTTATACTTTAACTGGCCTTTACTACAGCTAAAAACAGGGACCTAACTGGTCCTTCAAACAAAGAAATTGCCAAAAGACTAAATAAAGAAAACAAAAATGGGAGAGGCATGGGAGTGGGAGTCGTTCTAAATGGGAGCGGGATGGGAGTGAGAGTCAATTTACCAGGAGTGGGATGGGACAGGATTTTTTTTTTTTTTATGCTGGCCTGGGATTGGGATGGGACAAGACATTTTTCTGTGGGAGCGGGATGGGACAGGAGAGAAAATCCACTCCTGTGTCACCCTCTAATGCTGACCTCAACTCAGGACGTTGTGGGTTGGTGTGCAGAGTACTTCGAAGACTTCCTCAATCCCACCGGCACGTCTTCCACTGAGGAAGCAGAGCCTGGGGACCTTGGGGCAGGCTCTCCAATCTCTGGTGCTGAGGTCACTGAGGTGATTAAAAAGCTCCTCAGTGGTAAGGCCCCGGGGTGGATGAGATTTGCCTGGAGTTCCTTAAGGCTCTGAATGTTGTAGGGTTGTGTTGTTTAATGCCACTCTGCAGCATTGCGTGGACAACGGAGGCAGTTCCACTGGATTGGAAGACCAGGGTGGTGGTCCCCCTATTCATAAAGAGGATTCAGGAAGAGCGGTTTGGTTTTCGTCGTGGCCGTGGAACACTGGACCAGCTCTACACCCTCAGCATGGTCCTGGAGGGTGCATGGCAGTTCGTCCAACCAGTCTACATGTCCTTTGTGGACTTGGAGAAGGCATTTGACCATGTCCCTCGGGGAATCCTGTGGGGGGTACTCTGGGAGTATGGGGTACCAGGCCCTTTGATACGGGCAGTTAGGTCCCTGTACAACCGGTGTCAGAGCTTGGTCCGCATTGCCGGCAGTAAGTCAGACTCGTTTCCAGTGAGGGTTGGACTACGCCAAGGTTGCCCTTTGTCACCGATTCTGTTCATAACTTTTATGGACAGAATTTCTAGGCGCAGCCAAGGTGTTGAGGGGATCTGTTTTGGTGGCCATAGGATTGCGTCTCTGCTTTTTGTGGATGATGTGGTCCTATTGGCATCATCAGCTCGTGATCTACAGCTCTCACTGGAGCAGTTTGGAGCCGAGTGTGAAGCGGCTGGGATGAGAATCAGTGCCTCCAAGTCCGAGGCCATGGTCTTTAGCCGGAAAAGACCTCCCACCCGACCCGGAGAAGGCACTCCGGGTTGGGTGTAGAGCATAAGGGTGTAGAGCATAAGGGTGGACATACTGTGTGTTCAGGAGACTAGGTCTGAAGGTAGCGAGGATAAGCTTAGGAGCAGGGTTCAAGCTGTTCTACTATGGTGTATGGGAAGAGAAATTGTGTAGGAGTTATCTTGAAGGAGAAGTTTGTCAGGATTGTTCTGCATTTGAAAAGAGTGTCAGATAGGTCGATAGTTCTGAAGCCAGAAATTGAAGGGGGGATGTTGAATGTTGTTGGTTATACCCTATGGGCGGAATGTAAGTTGGAGGAGCAGGGAAAATTCCGGAGCGAGTTAGATGGAATGATGCAGAATATCCCCAGAGGTGAGAAAGTGGTGATCTGTGCAGATCTCATTGGACATGTTGGAGCAGAGAACAGAGGTGATGAGGAAGTGATGGACAGGTATGGTATTCAGAACATCAATGCAAAATGACAGATTGTGGTAGGCTATGTAAAGAAGATGGAAATGACTGAAATGAACGCTTTCTTCCAGAAGAAGCAGGAAAAAAGGGTGACAAGTGCAGAGGTAGGAGCACACAGGTGTATTACATCTTGTGTAGACAATGTAATCTAAAGGAACTCAGTGATTGCAAGGTAGTGGTAGGCGGGATTGTTTGCAGACAGCACAGAATGGTGTTGTGTAGAATGACTCTAATGGTAGATGAAGGAAGATGAATAGGACAAAGGCATAGTAGTAGGCAAAGTGGTGGAAACTGTAAAAGTAATAAAGTCGTGTAGCTTTCAGGAAGAAGTTGAGACAGGCTCAGGGTGGTTAAGAGATGTCTCCAGATGACCAGACAACTACAGCTAATGCTGTCAGGAAGACAGATAAGGTAGTACTTGGTGTGTCTTCTGGAAGGAATGTTGATAATTAGACTTGGGGGTGGACTGAGGAAGAACAGGAGTGTGTACGAAGAAAGAGATGTGCCAAGAAGAAGTGGGACACTGTGAGGACTGAAGTGAGCCACCAGGACTAGAGGGAAAGTAGAAAGTAGAGTAGAACAGATAAAGTGAAAGTAGAGGTAGTTAAAGCCAAACAAAGGGCGCATAGGGACTTGTTTGATAGGTCGGACAGTAAGGAGAGAAAGAAGGATTTCTATAGGTTGGCGAGGCAGAGTGATGGGAAGGATGTCCAGCAGGTTAGGGTGCCGTAGGATTGAGATAGAAATGTACTGACAGGTGCAACAAGTGTGATCAGAAAATGACAGAAATAATTTGAAAAGTTGAAGTGACCATTGTGGATCAGGAAGTAGCAAAGAACAGGATGAAGTAAGTAAAACATTGAAAAAGGGAGTACAACTGTCTCTCCAAAGAGTGGAGAGACAGTTGCTCTTGATGATATACCTGTGGAGGTATGGCAATGCCTAGGAGAGACAGCAGTTGAGTTTTTGACTAGGCTGTTCAATGTGATCTTAGAGACCAAGAAGATGCCCGAGAAATGGACGAAAAGTGTGCTGGTACTAAGTTTAAAGAACAAGGGAGATGTGCAGAGTTGTGGCAACTACAGAGGAATAAAGCCAATAAGTCATACAATAAAGCTATGGGAAAGAGTAGTGCAAGCTAGACTGAGGTCAGAAGTGTGAATCTGTGAGCAGCAGAATGGTTTAATGCCAAGAAAAAGTAATACAGATGCAATATTTGCTTTAAGGATGTTGATAGAGAAGTACAAAGAAGGTCAGAGGGACCTGCATTGTGTTTTTATAGATCTAGAGAAATCATATGACCGGGTGCTGAGAGAGGAGCTGTGGTATTGTGGTATGAGGAGGTCTGGAGAAATATGCTAGAGTGGTGCAAGACATGTATGAGAGCTATAAGACAGTGGTGTGGTGTGCTGTAGGCATGGCAGAGGAGTTCAAAGTGGAAGTAGGACTGCATCAAGGATAAGCTCTGAGCTCCTTCTTGTTAGTTGTGATGATGGACAGGTTGACAGATGAGGTTAGACAGGAATCTCCATGGATTGTAATGTTTGCAGATGACATTGTGATTTGTGGTGAGAGCAGGGAACAGGTTTGCCCTGGAAAGGAGAGGAATGACGATCAGCTGGAGCAAGACAGAATGCATGAGTGTGAATGAGAGGGACCTAAGAGTAGAAGTGAGGTTACAGGGAACAGATATAAAGAAGGTGGAGGATTTGAAGTACTTAGGATCAACAGTCCAGAGCAACGGTGAGTGTGGAAAAGAGGTGAAGAAATGTGTCCAAGCAGGTTTGAATGATTGGAGGATGTGTCAGGTATGTTGTGTAATAAAAGATTATTCAATTCAATTCAATTCAATTCAATTCAATTCAGTTTATTTATATAGCGCCAATTCACCAAAACAATGTCGTCTCAAGGCACTTCACAAAAGTCAGGTACATGCATTACAATTAATCCAAATCATTTAACAGTGCAGTCAGATTCTGTTTTTTATTCAAATTTTAAAAAAAAAGTTTGTCTATCTAAGGAAAACCCAGCAGATTGCATCCAGTCAGTGACTTGCAGCATTCACTCCTCCGGATGAGCATGTAGAGACAGTGGACAGTCACTGGCGTTGACTTTGCAGCAATCCCTCATACTGAGCATGCATGTAGCGACAGTGGAGAGGAAAAAAATTCTCCCCTTTTTTAGGGGAAACCTCCAGCAGAAAACCGGCTCAGTGTGAGCGGCCATCTGCCAACGACCGACTGGGGGTTACAGAGAACAGAGCAGAGACACAAAGAGAAAAAAGAACAACTGATCCAGGAGTCCTTTTCTATGGGAAGGAAAGTTAAAAAAATTGTTAATGGATTTTAGCTCCCCTTTTAGGCCTTTTCACCTAGAAAGAAAAAACAGATAAACTCTGAGCCGTTTTCAATGTTAGAGTCTGAAGAGAGGCACATAGAGTTAGTTACAGTAAAAAGCTCCGCCAGTAGCTATGTCTAGGGGAGAGAAAGGGGTAAACACTGAAAGACAGGGCCATGTGGATCATCGGGGAAAAGGGGTGAGCAACCCAACCGCCGCCAGCAGAAGCTCGGGACGGCCCCCCCTCCCCGGACAGTTGTCACAGGTAAACACAGAGTCAGGCCAGGTGTAGCTTCTAGGAAGAGAAAAGAGAGAGAACAAAGTTAAAAAAGCTGAAATAACAGCAAAAAAATACAAAATTGAAGAGTAGTTGTGAAAAGTAGCGAAGGGGGGTGAAAGTTGGCAATTTATGTCCTCCAGCAGCCTAAGCCTATAGCAGCATAAAACCCACAGAATAGCTCAGGAAAAAACCAAGCCACTCTAACTATAAGCCCTTTATCCCAAAAAGGGAAAATTTTTTAAACCCAAAACCTTAAAAAGTAGACAGGGTGTTCCCGCCCCACGGATTAAAACTGGGGGAGCTGGTTCCCCCAAAAGGGGAGGACCTGATAACTAAAGGATTTTGGGCCCCTTCTACTTCTAGAGACTCTGGAAACCACCAGTTAAACTGCAGTCTGGAAACGAAGTGCTCTGTTAGGGGAACATATGGAAAACAGCTCTCTGATGGGGGGTTATGATGGAGCTAAATCATTAAGGGCTTTATATGTGAGGAAGAGAATTTTAAAATTCTAATCTGGATTTAACAGGGAGCCAATGAAGGGAAGCTAAAGTAGGGGAAATATGATCTCTCTTTTTTTAATTTTTTTCAGAAAAACTCTTGCTGCAGGCATTTTTTGAATCAGCTGAAGGCTTTTTAACTGCATTTTTGTGGACATCCTGAAGGGGAAAGAATTACAATAGTCCAGCCTTGAAGTAAAAAATGCATGGACTATTCTTCAGCATCAATCCTGGACAGGATATTTCCCATTTTGGCAATGTTTTCCGGGGGGGGGAGATGAAAGAAAAGGAAATTCTGGAAACCTGTTTTTAATATGGGATTTAAATGACATTTTCCTTTGGGGAAAAATAACACCAAGGTTTTTTTACTTTTATTATCGGGGTCAATTTAATGCCATCCAGGTTTAAGTGATTGGACTAAGCATTTCTTTTTTTTTAAGGACTCCGGGCCCAAAGACGACCAACTTTTTGTCTTGTCTGAATTTAGAAGCAGAAAATTTAAAGACATCCAATTTTTTATGTCTTCAAGACATGCTTGTAGTCTATCTAACTGGTTGGGCTCATCAGGATTTATGGAAAAGTAAAGCTGAGTGTCATCAGCGTAACAGTGAAAATTTATTCTATGCTGCCTGATAATTTTTACCTATTGAAAGCATATATATAGTAAAGAGAACTGGCCCAAGTACTGAACCCTGTGGTACTCCACAATTAACCCTGGAGTTTAAAGATGATTTATCATTTACATGAACAAAACTGGGAACTGTCAGACAAATAAGATTTAAACCAGCCTAGTGCTTTTTTCCCCTGATCCCTACAGCATATTCCAGCCTTTTCTAAGAGAATATTATGATCGACTGTATAAAATGCAGCACTGAGATCTAACAGAACCCAGTACAACACAAGTCCATTATCTGAGGCAATAAGAATTATTAGTGACTTTCAGCAGAGCTGTTTCAGTGCTATGATGAGCTCTGAAACCTGACTGAAACTCTTCAAACAGGTCATTGCTGTGTAAATGCTCACATTTTTGATTAGCAACTATTTTCTCAGAATTTTTAATAAAAGGGAAGATTGGATATCGGTCTGTAATTTATTAAGTCATCTCGATCAAGCGAAGGTTTCTTAAGCAAGGTTTAATTACAGCTACCTTAAAAGCTTGTGGTACATATCCATTTACTAAGGAAGGATTAATCATATTAAAATGGGGCTGGTAATCAGAGGGAACACTTCTTAAATAATTGGGTTGGGGTTTTGGGTCTAACATACAAGTTGAAGGTTTAGATAAAAGCTAATATTTTTGATAACTCAGGGAGGCCCACAGGGTCAAAACAGTCCAAACACAGATCAGGTTCTCCGTTTTTTTCCAATGTTGTCTCACTTGTTGAGGATGAAGTAATCATCTCTGGGAGATTGTCAAAATTTTCTTCTTAATAGAATCAATTTTATTTTGGAAGAAAATTGATTTCTTGATTGATTTATCAGCAAGAATGAAAAGAAAGGTGCACAAGACGGTGCAAGTAGTGATGTTGTATGGTTTAGATTTAGTGGGACTGAGGAAGAGACACGTGTCCTGGTGTAAAATTATGTATTTTAAGGGTTTTGCAAAAGTTACAATGAAGATAGCTCAACACTCACACTAAAGTCTCACCATGGCCATACATTTGGCTATAATTTACACATTTTCATCTGATCTGCACCATATTCAATGAGATCGATCTTAGTCCCACTCCCAAAAGATATTCAGTCAAATAATTGGTGGGTGTGGCCTAATTCCTCAACAGCAACCCCTAGAAGCATTAAAACAACCAGCCCTAAGCCATGCTTTGACCAAAAATTATGAAATTCAGTACAAGTATGTAACTTCTCAGGACCTACAAAAAAATCTCTTAGGGTGTATTCACACCAGGAAAGTCCTTTAGTCTGCTTGTTTGGTCCGGACCAAAAGCAGACTTAATTTTTTTTGTTTGGTGCAGTTTGCTTTCACATTTTACTTTTTGCAAGTGAACTATTACTTGTAAACAAAGCCACGTGGGTGACGATCATTGCTCCCGTTGGACAGAAATGATGGGGGTGGGACACAGCATAGACCCAGAAATTTAGGAAAACAACTGTAGACGTGCTGCGTGCAGCAACTCTGTTCTGCATGTTTGTGCCCTTATTACAGCTGCAATATTATTGTGAGAGTCAAGAGCAACAAACAGCTCTGTGTGATTAGGCTGCTGCTGCACCAAAGCATGTGGGCGTGGCCAGTCGTCAAAATATGACTTCTTTCCATTAAAGACAAATGTTTAATAACCTCCACACACAAGTTGAGAGCTGAACCAAACTTTCTGTGTCTCATCACAGAACTGCACTCAATAGAGTCAAACGGACATTTGTTGACATCACTTTAGTCCTGCCCACTTTAAACACGGAATTATTCTCCTACTTCCAGCACTGTCTGATGGCACAGAACAAGATGATGTTGAATGTTGATGACTGATGTCACTGTTGGCTGAATTTTGTGGGCCTGGTAAAGCGGCAATTTCAATGTCTGGCCATTTGCATACGATCCACAGCTTCCATTAGGAAGGTTGGATTGCTGCCAAAATTTGAAGACTTCTTGCTTGAGCTGAACTGAGCCTGCCTTGACATAATGCAAGGAGCGCTCAATGCTGCATGCAGCTTCAATTTGACTTGAAATTATTAATCCACCAAAAAGTTATGAATCAAAAATGAAACTCTCTTCACACTTTGCAAGTTAACACCCAATTGTCTGATATTTTAATATATCTGAGAAATCAGGATCAGAGATCTTTCAAACATAATGAGTCTATGTTACAAAGGCAACCACATGCTCAGATCTCTCTCTTCTTCTCCTATTTTTCTTCAGCAACCCATTCATCACAAAGCTTTACACATCTTCCGTCCCCTTCCAGACAATTTCTCTCCATCCCTTTACCATTTTCTCTCTGCTGCTGTTTTCTGCAATTTCCTGCTCTTATCTCATGTGCACAATCACCATCTTTTTCCCTGCAGCAGCAGCTTTCTATATCATGTCATGGGGGGTGGGGAGGGGCGTGGGTCCCTAAAGAAAAGAGTATCAATGACCAATCTCTCAACAGGAGACTGGACGACATCCTCGCAGGAGGAGCTTTTTCCTGTTTTGACACTCCAGACTGAATGGGGGAATGTAAAGATGTGGTTTAAAATCACAGTGTCTATGTGTAAATGGGTAAAATGTTCCCATCAGTGCTTGAGTGAGTATGCAATCTTCATATAACACATGAGATGTGTGGGCGTTTCATGTGGGTGAGCTTAGTTCAGGTTTATTATGTTGTGTTCATGTCTCAGAACCACACTATTTGTTTTGTTTATGTGGGAACAATATACAAAATAAATCAACACTGGATAACGTTTGTAAATGAGATCATGAAGAGGATCAACATATATTCTCAACACCCAATTATAAATTAAACATTATTTGTTTTTTATCTTTAAAAAAGATAAGTTTAGGAAAAGAGAAAGAGGGTGGGTCAGTCAGTCATCCTGGGAAACACACAGATGGGAGCCAGTTGCCATGGATTCAGGGGTAGCTACGGCTGGTGGTGCCGATGGGAGGCAGGCAGCTGGTTGCCTAACAGCAGCAGATGGAGCAACGTAGGTTTCCAAGAACACACAGACACTGTCCCTCGCCTACATAGGTCATTATTCCTGACATCATTATTCCATCAAAACAGTCTCATACACTCATTTACAGTAGCGACTTTGGGATTAAGTATTTTTGAATTTAATTGAATGCACTGGTAGGTTTGATTTTGCTTTAGCAAACTTTTACTCTTTCATGTGGCAACATCTTCAATACCATTAAAAAAACAGTGACATAATCTGTCTACGAGTGAGCTGTTATATTTACAGCAAGAGACAGAAGAAATGTTTTGGGAAAAATTTTTATTTAAATAAAAAAATAAGCAATACTTGTGCCAATGAGGATATTTTGTTTAGAAAAAACGTTTTATTTTTTCCTCTTAGCCAAATTAAAGTTGACTTGAAAGTTGTGTCTCCATCCTTGGTCCTCAAATCAAGTTGAGAAGTTTCTCTGTGTGCATGTTGTTTCTTGGTGTTATTTTTAAGTTGAAAAAGGAGGAAGCAGAGGAGGGAACTGAAAACAGCAAAACCCACGACTGTGAACTTTAATAACTTCACAGAACTGTGCTCACACATAGAAAACGAGGCGGAGATATTAAACACACAAAAGCACTCCCATTATCCCCAATCTACCATAAAGTTTGCCAGGTGGCATTAAATCAACAAAAGGTGTAAACTCAACAGATATTGTATTACTAGTGTTGAAAAAACAGATAAAAGAATATCATACTGTTTTTTTCCCTCATGACCTTTGGGAGGATTTGCTAAGGAAGCCATAAATAAAGTCCTGTTTCTAATCAAATTATCGCTCTTTGCGAAACCGACGAATACCAGCTGGTTACACGATTTATTCAATCTCACGAATTAAATTGCTTAAGGTGGGTAGTCAGTGGCTATTTTTTATTTTGGCAACATGGCTCGCTGCCCAGGGTGGCACAACCTGTGGGAGTAGCACAGGCTTTCAGGAAAAAAGTTAGCAATCGCACACCAAACAATTTTTCTATTGCTTATTTACAGGAATACATTGCTGTCCATGAAGAACCCTTATGATGTTATCGTGTAAGCACTGTGAGAAAACATGGTCGTACACTGCAGGTGAGTAATGCTTGAGGTGAATCTGATTCGCAGCTTCCAATTCAGCACTAAACGGCTATTTTAATTTCTTTTATCAATCTGAGCTATTTTTAATCATCTCTAAATTAAAATCTAAACTATTTGGCTAATCAAACTTGGACTGAGTTAATCTACATTCATTACAAACATTTTAAAACCATTTGTAATTGATCAAACTTTCAATTTATTTGTGAGAACAATTGAAACGAAAATGGATAGTGATGAAACAAAGAGGGGATTCTTGTTATAGAATGCTGGTAAAAGTTAACATACATTCATTATGGGAATTAATGTCATATCAATTTTGAGTAAAAATGCTTTTTTAAATTATTTTCTTATTTTCTTTTTTCAGTCTGACATAATTATACAAAATACAACTGCTGTCATTTTTAAGAACAAGAATTTGGTGAACAAGATAAAAGTTCTTGCGGATTTTCTCTAACTCATACATGTACAAATTACACATACTGGTTTAAATGTATACACCCCCAATATTTGGTTAAATATTCTTTGCCAAGGTCTACCTTCACTACATGTTCTTGGTGGCCATCGACAGCTTTTGGCATAATTTCAATTGTTTAGTTTCCAGGCACTTATCCACTTAACACATTTTTAATATCTGCTGTAAATGTTATTACTTATAATCAACTTTATGCAACACCTTGAACGGATTAGTTTTTGTTTTTCATTCATTAACTTTAAGTATATAATAGAGAGGGTTTTTTGCTGTTTTTTTTGCAGAGTGTGTTTTGTCGGAGCAGTGGGTGTTGGTGGGTCCAGGGCATCATTCATGGAAGAACTGCAACTGTTATCGCCAAAGAGCTAGTTCAAAACATTCTGTAGAAAAATAGATGCTTCCAAGCAGACGCGTCAAAAGAGATCAAGTGATAGATGGGCAAAGAATAAAATAGAACATGTGATTGTGAAAATGAACCATTCATTGCTATAAACAAACAAACAAAGTTTTCTTCACATGTGCTAAGTACTGTCTTGGCTGACCTACAGATAAGTGAACAGCTTGACTGTAGGGAACCATAATTCATTCAGTAGCTCCCCTGCCAACACACCAACACTTTGTCCCTTACTGCATTTCTCTGAATAAACCTCTGATGAAAATTCAGCTTGTGAGAATGCGTTTTCTCTCAGACCACATGGTGGCTAATTTAATTGTTGCCTCCATGTCCTTGTTCTGCTCAGTCACACCCGTCATCCATCTTGTTCTTACATTGCTAACCGGGAGGAATCGGAGTGACTATGGAATTACATCCCATTAGGCTAATTCCTATCCCATGGCAGGCAAAATGAGAATGTATCAGTGTTATTAATAATGCGGTCGCTGGGCCAAAAACGGCTCTTCGATGACAAGGATGGAGGAGGTCGGTCAGATTAAGCTGAGAATCTCTCCATAGGGCTTCAACTGCCGATGGCAATGATGAACTTCACTTTAACGGCAAGAAGTAGCAGATTCCTTAAGATAATGAGTTGGTATGTGCAAAACCTGCTCACTTTTACAGAGCATGTGCAACGTTGTGTACTATTGTGTTAACTCGATGTATTGATTCACTTCCAGGGATGCGGCAGACAATTTATCATCTCAAAAGGATGCTATGTACTTCCCAAAAAACTATAAATCATTCTCTGTAATTGCCTTCAGCACAATGTGTTAAACAGTTGAACAGCAGCTCACATAATATATCTGTAAATATTGAGCCATGCTGTTTTTTTTTCATTACAGAGGAGAAAATACTTTGCGTTTTTTGTTTTTGCTTGGTGATTACCTCTTGCCATTTTATCAGCCTCTTCAGCTGCACAGATTTATTAAAGAGCATAATATCTGAATGGGTAATGTGCATTTTGTGTCAATATTCTGCTGTTACCTGGATTTAATGAATAGTTACCCTTCAACTGGTCTAGGAAAGCCATTTTTCATGACTGTCATTTAGTAATGTTTTCGCAGGTAAGAGAACGTTTTAGAGGATGTTTTCTCTCACCTGTCAGACACATTGGTGTAGCTGCCTTTTTACCAGAAAAAGGTTTAATGATGAACCTCATCAACCCCAGACCAAAGGCAATGGAGATGCTGGCTGTAGCTGGTAAGCGAATGTCGTTATCCACAGTAAAACAAGTCCTGTGCTAACATGGGCTGAAAGACTACTAAGCATGGGAGAACACAATACAAAAATGTCCGATTACATTAGGGCTGAAATAATTAATCAGATAAATTGTGATTAATTGATTATTGACATAATCGTCAAATAATTTAGCTATCGAGTATACAGACTCTAAAACATGCCATTTGCTGGAAGAACAACCCACTCAGAGCAGTAAGTAGGTCAAAAGTGTACGATATATACATTTTGTATTTAAGATGAAAAACATTCCTTGTATGTAAATTTGCTTTAGTTTTAGATTCACCTGCTTCAAATTCTGTAAAACAAAATCTCCTATTAAGCACCTTTTTCTATCCGATTAATCAGAAAAATGGTCAACAGATTAATCGATTAGCAAAATAATCATTAGTCGTAGCCCTGGATTACCTTTTCATATACGTTAAAGGTCAAAGCTCCTCATTTTTGGAGACGAGTCCAGTGGTCTGATGAAACAAATTTTTAGTTTCTAAGTTTTTTAGTTTCAGATTTACTTGGAAAATTGGAGGAAAAAGGTGGAAGCTTGAAAGCCTGAGAACACCATCCCGACTTTCATACAAACCTGACTCAGTTACACCAGATCTACCATGAGAAACATACGAATCCCAGCAAACTAGCATGAACATTGTGGAGGGACACCCAAAATGCATTGATCCGGGTCACACTGTTTATAGGCAACCCAGTGGCGTGCGATGAGGTTCATAAATGGTGAGGCTCAGACTCCTCTAGAATCAATGTGCAAATATATGAACCCAAAAATAAAGGCTTATATTTCAGGTTTCACCTTAATATAAAACATTTATTTTAAAAGCTTTTAATTATGCTTTGCTAATTTCGATACTGTTCAACAATACCATAGCACGGAAAACAAAATAGTGTTTTATATCAGGTCAAATTTGATTATTTAAATTATTATTTTATTTTGGCTGATCTCTCTTTTTTAAATTGAAAATTGTGTATGGTCCTATCTTTTTAGTATATTTGTATTTGTAAGTCCATGGAAGCAGGTTGCATTAATCAAGTCTTAAAATCTTCCAGTTCTCTCTCACCTTCGCATTATGGATGCTAAAGGTTCAGTCTGTGCTGCCCATTCAATGCCAAATCAAAACTGTGTACTCTGCGCTGTTTTCGGGTGTCCAGCTCCGGTTGAAAAGGGGGGGATACCTTTCTTCCACTTGCTTGAAGCAAATCTGATCTTGCTGTCTCTATAACCTCCTGTCTCTGTGTTCTGTCTGTGCCCATGGTGCCCAGCACTGACCCCTATCAGTGCGGCGCAGTACTTTTACCTCATCCTGTCTATTTTCATCTTGCATTAATGGCTGATTAGAAATATTAAATATGTCACACACATTCATTAAAATGTTAGACAGACTGTGGAACATCAGCATGATTTGTTTATGTGTAATCCAGCATGTATAGTGATTAAATAATGTGAGACTGCAATGTGCTTGCGCCATCTGTGGTTAGGCCATAGCTATTCACTGCCTCACCTAGCTTTTCTCCCATGTATTTGAATTGGCAATGCATCAATTCAAAGATTTTGACCATAAAAAGGTTGAAATTATTGAAAACAAATGAGATAACATAATCAATTTCTTATGATAAAAAAGCATTTGGTCAGGAAAAAGGTTTTTACTTTTTGAGCCCAATTTAAAAATACCAATTGTTATCTTAATTTACGTAGCAATTACATTTTGTGTTAAAGACAGATTCATATTTTATTAAGTATTAATAAAATTAAATATAGAATATGTAGTGTACCAGTGATACTTACATGAACATTGATGGCCCCTCTACGTGTGTGAACCACAAATGAGGATTGACTTGTCGAAAACATTGAACCAACAATGAAGAAATGCTCTATAATAATATATAACTTTGTGAAGTCTGAAGAAAAGAATTCTACTCCAAGAAAATATCTTAAATAATAATTAAATAATAAATAAATTATATAAACTAATAATAAACGAATTATCCCATTTTGAACTTTTGTTTTCTGAGATGAGATATTTTTCCAATTTTAAATCCCCATGAAATTGCTTGTTTTCTGTGCAAAACGTTAAGTTTTTAGGTTATTTCAGACAAATAAATAGTTGCTATTCAGTGAGACAAAAATGTTAAAGTAACAACAAAAGCATCCTTAAAATTTCATTGGCTGTGACATGAAGAAAGGATAAACTTTGTTTTTTATACATGGACAGAAAACAGCTATAGGATGCAGTCGAAACTGTAGTGACGGATGTAAACACACATTTTAATATAAAGTCTAGTTGCACAATCTAGCTGTAAATGATCTACACTTACTGTAAGACCAGGTCTCAATGTCATACTCACTGTTACAACGTAAAAATGTTTTTCTTATGTTTTTTTTTAAACTGTAAAGACTACATCCTATAAACCTTACCCCATGTAAAGTTACCTGCGCTTGTTTAATAAAGAATACGTTTGAGTAAATGGGCGGAAGTTTTCCAATCCCATTGGTCAGTACAACCACTTTGCACATGTTCAATCTCATTGTGAAAATTAGAATGGGCAGCTACGTAGGCATGCATTTTTTAGATAAAATATTTACAGAAAAAACAAATGGAAAAACTTGCATGAAAGTGTGTAATCAACTGACAGTTGCAGTGAAAGCCTTCCGAAATTCAAAGGTATAAAAAAGTTAATCCCAAACTGATCCTTTCAGCCCATTATTTTTGTGGTTTGTGCACTTTTAGTCTTAAAAGGCCTGAAAAACATCAGTGACATAAATGGCCTGCATTAAACTAATTTATGTAATACCCACACATTGCATGTAAAACCACACTTTTATGACTTGCAATATAACTGGGTAAATAAGAGCAACACACTGCAAAATGTCCAATTTTATCATTTCACTGAGTGCCTGCATTATAATTTCAATTCAATTCAATTCAGTTTTATTTATATAGCGCCAATTCACAACACATGTCATCTCAAGCCACTTCACAAAGGGTTTGGAATGGTATAGGGTTGTTGGGGAGGTTAGATTAAACTACTGAGTTTGTTAGAATGGCCTTTGTGTAGTGGTACTAAGTAAAATAATACACTGATAAAGTGTGTCCATGTAGACCCCACTGGTGGCCATTGTTATACTAAAAACCACAAAGATTGGGGGTACCACTCTCTGTCAGACTGATTATAACCACTGGAAAAGAGAAGATTTCGCACAGGTAGCAGAAATGGAGGGTGTGTTTGCACCTCAACCATAACTGAGCCAGTTTAGTCTAAACCTGAACCCCCCTTACTCCATCCAACAGGGAGGGAGGAAGGCAGAGGTAAAAATAATTGGAGAGTGTTGTTTCCTGTTGCATTGTGTGAAAGATGGGGAACTTTAAAATGGGCTAAGTCAATTCAATCGAATCATATAGATTTCAAGTCAGGCACATGCATTCCAATTAATAACTAACCATTGAACAGTGCAGTCAGATTTATTACAGTTATTTATTCAAATTGGATAAAAAGTTTTCCTATCTAAGGAAACCCAGCAGATTGCATCCAGTCAGTGACTTGTAGCAGTCACTCCTCCTGGATGAGCATGTAGAGACAGTGGACAGTCACTGGCGTTGACTTTGCAGCAATCCCTCATACTGAGCATGCATGTAGCGACAGTGGAGAGGAAAAACTCCCTTTTAACAGGAAGAAACCTCCAGCAGAACCAGGCTCAGTGTGAGCGGCCATCTGCCACGACCGACTGGGGGTTTGAGAGAACAGAGCAGAGAAGGAAAAAAAACACAGAAGCAGAACACAGAAGCACTGATTCAGGAGTACTTTCTATGGGAAGGAAAAGTAAATGTTAATGGATGTAGCTTCTTTAATCATTTCATCTAGGAAGAAAGAACAGATAAGCTATGAGCCAGTTTTCAAGGTTAGAGTATGAAAGAGAGCACCTACAGTTAGTCAGAGTAAAAGCTCAGTCAGTAGGAGAGAGACAGGGTTAAACACTGAAAGACAAGGCCAAGTGTATCATCAGTAGAAGGTGAGCATTAAGTTGTTGCCAGCAGAGGTTTGGACGATGCCCTCCTCCATGAAGGTGTCACAGGTAGACACAGAGTCAGGCCAGGTGTAGCTTCTGGGAAGAAAAAAGAGACGTTAAAAGCTGAAAGAACAGCAAATAATTCAAAATTGGAGATTAGTGTGAGAATGTAGCAAAGAGGGTGAAAGTGGTCATTATGTTCTCCAGCAGCCTAAGCCTATAGCAGCATAACTACACATAGTTTCAGTTCAGATTATTTAGTTAAACGGCGCTTATTTTCAACAATGTCGTCTCAAGGGACCCCACAAAGGGTCCCACTGATGGTCATTGTTATACTAAAAACCACAACGATTGGGATACCTCTCTCTTTCAGACTAATTATAACCATTGGGAATGAGAAGGGGTCATAGAGGTAGCAGAAATGGAGGGTGTGTTTGCACCTCAATCATAACTGAGCCGGTTTAGGATAAAACTGACTCCCCCTTACTCCATCCAACAGGGAAGGAGGAAGGCTCCCTCCTGATAAACTAAGCCACTCTAACTATAAGCTTTATCAAAAAGGAAAGTTTTAAGCCTAGCCTTAAAAGTAGACAGGGTGTCTGCCACACAAACTAAAACTGGGAGCTGGTTCCACAGGAGAGGCGCCTGATAACTACAGGATCTGCCTCCCATTCTACTTCTAGAGACTCTAGGAACCACCAGCAAACCTGCAGTCTGAGAATGAAGTGCTCTGTTAGGAACATATGGAACAATCAGACCTCTGATGTATGATGGAGCTAGATCATTAAGGGCTTTATATGTGAGGAGGAGAATTTTAAATTCTATTCTGGATTTAACAGGGAGCCAATGAAGGGAAGCTAAAATAGGAGAAATATGATCTCTCCTTTTTAATTTTCATCAGAACTCTTGCTGCAGCATTTTGAATCAGCTGAAGGCTTTTAACTGCATTTTGTGGACATCCTGATGTTAAAGAATTACAATAGTCCAGCCTTGAAGTAACAAATGCATGGACTAGTTTTTCAGCGTCACTCCTGGATAGGATATTTCTAATTTTGGCAATGTTCCAGAGGTGAAAGAAGGAAATCCTAGAAACCCGTATAATATGGGATTGAAATGACATGTCCTGGTTAAAAATAACACCAAGGTTTTTTACATTATTACCGGAGATCAATTTAATGCCATCCAGGTTAAGTGGTCATCCAAGTTTTTATGTCTTCAAGACATGCTTGTAGTCTATCTAACTGGTTGGGCTCATCAGGATTTATGGATAAGTAAAGCTGAGTATCATCAGCGTAACAGTGAAAATTTATCCTATGCTGCCTGATAGTATGACCCATTGGAAGCATATATATAGTGAAGAGAATTGACCCAAGCACTGAACCCTGTGGTACTCCACAATTAACCCTGGAGTTTAAAGATGATTTATTATTTACATGAACAAACTGGAATCTGTCAGACAAAGAAGATTTAAACCAGCCTAGCGCTGTTCCCCTGATCCCTGCAGCCTATTCCAGCCTTTCTAAGAGAATATTGTGATCGACTGTATCAAATGCAGCACTGAGAACTAACAGAACCAGTACAGACACAAGTCCATTATCTGAGGCCATAAGAATATTATTAGTGAGTTTCAGCAGAGCTGTTTCAGTGCTATGATGAGCTCTGAAGCCTGACTGAAACTCTTCAAACAGGTCATTGCTGTGTAAATGCTCACACATTTGATTAGCAACTATTTTCTCAAGAATTTTAGATAAGAATGGAAGATTGGATATAGGTCTGTAATTTTTCAAGTCATCTCGATCAAGCAAAGGTTTCTTAAGTAAAGGTTTAATTACAGCTAACTTAAAAGCCTGTGGTACATATCCATTTACTAAGGATAGATTAAGCCTATCTAAAATGGGGCTGGTAATCAGAGGGAACACTTCCCTAAATAATTTGGGTTGGGATTTAGTCTAACATACAAGTTGAAGGTTTTAGATGAAGCTAATATTTCTGATAACTCAGGAAGCTCCACAGGATCAAAACAGGGCAAAAACACAAATCAGGTTCTACATTTACTTCCATGTTCTCACTTGCTGATGATGAAGTAATCATCTTCGGGAGTATGTCAAAGATTTTATTTTTAATAGAATCAATTTTTTTTTAAGAAGAATCCCATAAAGTCATGACTGCTGAGAGCTAAGGGAATGGGATGGCTCAAACAGAGCTATGACTCTGTGTAAGTTTAGCAACTGTACTAAAGAGAAACTTAGGGTTATTCTTGTTCTCTTCTATTATGAGAAGAAATAACTTTTTCTGTTTGGCGAAGTGTGTCTTTTTGTACAACAGTATGCTATTTTTTCCAGATTAAGTAGGAATCCTCTAGGTGTGTAGAGCGCCATTTTCTCTCCAATTTTCTAACATTGTGCTTTAAAGTAAGCAGCTCTGAATTAAACCAGGGAGCCAGCCTCCTATGAATAATTACCTTCTTTTTCAAGGGGGCTGCATTGTCTAATGCACCATGCAAGGATGAAGTGTCACTATGAATAACAGAATCAATTTGTGAAGGGGCAGAAACAGAATTATTGCCCTCCACTGTGCTTTTCAGTGATAATAAGGAAATTAAAAGTGGAACGGATTCTTTAAGGTTGTTACAGCATTGTCTGATAATGATCTACTGTAATTAAATTTTCTTTCAGGTGTGGAGTACTTGGTTAAATTAAACTCAAAGGTTTTTAAAAATGTTCAGAAAGGACAGGGTTATGAGAAAATATTGTTATGTCTTCACACTCAATGCCATATGTCAGCACAAGGTCCAGAGAATGAAGACAAAGGTGGGTAAGTTTGTTAATGTTTTGAGCACAGCCAATTGAGTCTAAGATAGCATTAAAGGCTATATTTAGGCTGTCACTTTCAGTGTCAACATGAACGTTAAAATTCCCCACTATCATAACTTTATCTGTATTTAACACTAAATCAGATAAAAGGTCTGAAAACAGATCTAAAAATTGAGAGTAAGGGCCTGGTGGACGGTACAAAACAACAAATAGAAATGGTTTTAGTGCTTTGCAATTTGGATGAGGAAAAGTAAGGATTAAATATTCAAAAGAGTTGTAGCTATTGATTGGTCTGGGACTAATCAATAAATCGGACTGAAAGATGTTTGCTACTCCTCCTCCTCGCCCAGTATATCGAGGAATGTGGAAATTTAAATAATTAGTAGGAGTTGACTCATTTATAGTAACATAATCCTCTTGCTGCAGCCAGGTTTCTGTGAGGCAAAATGAATCAATCTGATTGTCACAAATCAGGTCACTAACTAGCAAAGTCTTTGAAGAAAGAGATCTTATGTTCAGTAAGCCACATTTAATAGTTTTATTTTTCTTTTTAGTCTGGGTTTTGTATATTTTTATGAGATTTGCATGATTTCCTCCTTTTAGATTATTTTTTAATCTATTCAGTTTTGGCTGTGGGCGAGACACTGTCTTAATAGGGTAATGGGTGGGTAGCAGTACAGAAGCTGCAGAGAGGAGTGTTAAACTACGACCCTGCTTCCTGGTCGGAACCCTAATAGCTAAAATGCAAATTTACAAGATCCTAACTTACAGGAAAAAACTAAATTAATATGTAGAGGTACTGCATCTAATGTTTTACTCTTTTTTACACCGCATACCTCTCGGTGTAAGATAGTTAATGATGTGAAACTGTTAGAAATTTCTAAATAATAACAGTATATGTAGGAAACAAGTCTGCAGTCTCCACCAGGTTTAATAAATATTACCCTGTTTCACAGTTGGAGCATGTAGACCTATGATATATCCTGATAAAAAACTAAAAAAACAACAAAAGTAAAGTTGAGACAAGAAAAATTGTCTTTCTATAAAGAGGGGAGTTACGTCTAAATGAATAATGAATTGCTAATATGGCAATCACTCACGGATTTCACTGCAACACTACAAATAAGACTAAAGGCCGTTGCCCAGGGCAGCATAAGAAAGGAGGGCGCTTGAACTCTAGATAAGATGTAACTTATCTGTCAGTACCTACTTCAGCATTTAGGAACTTATCTGTCAGTTGTGCCCCGATAAAGTGCTCTGTTGCTTTTTATGCATGTGGTCAGTGGGGCCCCCTGCTGGATACTGAGAATGGGGAGCCTAAAGTTACATGCTTTGTGTGGAACTGGACTGCATTTTATACCACATCATAATCTCAGATGATTTCCTCTGTTTTCATTGGTTTGGTGTTCACAGATGGAGGGGTTTGCCCAGGGGGTCATTCATGCAAGGACCATTACAAATAATATCACTGATTACATAATGCAGTGAAACAAAGAGAATATTACCCCAACAATAGCAGGTTTCTTACTGTGCCGTGTTTCTTATAGATTTTTCTTTCACCCTTTGAAGATCACCTCCTTCCAAAGCATTGAGTTCAAAATATGTTCTTAAATTTAGTTACAGTTCTTCTTAGGGCTATTTAGTTTTTAAATTATGTACTACCTATAAGATATTTAGCTATAGCAACTCTGGGTGATAAATCTCAACTGAGCTTTTAAAGACCACAACATTTCTCCTGACAAAATAGAGTTATCAGCTATGGTTCACAGGTTATCTAGTATAGTTGCAAAAACAGGCAGTAAAATAATGGGTTTACAGCGGAGCTCACTATCTGACCTGTTCAGCAGTTGGGTCATAAGAAAAGCCATTTCCATCTTGTCTGACTGTACCCTTCCCTTCACTCTGAATTGAAGCTCTTGCCCTCTGCCTCCAGGCTGGGGTTACCTCTCATAAGAAGCATTAGATTTAGAAACTTCTTTATGCTCATAGCTATTTCTTTCATTAATAAATGAAGAAGAATAAAGTAACAGGTTGCAAATTGTTCTATTTATGTGTACTTCTTAATATTTTATGTTTTTATTATTCATTGCTATTTGATTTAAAATTGATTGTGATGTAGATTTCTGCCGCTGCCAGAATTACATGTTGACCTTTAGATCCTTGTTTTCCAGTGGGTCTTCTCTTCAGGTATATCTGTTAATCCTATTGTGGGTCTTATTCTTGCGTCGTATTTCTATGTACCCTCAACTAGTCAGATAAAGATTACGCCATGTCATTGGTTTCCCCATTAGTTTTAAAACATGAAGCAAGGTAAATGAAGAGTCTGCATTGAGTAGTGTGAGATGACGTAATGCATTTACTTGTTCATTGTTGGGATGAGTGACAGTTGAGTCGCTTCTGTAGTAGAAGTGTGTGACAGCTGCAGTACACATGCGGCTGAAATGTTTGGCATTGTCAGAGAATCTGTGGCAGTTTATTTATCTGACGATGATCAAAGTGTATTTGCTAGAGAAGAAAATGCATAGTAAATCAATGTCAGAGCCTTCATTTCTATGGCTTGGTGTCTTCCTACACCAATGAATTGACAGGTCAAATACACAATAGTGTGACAGGAGTATTAGATTGTTGTGGAAAATCTGCATAGCCTTTAATTTAGTCTTGTTAGCATTTAATACAACAGTAGGCTGTAAATAAAAAAAGTGCTTGTGCAAAATGCTGCTGTATAGTCCAAATGGGGTGAGGCACACAGAATTAGATAATATAACAAAAAAAACAGCGGTTGAAATTAGAAAGGCAACTCTGAACATTTAAATATCAGGACATCACTATAAATTAGTAAAAAAGTTTAAAAAAGGAGTCTTATTCTATTAGGGAATTTATAAGAAAAGCAACATACATTTGAAAAGGAATGTGCTTTCTTCTTGGTAAATGTAGATTAAATGTAACACCACCAACCAACTTAACTGGTTCCATCCTAACAAGCAAAAGTCATGTACAGTGTATCATTTTCACATTTTATGGTTATTTGTTTTTCTATTATGCACATAAATCTAGATTACGGCATTATTTCATTTTATCATGTTACTTATTATTCTTTCAGCCCTTTCATCTATCTGTGGCATGGCCAAATTGCTGAACTTAACAGTATATTGTCCTGAGGTCCTGTTGTTAGCTGGGTAGGTTGGTGACGGGTTTAGTACACTGTAAACAAATCAAAAGTGGAAAGCTTATATCACTGTCTCAGCAGTAGACAGTGAAATGAGGTTAACAATATGTGTTGTTTGTCATCTTGAAACATTTGTGTACTTATAGTACACATGACAGTTATGGAAACTTGTGAAAATGTCTGTATGCGTATTTGCTGTCTTCCAGCTCTAATGGTTTAATGGGCACCCTGTGGTGCCTCTCAAGCCCCCCGGAGTGGGACACACTTTGAGAGTGAGGGCGCACAAAGGCACAGCCATGTCTCTGAAGAGGAGTGTCGTTGTGGCAAGGGGCCTCCAATCTACTGACTGTTGCTGGCCTCATGGTGATTACCCTTCCCAGGGGGTCTGCATTGTGAGCAATGAAACCCAGAACTTCACCTTTAGATCTTCCCTGCTGCGCCACAACGGAGGCTAAAACATACCTCTGTCGATCATCCCATTTTGTCACAACAGCCTGTTATTCCCAAAAAACTGCCCGATATTTTCATAACTCAACATCCATTTGAATATATCATATCATTTTAGAAAACTAAATCTTTCATTTGAAAAAGTTTAGAATATAAGCACATTACTGTGCATTCAGCAGTACATCTGCGAAAATATCAAAGGTTCTCTATTTTTGTGGCCCTGCTTATAAACAAATGGATGTTTTATATGTCAAGCACTTTTTAAAAATATGCTCACACATGGTTAGAGCCAAATACACTATCCAGATACCATCCCACACATTCTGCCCACCGACTTCTGTCTTCCACACCAAACGTTGTGCATAAAGTCTTAATTATGTGCTGCGTTCTTTAATAAAGCACCTAAAGAGTGGCCTTTGAAAGACTTAAACCTTAAACAAGAAAAATGCAGAACTACAAGTTTGATCCAAGGTCAAGGCCAACAGAGACCAGCGGCTTATTAGGGTTGCACTTTTTGGGCCAGTTGCTCGTGAACAGTTTAACGCCTACCTTTGAATCTTGCTGTCATGGAGACTGTAGCTGATTCCTCACATATTTTTTTAAGTCTACTCCACTTTATCTTGAAAATATTTGCTATATTCCTCAGGGACTATACATAGATGTTTCTTAGTTTGTGCTACGATTCTGCCTCATACTACTTGAAAACTAATAAACAATAAAGCCACTCTCCAACATACATGCATGTATTAATCTTCAGAAAGGGTACATATAAAATGGCTTGCACTAACAATAATTCATTAAGATAATCCTGCAAAGAAATATCACACACAAATGCTACTTTATATTACAATACTAACATTAGGTGTTAAAATAATGCTTATTTTCTTAGTTTTTTCAATGGAAAAACAAGTATAATGGACAACATGCAGTCGCCGTCTGCACATCTTTTAAAAAGAATAGCTGGTTGGTATTTCTCCCTGTGCTGACATTGCAGTGCTGGTGATGTGTGTTTGCAGGGGCATGGTGGGGGTTGTCGTCCTTGGACGAGCGCTGCACCCAATCAACTGCACCCAATCAACGGGATTAATTTAACTGCTGAACAGTTGAGTTGGTGGGGGGTTGGGGGATCCGGTTTGGGTACAGGGCTTGGTGGTGTCTACTCTGTTGCACCTACGTGTGGTGGCTGGGGTGGTGTCAAGCAGGGCAATTGCCTTGCCGCCGCAGCACCCTGCGTGGTGGGGGGCCAGATGCGGCGTGGGGTGCTCGGCTTTTCGGGGGTAGAGCTCTCTTGTGGGGGTGTGCCCCTGTGGGGTGGGGATTCATGGCATTTGTGTTCAATGTCTGTGTCTTTGTTGGGCATGGCACTGTGGGGAAATTCATGTTGGTGTTCAGGTTTTTGGATTTAGGTGTTTACAGATACAGAGAAATAGTCTATATTGAGCTGCAGTTTCCACTAAATACATCTCGTGTACCTGTGGTTTTCTCTCATTCTGCAGGTGTAGAAGCAGACTTCCAGGGTTATATTGTATTCTTCCCATCCTTATTTCTCTCCTTTATTGTTTTCTTCTTTTCTCCCGTTTCACTTTTTTTCCCCACCTCTTTCCCTTTCTTTCTTCTTTTTTCCCTTTCGTTTCAGTCTCCATGTCCATTGTATTTGAAACAATCCCAAAGCAATTTCTAATGAAGTTGTACAGGGGTTGGACAAAGAAACTGAAACACCTGGTTTTAGACCACAATAATTTATTAGTAACACCCCAAAGTGGCTCAATAATATTTAGATCTGGTGACTGTGCAGGCCATGGGAGATGTTCAACTTCACTTTCATGTTCATCAAACCAATCTTTCACCAGTCTTGCTGTGTGTATTGGTGCATTGTCATCCTGATACACGGCACCGCCTTCAGGATACAATGTTTGAACCATTGGATGCACATGGTCCTCAAGAATGGTTCGGTAGTCCTTGACAGTGACGCGCCCATCTAGCACAAGTATTGGGCCAAGGGAATACCATGATTTGGCAGCCCAAACCATCACTGATCCACCCCCATGCTTCACTCTGGGCATGCAACAGTCTGGGTGGTACGCTTCTTTGGGGCTTCTCCACACCGTAACTCTCCCGGATGTGGGGAAAACAGTAAAGGTGGACTCATTAGAGAACAATACATGTTTCACATTGTCCACAGCCCAAGATTTGCGGTCCTTGCACCATTGAAACCGACGTTTGGCATTGGCATGAGTGACCAAAGGTTTGGCTATAGCAGCCCGGCCGTGTATATTGACCCTGTGGAGCTCCTGACGGACAGTTCTGGTGGAAACAGGAGAGTTGAGGTGCACATTTAATTCTGCCGTGATTTGGGCAGCCGTGGTTTTATGTTTTTTGGATACAATCCGGGTTAGCACCCGAACATCCCTTTCAGACAGCTTCCTCTTGCGTCCACAGTTAATCCTGTTGGATGTGGTCGTCCTTCATGGTGGTATGCTGACATTACCCTGGATACCGTGGCTCTTGATACATCACAAAGACTTGCTGTCTTGGTCACAGATGCGCCAGCAAGACGCGCACCAAAAAATTTGTCCCTTTTTTGAACTCTGGTATGTCACCCATGTTGTGTGCATTTCAATATTTTGAGCAAAACTGTGCTCTTACCCTGCTACTTGAACCTTCACACTCTGCTCTTACTGGTGCAATGTGAAATCAATGAAGACTGGCTACCAGGCTGGTCCAATTTAGCCATGAAACCTCCCACACTAAAATAACAGGTGTTTCAGTTTCATTGTCCAACCCCTGTATATATATATATATATATATATTATATATATATATATATATATATATATATATATATATATAAAATATATATATATATATATATATATATATATATATATACACACATATATATGTATGTATGTGTATGTATATATATATATATATATATATATATATATATATATATATATATATATATATATATATATATATATATATATATGTATATGTATTATATATATATATATATATATATGTATGTATATGTATATATATACATATATACATATATAAACCTTATTTTGATCTGCTGCTGGTCAAATGTTTTAGATACGCTTTCTCACTTAATGGTTCTCTTTATTTTCATGACTATTTAAATTGTAGAGTCTCACCAAAGGCAACAAAGTTATGAGTGAATATACATGGAATTATGTAGTAAACAAAAAGTGTGAAATAAATCTAAACATTTTTATATTTTAGATTCTTAATAATAGCCACCCTTGGCTTTGATTACTGCTTTGCTCTCTTGGCATTCTCTCCACGAGCTTCATGAGGAGGTTACCTGAAAAAGTTTTCCATAGAGTCTTGAGATCCAAAGAGCCTTTACTTCACCGAGGCCAAAGCTTAATATTTCAGTCATCACCGCAAAGAGCGGCTACTTAAAGGAATCTAAAATATAAAACATATTTAAGGTTCTTTTATGGAACAATGGAAATAGTCATAAACATAAAGAGAGCCAGTAAATGAGAAAGGTGGTTTAAAACATTCGACTGGTATTGTATCTCAATTTGTCAAAGCAGTGCTTGTACAAGAACTTAACAAAATGTACAAAATGTTTTTAAAAAGAATAATATTTTAATTTTGTCTTTATTTCACAAATGTGGTTCTTGGAGAAGAACCCCAGAAAGCAGACAGGCAGGAAGAACCAGCTCGGTGAGTGAAAAGGTTTAATTTCCCAAAAACCTACAGCAGACAGAAGGTAGCAGATGTAGGTAAGAACATGAGCAGGCATAAACATGCTGACATGGACGGGCTTGGCAAGGCAAACAGTATGTATCAGCGAAGAGTAGACACAACAGCAGATTATATAAGAGCATGGCACAGGTAAAAACAGAGAAACTGAGTGGCATCAGGTGGACCGGATGAAGCTGATTATGGTATCAGTGGCTTAGAGTAGAAAAAACATGATTGGACCTAAACAGAGATAAAAAAAAAATTATAAAATCAAAGGACAAACTTTACAGAAGTAACAATTAAAATGCAACATGAACAGAATAAGTTAGAGAGTAAACTCAAACAACTTCAAATCATGTCACTTTATTTATGTTTAACATGTTTATGACATTTCTCTTTGAATCCCTTTGATTATATGTTAAAAAAAGCCTACAAACTTCCTCTGTTCTGGCTTCTTATGTTGAAAAGTATGACTGCAGGACACGTATTTGTTCCTGTTTGTCAGGATGGATGTGTTTTGTATGGTTTTTCACCACAATCAATATGCTTTTAGGACAGTGTCTGGGAACAATGTTAGTCTAATGGCCTGCTTAATGTAGAGTGTTTCTGAGAAAACTCTGACATGGCACGGCCACTTATGTGTTTTATCATTCATCCTTACAGCAGGTTGTTTAGCTTCTCCCCTAACAGCTGTGCTCAACATTTGTAGGATTATATTATAAACAATTGTATTTCAATTGTATTTAAGCCATAGCATAATCTTGTTCTAGCTCTTACAATTGTGTGTAAAATTTATCCTCATGGGTAATATGATCAGTACTAACATTGTCGAATCCATCTGATGGAAATCTAAACAGATTTGTAAAGTGGGTGCATAGATTATGAAATTGTTAGAGAACAAGAAAGAACAAATGAAGTCTGTGGGATTTACAAGCTTCAGAAATTATGCTTCTTTGAAAACTTAAATTAACACTGAAAGTAGTACTCTATTTATCAACTAAAAAGCTGTTTAAATGAGTGATTCCATTCAATTCAATTCAGTTTTATTTATATAGCATAGAGTTAGTCACAGTAAAAGCTCAGTCAATCACCATGTCTAGGAGAGAGAAAGGGTTAAACACTGAAAGACAGGGCCATGTGGATCATCGGTAGAGGGTGAGCATTAAGTTGTTGCCAGCAGAAGCTTGGACGATGCCCCTCTTCAGAAAGGTGTCACAGGTAGACACAGAGGTGTAGCTTCTAGGAAGAGAAAAGAGAGAGAACAAAGTTAAAAGCTGAAATAACAACAAATAATGCAAAATTGAAGAGTAGTGTGAGAATGTAGCGAAGAGGGTGAAAGTGGTCATTATGTCCTCCAGCTATATTTATATAGCTCCAGTTCACAACACATGTCGTGTCAAGCCACTTCACAAAGGGTTTGGAATGGTATAGGGTTGTTGGGGAGGTTAGATTAAACTACTGAGTGTTAGAGCTTGTTGGAATGGGCTTTGTGTAGTGGTACTAAGTAAAATAATACACTGATAAAGTGTGTCCATGTAGAGCCCACTGGTGGCCATTGTTATACTAAAAACCACAAGGATTGGGATACCTCTCTCTGTCAGACTGATTATAACCACTGGGAAAGAGAAGGGGTCATAGAGGTAGCAGAAATGGAGGGTGTGTTTGCACCTCAACCATAACTGAGCCGGTTTAGGCTAAACCTGACTCCCCCTTACTCCATCCAACAGGGAGGGAGGAAGGCTCCCTCCCTGATAAACTAAGCCACTCTAACTATAAGCTTTATCAAAAAGGAAAGTTTTAAGCCTAGCCTTAAAAGTAGACAGGTTGTCTGCCTCACGGACTAAAACTGGGAGCTGGTTCCATAGGAGAGGAGCCTGATAACTAAAGGATCTGCCTCCCATTCTACTTCTAGAGACTCTAGGAACCACCAGCAAACCTGCAGTCTGAGAACGAAGATGAATACAGAATCTAACTTGAATGACAATTAAATTGTATATACCAAATCTAAAGCTGTCAGACTCTACTATCTGATGATGATTTTATAATGAAATCTTGTTTTATTTCTTTAGAAAACATGCAAGTCTTTACATGGTTGTTCTGGTCTTGTAATTATGATTTTCAACCATCAAGCCATTAATTCTCCAATTGAAACAAAAATGCAGTATAGTCCAAACTGTTTTCGTTTTGTTGTTTCACCAACAACACATTTTTAAGGATGTCTAAAAGGTCAAAGTGTATATATATTCTGGTTTCTGAAGTTTCTAAATTTCATCAATACATTTTGTATTTTTCTCTAAAGATGTTTTTGATTTAACATTTAAAAAGACTATCTGGTGAGCCCCAGAAGGCATGTCATGAAATGCTGTTAACACTCACCCTTTAACCCTTGTAGCTGTAGAGATTTTGTTGCATCTTTTCACACTGATAATGTTTTAACAACAGAGCTTGAAGAAAGCATTTACATCACAAAAATGACATATATTTCAATCAAAAAGTAAGTTTAAATACATTCATCAAAGTCTTTACTTACACAACTTCAGTATTTAATTTCCCAGTCTTATGATCCTTAATGTTGCTTTAATATCTGTAAAGTTATAATAAACCTTAATGGTGGTATCTTAGTTTTGATATTAAAATCCTATTATGGGGGATTTTAAATGTTAATATGCCATGAGGATTATTTATAAGATGTTTTGCTTAAAACCTTGCCCTGATTTTGTTCCGTGTTTCCATTCTTGGCTTTAATTTAAACTCATTTAGTTAGTACATGTAAGGTATTTTCTGTGATAAACAATTGCCACATGGTCTGTGATTTTTCAAAAAACTGAGATCACTATATTCAGTGCTCCAACTCAAACAGTTGAAATTTAAATACAATGTTAAACATTTTGGCATACTCTTTATGATAACATATGATGCAATGCAACAAGGTAAATCTATTTGTCTTTATCCCTGAAAGATTTTTAACATCTATGAAAAATATTTTTATATTGAGCAGCTATTAACGATGTTTTGGGTTGTATGAACGATGTTTTGGGTTGTTGGCCTACCCATATAAACAAAACCAAACCCTCTAGCATAAAATGTTTCCTTCTTTCATTTCCTGGGCGCCATCATTACTCAGGATCTCACGTGGAAGCTGAACATCACCTCCCTTTCCAAGAAGGCTCAGCAGAGAACGTCCTTCCTGCGGCAGCTGAAGAAGTTCAGCCTGCCAAAGACAATGATGGTGCACCTCTACTCCGCCATCATTGGTTCCATCCTCACCTCCTCCATCACCATCTGGTAAGCTGCTGCCACCATCAGGGACAAGGGCAGGCTGCAGCGTATCATTCACTCTGCAGAGAGGGTGATTGGCTGCAGTCTTCCTTCTCTTCAGGAACTGCATGCCTCCAGGACTCGGAGGAGAGCAGGAAATATTACAGCTGACCCCTCCCACCCTGGACACAAACTGTTTCTGCCTTCCCCTACTGGCAGGAGGCTGTGGTCCATCAGGACTTAAATCTCTTGCCACAAAAACAGCTTCTTCTTCTTTGCAGCTAGCCTCATAATCAAGGCCTTGATCCCTCACGGACACTTTCCCCTTGTAAATAGTATGAATATCCCAGCACATGTAAATATTATTTCATTTAATACTATATTGTTGTTATTGTATATTTTTAATATTTGCCACGGTGCCCACTTTTTCTCATAACATTCCTACACAACTTGTTTTTGTTTTTAACTACATATTTCCACATTTATTTGTCAGCTGTATGTTTGTCTATGTGTAGCACCTTACCACCAAAGCAAATTCCTTGTACATGTGAAACGTTGCTTGGCAATAACGTTTTTTTCTGATTCTTATTCTGATGTTGCAAAAAAAACCTTCAAAATAATACCTATGCACTGATTACTTGCAGATTACTTTCATATTGTCCTTAACCAAATCGCCATTGCCGTTTATGTTTATAATTGCTGCCAAGAAAAGCAACAATGTGAAGCAGTTAGTTGTGACTGAGACAAAGTAGTTAATTTCCCAACAACCCTTTTGTTTTTAACTAAAATGTTCAGCACTCAGCTGGGATTCTGCTCCAAAATCAGCATTTAGGCAAACATTTGAAAGCACCTCCCCAGGTAATATCTAACTATAGCCTTGTTAAGTGGCAATACTTTGACAGGTTTTGGACATACATTGCTATAATTGCTGACTTTCCTTTTGGTCCACACACAACTTTATGCTGCATTTGAAGTTTGTCATCTCAGGCTTTTTTAGCCCAGTGTCTGGTGTGTTCTTTCATGGTGCACAGTAGTTACTTTTTTCTGGATATTTTGGTGGTCAATAAACCCAAATATTTACTAAACAGCCAGAATTACTGGTAACCAAAATTCCTATAATTTATTTACTGTTTTGCTTCTCTGGCAAACAAAAACACTGGATGAAGTAAAACGTTTCTGATAGATACTATGAACAGTGCCATGCAAAAGTATAAATACCCCTTGACTTTTTCACATAACAACCACAACCTTTAATATATTTTATTAATTGGATTAAAATTATTATTTAATTATGATTGATTCTTATGTGTAATGAAAAGGATTCATGGTTTTCATCTTTTTTTCACAAAAACCGGAAGAAATGTGGCTTGCATGTGCACTCACCTCCTGACTCTGACACCCCTAAATAAATCCAGCCCAACCCTTGGCCTTCAGACATCTCCTAAATAGTAAACTAAATTAGTAGTCCATCTGAGTATAATTTAATATCAGCTTAAATATAGCTGTTCAGTTAAGCCCTCATATGATTGTTAGAGAATTTGAATGAAGAAAACAATCAATACCATACTTCTGCAAGCACCTGGACTGAGTTAATGTCGTATTTTAGGATTGAAAGCAAGGCCATGCCTCAGCCACACCTCTGATCGCCTGGAAAACCATGCAGTGCCCTTTTCCTTCATGCTCTTGACACTTCCTCTCTCTACTCATTCTTTCCTCATCTCTTCTCTTTTTTCTGTCCCCATCTATCCTTGTTATCTTTTAAAACTACGTTGTCTAATTTAGTACCTTCCAGGAGGCTCCTATGTTGGCCCACTGAGACAAAAGTCCCACCCTGTCTCCTTCTTCCTAGCCCCTAATTACTGACTAAAGCTCAATCTTCTGATCAATCAAACCCTTATTCTTGTCTTCTCTTTGATTACACTAGTGAATTTATAGTGTTTTGACATGGTTCTTGCTAGTGAAATGGATACATAAGCATATTTATGTACCGTGCACTTACTCAGAATGTTTGTGTGTGCGTAGGCATATGTGAAAGAACGACTTTTATTCAGTGTGAGCTCCAATATGCACCCGTATTGGCAGGCAGAGAACAAATCTGACGTGTTATGTAATTTTGGATGGGATCCCACTGTAGAGCCAAGCAGTATTTCAAAGGGAGCAAGGTATGCTGCTGCCTTCAAGAGAACCGCAATGAACTATTCATGGCACTTCCATTATAGCTGCTGCGTTTCTACGAGCGTTTCTAACTTACCTTTTCTTTTTAACAGCTGTGCAAATTTGGCATCTTGGCAGAAATCAAACTGGATTAATAGCACTTTTTGGTGTCAGCGCATGTGTCTTTGTGTGCCATTGTTTGTTAACCAAGTGCTGCTCCTTTTTATATTCCAAATGCATTCAGAAAAGACAGGTTTTCAAAAGAATCAGAAACAAACTGTATGCTTTGAACAACACATGTGCAACTGGATCCACTTTTATTTTGCAGTTCTTCTATGAGTTCATATGACAATTTACAAGAAATTATAAATAAATAAATAAATAAATAAATATACTGTTTAGTAAAACAGGCTTCAATCACAGGCAATCAGACTTTCGATTAAAGGCTGTTGTAGCTGCCATGACTCGGATGACGGAGAATTTGCAAAGGCATAAATATAAAGTTCCAACTGCTGCACTTCATTTGTAGAGCCTAAATTAAATTCAGCCTGGGACTTATTCCTTAGACAATGATTCAAACAGTGTGTAATTAGGAGCTTGAACGTTTGACTCTAAGACAAACTCACACAGACAGAAAGAGGAAATGAAACTGTTAGAGCTAATCCATTGTTAATGGGCTAACAGAGGTTTTCTGTAGCTTTAACAGCACTTTTTTTTTTAACCCAGAAGCTGGATAAGACAAGATGGATAGGATAAGGTTAAAAAAAACTGTTAATGTGTTGGAAACATCACTAACCCTGACCTCATAATCCTTCTTTGCTGTCCCAAGCAGAAAAATGTGCAATTAAAAATAATATGTTGTCTTTCGCCACCTTTCACACACAAAGAGATGTTGAAAAATGTTTGGGGCATTGTACAACCAGTGTATAAGAGAAATATGTGTGTTATTAGAAGCTGGTTTTAGTTAACTGTAGTCATAGTAGCCAGGAGGGTTTTCTGTATTTTTATACTTTACAGTGTCAACCACATTTACTAGCAGCCTGGATATAGATGTGTAAAAATCCTAAAAATAAGTGTATCATTTATTGCAGTAACATAAAAGTAACATTAAAATTGTAGAAAAATCCAACCTTTGATCTGATTAGATGTCAGTCAGTCATTTTCTACCGCTTATTCCATAGTGGGTCGCAGGAAAATTGGTGCCTATCTCCAGCAGTCTATGGGCGAGAGGCTGGGTACACCCTGGACAGGTCACCACTCCATCGCAGGGCAACACACAAACAACCATGCACACACTCATGCATACAGCTAAGGGCAATTTTAGAGTGACCAATTAACCTAACAGGCATGTCTTTGGACTGTGGGAGGAAGCCGGAGTACCCGGTGAGAACCCACGCATGCACGGGGAGAACATGCAAACTCCATGCAGAAAGACCCTCGGCCGGGAATCGAACCCAGGACCTTCTTGCTGCAAGGCAACAGTGCTAACAACTGCTCCACCGTGCAGCCCCTGATTAGATGTATTTAGTGTAAAAAAAAATAAAATAAAAAAATCTAACTTTAAGGACAAATTGTTTTTAACAAACTCACCAGTGGCAAAATAATGGAACGCTTGTTAAAACTTTGCACTAAATAAAACTGTTAAAACTAATAAAACAATTTTGGAGCATGTAGAGAATGTAATTTTGACCATTCGTCTTTGCAACGATCTCCACATTGTTCACCATTTTGGATCATCTCGTTTATTCTCTTCTCTTCAGCTTACCCCACAGGTTTCCTATAGGATTTATTTCTAAAGACTGCAGTGGCCATGAAAGAGTAAGCGGCTTGTGGCCAGTCACTATAGAAATTACCCTCCGTTTAATCACATATTTTTACCCCAGGAAAACAGAAAGTCATAGATTGCTGTTGATTAATTCCTAGAAATTCTGGTCAACTTTAAAAAGCAAAGTATAAATCAAAGGTAATGCATTAGTTACATGTATGTTAGACAGGGTGGTTGGTGTACCAATAATTTAGCAACTGGTCATTTAAAAAAATATATTTCGTAAAATGGGATTATTTCTTCCACTGTAAAATTTACTCAAAGAATTTATAAATATTTAATGCGAGGTTATAATAATGCAAAAAAAATATGCTTTTTTTAGGGCTGTTTACATCTTTACCATGAGTGTCAACAAATTTAACAATGAAAATGTGGAGAGAATATTTAAAGAAAATGTTAGATCTGTTGTGATGCAAACACTCCATATGTTAATTAAATGTTTAATGTTTAATTTTGCCCACACAGTGTCAAATCAATCCATATAATTGCATTACATGCCATTTTGGGCGCATTTATTTTATGTGGAACATTTTTAAAAACCTTTTCCATTTTTAAAACAGCAGTCTCAATGCTAAATTGCTTGTTAAAAGTTAGACAAGCGTCAGTTTGTTACACAGCTTTTTATAAAATTACAAATAAAGCAAGAATCTCACATTGTGTTCCAATAACACTCATGACAGTACACCAGGGTCCAGGGTCTCGTCTTTTCACAGAACATTCTGTGCAGTGAAACACAGTGACTCTACAGACCAGGACTCGATTGACAGTTTAATTAGCTGTACACTGATTGTACTTACTTCAGTAGAATTATGTGTAACAAGGATTTAAAAATAATTTAGAAATAATTTGCAAGCAGTTTGGAAGTTTCCTGATGGATACACAGCAGAATATACTAGTTTTCAAAAAGTATGAGGCTACATTCTGCTTTGGCATTCTTAAAGTAGTAGGAACTTGGTTTCATATTCATGAACTAACGTTTTTATATGCGAACAGCAAGGAAAGAGCTGAATAAAATAAAAAATGCATAGTATGTAGGAGGAGGTAATTTAATTTTTTATTAGGCTGTAATGAAGAATTGTAAAGATTTCGTTTTCTGATTTGTTTATTAAGTTGTTTGAAATAGGAAAAACATGTGACCAGTAAAATTTGTTTTCTTTATTTCAAGCAACAAAAAAATAAATGAATACATAAAGTACCAGATGTAAAGCATAAAAACATTTCACTAACTGGGGAATCTCAGTTTATCATTTCAGACATCTTTCTGAGCTCAGCATGAGCAGGGAATTTATTATTAATAAATGTGAATTGAGTTCTAGAGATTCAGCTCCTATCTCATAGTAAAGACTATAAAATCTGCACTGTTGAGCAATGACAGTACCAATGCCCTGAACTTTTCCACATTTTGTCATGCTGCAACTGCAAACGTCAGTGTATTTTGATGGGATTTTATGCGGTACAACAAAACAAAGTGCATAATAGTGAAGTGGAACAATACATGTCTTTCAAAATATTTTTTGAAAGACAATATTTTACCCCTAAAAAAAAACAATGCAACAAACTACCTTTACATCAGCTAATTAGTAAATACAGTCAATCTGTGTGTAATCACACTACTCTGTGAAAGCTTCAGAGGTTTTTGTTGGAGAACATTTTTTTTTCTTCTGTCTTTCTGTATCAGCTCAATATTATTTTTTGGTCCATGTGAAATGATATTATTTAACTCTGGAAAAATATCTTTAACATCTGTCATCCACTAGGCTCTACCTGCTTTTTAAGCTTTTCCATTAGTTGTGTAGACCCGTTTCTCTTTTTAGTGCCTGCTTGCTTGCGGGCTGACCCGTTGCAAGCGAGCCGACCCGGGTTGAAAATGTGAGGTTACAAAACTCTCTGTCCCTATTTGTGTAGGGGGCAACATCATTTGCCACAGCATATTTTAATAACTAATATATTCAACTGTTAAATAGTTGAACGCTGGACTTATTGTGTATATGACCACTATAGCAAGCTAGCATTAGGTAGCATTAGCTACATGTCCTCTAGCTTGTACCCTTTAGTTTGATAATGCTCCACGACTTCCCTCACTCTCCTGTAGTTATCCAGAATGTTTCTTCTTGCGGCCTGCAGCCTTCTCTGGCTCTCTTACGCCAATCTAAGTCTGACAACAGCCAGAGAATTGGGCAGCAGTCAAGTTTGTTGTGTTTGTTTCACTACAAATCATATCACGTTGGACTTTGGGGCCGCCTTGCTATTGACGATCCCGCCCACATTGAGATGGTACTCAATTGCAATGGAAACCATGTAGAGCCAACCCAAGTTGAGTAGAGTAGGGACTAGTGGAAAAGGGGCATAAGGTAACATACTTACAGTGCTACTATAACCAACCTTTGTATTATTACAGGTAATTTCTGCCTTACAGGTCAAGTATTCGATATCATGAAGGCTGCACCATGGGTTGTGTGATTAGAAGATGGAGGAGGGGAAAGAGAAAAGAGAAATGGGTCAGCTGTAGAAGGTGCAGCAGAGGACTCTGCTTATGCATTATGTGTCAGAAACCATGCGAAGCTGGAGTGGACCTGCCTGGGTTATGTAATGGATGAGCCTGGTCTGTGAAGCCTCTGCTGTGCTGTTATCATTAATTCATGCCACCCAGGACAACATTAACACTAGCCAAGATGCCACAATGGGAGACACTAAGAAGGATGTTGATCCTGTGGGAGGATCAGGCATCACATGATGGAGGGAAGGAGTGCAGACTTGGAGTCTGAGGCTTGGGTGAGATCAGGTTTTTGCTACTTGAACACTTTGGGCAAAAGAAAAGTCTTGTAAAACTTTTAATAGCTGGCTGTAACTATATTTTAGTTTGTGTACAGACTTTACAGAGAATCTATTTTTTATGCCCTTAAAATTAGATTATGCGGATGAGCTTAACCACTTTTCTTCTTTTTGCACTGCAGTGTTTCAAACCCACCAATGTGTTCAATGTTCTGTGGAAAACCTAATTTTCTGCAACCGTGCAATGATTTTACTGAGGAAAAGGTTTAGGAATATGATAATATTTCATTTTATATAATGAACTGTTATGTGACTCGTTTTTCCTTTTTGATGCATAAAGACACTGGTTACCTAATACAGGTTATGGTCTGTCTCATCTGTCAACTTTTATTAGGAAGTCCTTCTGTCAATGCAGCTGCTGTAGTTACAGATTTATGGGTGGAAATTCATGATGTAGAAGCTCTCACTGGAGCCTTTTAAGTTCCTTGGGGAGCACCAAAGAACTTGGGCAGCACCTCTTTTCTCTTTTTCCATCGTCCACCAAATTGCTACATAAGGCGACAAGCCTTTTGTCACAGCTTTATGTACCAGACGGAGCGTGAAGTGCTTCTCTTCTCTTTTCACAGATTAATACTTGCTTTCTCTGTGCTGCATTGCTTCCTTCTTGTGATTTACACGTCCTGTGCTTGGCTTTAACCCTGTCGTAACCTGTGACAGCACTTAACCCCTAAACCTCCCCTCTCCCAAGAGGACCCCATTATTATTACGAGACACAGAAATGTCTATAAGACCAACTCCTTGAGGAGTACATTTGTCATAAACTCTGCCTGAAGTACAAAGGCATGGGAGAGGTATCATCTTTTGGTTAGAACAGAAATATGCACCATCATAATGTTGGTATGTGAAGCCCTTGTGCAGGCAACAACTACAGACAACAGAGAAAAGTTTAAAAGGTTTCTTGACACAAGTGAAATTAATCTTTCTTCAAGGTTCAGGGGAGGAGCCCAGGTCAGCACTGAGGAGTATAGGTAAGTGGTTATTAAAAGAAGTGATGTCAGAGAAATGATGATGACGATGATGATGAAGATTCCAAGGAGAAGGATAGTAGGGAGAATAGTAAGCGGCCAGAGGATTAGCCGGAGGAGATTTACCTGAAATCATTTACACTTGCTGAAGTTCAAAATAGGCAAGAAATGAAATTGAAGTAAATTTAGAACTTTGCATGGTCGTTGTTGCCAGACGAGCTGATCTGAGCATTTCAGAAACTGACAATATCCTGGGATCTCTCGTGTCAGAGAAAGTGAAAACATTTGTGTGTATGAAACAGTTGTGTGCATGAAAACACCCTGTTGATAGCCAGGTCAGAGAATGAGCAGACCAGTTTCGGATGACAGAAAGGCAACAGTAGCTCAATTAACCACTTGTTACATCCAAGGTATAGAGAATACCATCTCTGAACATACAACAGGTGGAACCTTGAAGCAGATGAGACAACACCAGTTGCTGTTCCTGTCAGCTAAGAACAGGAAACGTGGTGTACAGTTCACCATAATTGGACCATAACAAATTGACAAATAGTTGACTGCTTCAATACTAGACAACATTTCTTCAGTCTGTCATCGCAGCAACATTCAGATGGTGGGACCAGCGTTTAGCATAAACAACATAAATCTTCATCCTGCCTTGTATCAATGATTAAGGCTAGTGATGTAATTGTTAGAGGATTATTTTCTTGGTAGGTGCGCAATGCTATCATGCCAATTTAGCCCAAAATCTCTGGGGAATGTTCCAAAACCTTGTTCAAATTATGCCACAAAGATTTAAGGCAGCCATGAAGGCAGAAGGCGGTACAACACACTGCTAGTAAGGTGTACCTAATAAAGTCGCTGGTTAGTGTTATTACAAGCAGAGTTTGCTTCAGGTAGCTCTTCTAAATGGGAAACTTAAGTTCATTAATCAAAAGCAGCTGTGGCTCAATGGGAGTAGTTCCCTTGCAATCCACAAATTTTAGGTTCGATTCCAGCTTTCTCCTGTCACCTGTTGATGTGCCCCTGGGCAAGACACTTAACCCTAAGTCACCTGCTGATCTTAAGCTTAGAATTAAGTCCTTATTCTTAACACACTGAAATTTCTTCAGGGTCCTTAAATGTTTTAAAGATAACATGTTTTAAAGATAACATGAACTTTTGTTCAAGAATCCTTCATGAGGACCACTAAATCGAGGCACGTGACGTCGCCCGGTACGGCGGAGCCAGGGTCCCACCCTGGAGCCAGGCCTGGGGTCAGGACTCGTCGGAGAGCGCCTGGTGGCTGGGTTGCTCCTCGTGGTACCTGACCAGGCCAAGCCCGAACGAGAGACGCAAGGCCTCCCCCAGGGGGCCCACCACCTGCGGGGGAATCCGTGAGGGACTGGTGCAAAGAGGTTTGGGGGGGGGACGAAGGTGGGGAGACCTCAGCGGCCCCACCCCGGATGCTTAGGCTGGCTCTGGGGACGGGGAATGTTACCTCACGGGGGGGGAAAGGGCCAAACTTGGGGGCGGGGTCGAGAGATATTGACTAAAAATTTTGGGGCTCGTCTCCACGCCCAAGCGGGGGCTCGGGGAACCCATCCCTTGAGGGGGGCTGGACTCTTTTCTACTCTGGAGGGGCCCCGGGGGGTTGAGGCAGCGGGCTGGTCCGCATTGCCGGGCCCCCAAAGTCGGACCTTTTTCCCGGTGCATGTTGGGGAACTCCGGCAGGGGCGCCCTTTCCCCGGGTTTCCTGTTCATAATTTTTAGGGACAGGATTTCTAGACACAGCCAAGGGGGGAGGGGGGTCTGGGTTTGGGGCACCAGTGGATTTCGTCCTTTTTTTTTGCAGATGACGGGGTCCTGCGGGACCCCTCTAGCCAAGACCTACAGCATGTGCTGGGGTGGTTCGCACCCCGAGTGTGAAGGGGCGGGGAAAAAGATCAGCTCCTCGAAGTCAGAGGCCATGGTACTCGACCGGGAAAAAAGGGGTGGCTTGTCCTCTTCAGGTTGGGGGGGAGTTCCCGGGCCTTTTTTCCCCCAAAAAGGGGAGGAGTTTAAAGGTATCTCGGGGTTTGTTCACGAGGGGGGGAAAGAATGGAGCGGGAGATCGACAGACGGATGGGGTGCGGCCTTGCGCGAGTAATCGGGGCGCTGTGCTGGTCCCGGTTATGGTGAAGAGAGAGCTGAGCCGAAAAAGGCGAAACTCTTTTTTACCGGTCGGGTTTCTACGTTCCTACCCTCCCCTATGGCCATGAATTTGGGGGTCATGACCGAAAAGAACGAGATCCCGGATACAAGCGGCTGAAATGAGCTTCCCCCGTAGGGTGGCGGGCACTCCCCTAGAAGGGGGTGAAGAGGGGACATTCGGGAGGGGCTTTGGGAGAAAACTTCCCCTCCACATCGAGAGGAGCCAGTTGAGGGGGCTCGGGCATCTAAAACCGGATCCCTCCTGGACGCCTTTCCTCGGGAGGTTTTCCAGGCACGTCCCACCGGGAGAGGCCCAGGGGACGGCCCAGGACACGCTGGAGGGACTATGTCTCTCGGCTGGCCCTGGGAACGCCTTGGGCCCCCCCCCCCAGAGGAGCTGGAGGAGGGTCTGGGGAGAGGGACGTCTGGGTGTCTCTGCTGAGTCTGCTGCCCCCGCGACCCGGTTCCGGATAAGCGGAAAACGACGAGTACGAGTACGAGTACGAGTACATGAACTTTTGATGGAGGAACATGCAAACCTCTTACAATGTTTCTTAGAGCAACAATGGTTTTAAAGCATTTGAATGGTTTTGTCACATCTTTGTTAACAAGCTGGAGATCCCTGGTCATCTTTTCTCCTCAAAGACTCATTTGTGGATATCTCATTTGCATCACATTCACTTGTTAACATCATGCATTTAAAATAACGAAGTTGTTATTTTTCTTTTACTTATTTGGTAGATATAAAATGGATCCAGCCCAACTGTCCTTGGGATACGTGGCAAATTGAAGTTACAAATGTTACAAATGAAGATGTCACGACAAAAAGACAAAATATAAAGAATTTAAATTGTTATCAGTTAAATAAGGAATACCAAACTGACTTTCTTTTCCATTTTCTGTACACTCTCAATTTATTTGGTTTGGGGCTGTAGTTGTTTAAAGACCTCATCCCAAAAACTGCACAGCACCTGCAGAGTTTCAACATTAAGTTTTCATGGTCCGTTTTAGTTACATTTTCTCATATAGCATTTACTCCTCATTTCAAAAGCCTACAAATCAGAACCAGACATTTTTGTCTCTGATCACGTTCACAGTCATTATTATCGTGTAATCTAAGATAGCTGGGTAGGAGAGCTGGATCCTTTTTATCAGTTCGGTGCCTGCTCCTTTTATTCTCTCAGATATTCTTTGTTATATAATCAGAGCATGGCTTATCTGTGGAGAAATCTGGAAGCTGACAACTTCAGACATCAAGCTTCTGAAACCATTTTTAAAAAATAAACCATAAAACTTCCCAGCACTGCTAAGATCAATCTTCACATTTTAAATTAGACTGATTATCTTGATATATTAAGAATAATCCTAAGGTTTCAAATGTGTGGGCGTGTGCCATATCATGATCAAGCTCCAGCTTTTGACAGCTCATTAATCTTAGCTGAACATTGTGGATGATTCATGGATCAGGAAGAAAATAAGTGGGTAGAGGAAATATGTCAAGACATGAACCACAGGGGGACGTTGTGCCCTTCCTTTGCTAAAAGCGTGAATCATCTCGTGAAAGACTTTGTAGGAAGTGTGTGTAAAACTGCTGGTTTAAACAGACGACAAAGGTGCTCCAGGATGTTGAGCACTATAAAATGAATAGTGACATAGGCAAAATAATCACAAAAGGATGCAGGAGAACTTATCCTCCTCAGTCCCTAGTTTCTTATTGAGTCGGTTGTCTGCCATCTTGGTGGTTCAGTTTCCAGTATTACTAGAACAAAACTGCAATTGTTTTCAGCGTACTGTATGTGCAGGTGAGAGAGCAATGGTGACAAACACACTACTACTTCTTTCATTTTGTTATAGGGCTTATCATTGTAACATGTTTAGGCAAGTACAAATACTTTTCTATTTAATATGATATCCAGGGATCAAATCAGAAGTTTAAGTAGCAATTTTATGTGGCCCCTTCCTCACCACTGAGAGTAGGACACATTACACAGCCAATCATGGAGTCTCTTTTTCAATGGGAAAGCCATTGTAAAGGATGAAAACCATTCAACTGCTGGCAAAAACCTAAATTTGATGCAAGCGCCTTTAATGCAGTTTCGCAAACTCTCTGACATACGCCTGAAATATATAGGAATGGATCAAGAAATTCCTACTCCCAAATACAGGTACATCTTTCATCTTCGTCCATTTTTCAGACTAAAAGTACATTTTTAAAATAACCTTTAAGCAGGTAATAAACATATTTTTCACAAATCCCACATTTCTGTATTAAAAGGTTTTTGTATTGGTCTGATGCAATATTCTAGTTTTAAATATCATGTGTTCATTAGCTGTTGGCGGAAAATCCTCATAATTACCAGAATTAAAGGCTTAAAAACATCAGCTCTGCGTGTAATTAATCTAAATAATGTGTTTAACTTAGTGAATTGAAATAAATGAACTTTTCAATAATATTCGAATTGTTTGAGGATAAATTGTTTGAGAATATTGTTGTAAAACAGTAAAAACATACAATAGAAGCGTGCAAGAGTTCTGATGAAAATTAAAAAGAGAGATCATATTTCCCCTACTTTAGCTTCCCTTCATTGGCTCCCTGTTAAATCCAGAATAGAATTTAAAATTCTCCTCCTCACATATAAGCCCTTAATGATCAAGCTCCATCATACATCAGAGATCTGATTGTTCCAATACGTTCCTAACAGAGCACTTCGTTCTCAGACTGCAGGTTTACTGGTGGTTCCCAGAGTCTCTTGAAGTAGAATGGGAGGCAGATCCTTTAGTTATCAGGCTCCCCTCCTGTGGAACCAGCTCCCAGTTTTAGTCCGTGAGGCAGACACCCTGTCTACTTTTAAGGCTAGGCTTAAAACTTTCCTTTTTGATAAAGCTTATAGTTAGAGTGGCTTAGGTTATCCTGAGCTATCTTCCTTATTTTTACCTCCGTCTTCTTTCCTCCCTGTTGGAGGAGTAAGGGGGGAGTCAGGATTAGCCTAAACCTGCTCAGTTATGGTTGAGGTGCAAACACACCCTCCATTTCTGCTACCGTATGACCCCCTTTTTTTCCAAGGTTATGGTCAATCTGACAGAGAGAGATATCCCAATCATTGTGGTTTTTAGTTTTTAACAGTGGCCATCAGTGGGCTCTAGATGGACAAACTGTCTACTTTTAAAGGGCTAGGTTTAAAAATTTCCTTTTTTAAAAAAGCTTATAGTTAGAGGCTTAAGCTATCCCTAGCTATCTCTGTAGTTATGCTGCTATAGGCTTAGGCTGCTGGAGGACATAATGACCAATCTCACCTTCTTCTACATTCTCACACTACTCTAAATTTTTGCATTATTTGGTTTTTTCAGCTTTTAATTTTTTTTCTCCTCTTTTCTCCTAGAAGCACACCTGGCCTGACTCTGGGGTCTACCTGTAACCCCTTTCTGGGAGGGGGCATCGCCCCAAGCCGCTGGGCAACAACTTAAAATGCTCCCCCTCTACCAAATGATCACATGGCCCTGTCTTTCAGTGTTTAACTCTTCCTCTCTCCTAGACATGGCAAGACTGAGCTTTTACTGTAACTATTTATAGTGTTTATCTTTCAGACTCAAAACCTTTTGAAAATGGCTCAGAGTTTATCTTTCCCTTTTCTTCTAGGTGAAACGACTAAAGGAGCTACATCCCTTAACATTTTTTTTTCCCCACAAAAAGTACTCCTGGATCATCGCTTCTGTGTTCTCTTTGTGTTCTGCTCTGTTCTTTTAACCCCCCGTCGGTCGTGGCAGATGGCCCACTGAGCCTGGTTCTGCTGGGGGGTTTTCTGTTAAAAAAGGGATTTTTTTCCCCCACTGTCGCTACATGCATGCTCAGTATGAGGGATTGCTGCCCAAAGTCAACGCCCAGTGACTGTCCACTGTCTCTACAAGCTAATCCGGGAGGGGGACTGCTACAAATCTCTGACTGGATGCCCCAATCTGCTTGGTTTCCTTAGATAGAAAAATTTTTTTCCCAATTGAATAAATAACTGAATCTGACTGCACTGTTCAATGGTTAGGACTAATTTGGAATGTATGTACCTGAGTTTTGTGAAGTGCCTTGAGACGACATGTGTTGTGAATTGGCGCTATATAAATAAACTGAACTAAAGTGCTGAATACATGGGGTGCATTTAGACTACTGTTAAAAGAAAGAAATGGAAATCGTACAGGTGCTTACAATGTTGCTTAGGTTCATCTTAGATATGCAAGGCTTGATTTTTTTATTAAATGTAAGTGGATGAGGTCCGTATGGAGTTGTGCTGAAGTTTATTTGTTGCAAAAATCATAGTTTGGTTTGGTTTTCACAGTTTTAACCCTGGGTAGCAAGCCACAAACAGCCCAAGCCCCATTATTGAAGTTAACCTAATCTCACTTTAAACATTTCTTTGCAACTGAATTTCAGTCAAGCCTCTCAAAGCAGCTTCAAATCTTCACCTCTGGCGCAGGACACATTCAGCCACATTACTTCATTTTTTCATCAAAATCCTGATTTTGTTCGCACTTTAATTTTCTAGGGTACGGTCCAGCCACCGTGTGTATAAGCACTTTAACAGTCAGACTCTGAGATAGCCCTCAGAAGTGGAAATGTTCCCTGTGGAGTTAAGGCCTATCATGCAGATCCATTTCACACTGAGCAGTCATTACCCAGCCAGTGTGATAAGATACGTGAGCAAGTAAAGGCTCTTTAGGACTAAATGGCCTCAGGGAACCAAGCTTCAACTCTCACTAATATTAAACTCTATTTAGCTCAAGTAGTGAGATATTGATGGAAACTTAAACCATCCCTTTTTTACAACAGAGTACTTGAAATGCTTTAAAAATATATTAAAGGTTGTCTTTACGGGTGCTGATCAGATGCTATTAGAGTGAAATGACGGGGACAGAAGTGTGCATGCTGACTCTCCCAGGAGACTCCTGTCGAAGATGTTTTTATTCTTATTATATAAACTTAGAAAAAAGCATCTGGTAAAAGTATTTGATCAGCAAAAGACAATATTTGGATATAAATACATCCACTATTTCTTTCCTGTTTTTCTGTTTTGTATTTTATGTGCAATGCTGCCATCTGCTGACAAAAGTGACAGATTAATGTTGAGACATCCACCCATCCATCTTTGCATCTTTTTTGTATAGACTTAATCCTATTCAGGATTGCGGGGCCCTGTACATACGTTTCTTTTAATTAAAAGCAAAGTGGAGGACTAATCTGTTGCATAACCTTTCTTACTGCTGTGTTAACATTTACACTCACTAACAACTTTATTAGGTACACCTTTCTAGTGCCGCATTTGACCCACTTTTACATCACACAGCTGCTGCAAATTTGTTGGCTTCATGTCCATGATGTAAATCCCCCATTGTAACACATCCCATAACTGTTCTAGTGGATTAGGTTCTGGTGACCTTGGAGGCCATTGGAGTACAGTGAATTCATAATCATGTTCAAGACACCAGTTTGAAACTAATTGAGCGTTGTGACATGGTACATTATCCTGCTGGAATCCATCAGAAGGTGGCCACATTGTGGTGGTAAAAGGATTGGACATGGTCAGCAACAATACCCAGGTAGGCTGTGGCATTTAAACAATGCTAAACTGATACTTTGGGCCCAAAGTGTGTAAAAAAGTTATCCACCACACCTTTCAAAGTTAAAGGTTACTTTATTTGAACTCTTAGGTAGATTTGTTTTACGATGGTTCAAAATACGCTTACACACCCACACTGGAAAAAAAAGCATCTTAACATAACCAGAACCAAAAAATACAGCAGCACTCAAAAGGCTCAAGACTCAACAAATCAAGTCAAGGTACACAGAAGAGGAGAGCAAGGCTTAATAATCAAGACAAATAAATACAAAATCAGATATAGAGGGAATAAAACCAAATAAAACCAGAGTAAACCCATACTCCTGCAAAAATAGATAGAACAAACAAAGCATGACTAAAAAACGGTTGTCAATAAATGCTAAATTTAAATAACATACTATATTACCATAAGCTGGCCTTTGACATCAATGCAGCATTTTTCAGACCATTATCTGTCAACTCGAAGGGGTGATTGTTAAGTCGTTTCTGAAATACTCAGTCTAGCCTGTCTGGCACCAACAACAATGCCACCTTTAAAGTCGCTTAAGTTTTCTTTCTCATTGCGATGCTCGGTTTGATGCAGTAAATTGCTGCCTGTGATTGGTTTATTCCCAGTTTGTGTTAATAAGCGATTAAACACATGTACCTAATGATGAGAGTGTATTCACCCTTGCATCACTGTGATATGATATGATGTGCAATATTGTTTGCAAGAGTAACATATTCATAGTCTAATTTCACCTGCAGAAAACATCTTTACAGGGAGACATTTGGGTTGGTGGACACGCCTGTCGTGCATCATTTAGATCAAAAACAAGCAGGAAGACACGTTTCAACCTGTCTTCCTGGGTCAGGTAAACACTTTCAAGCTGTGATTAGGTTTGCATGCCAAATAAAGTCTGATGTGTTTAAGCACAGCGCCTCATTGGCTCTCTTTAAATACTGCAAGCTAAAAATATAGTTTGTAAATTTGGTCCCACCCCATGACACCTTGTCTTCTTTCCTCTCCTCGACCTGCCTAACCTCCAAGTGTGCTTCACTAACCTTATTTTCCTGCACTCCCCAGTGAGAACTAAATTCCCCATTAGATGCTAGCTTGGCTCTGGGATGAGTACAAAAACCTGAACTCTCTTTGATGTAACAAATGCAATGCAGCTAAGGGCTGTGCGACACACCCAACCAGCCATCACAACAGTAAGGTCTTTGCTTCCATTGCTTGGAGCTCAAGGCCACACAGACACGCTGGGGGCTAGACAGGCTGTCTAATCTGGTCGCTCCCAAAAGGTCATCTTTTAAGGGTCAACAGCCGGAGAGGTCAGTGGGTTCAGATGAAACATAGCTCTTAGACATTTGACAGTTTGCCAGTAGGCTGGATTTTGTGTCAAGATTAGTCTGTCTTAGACAGTATGTTTTCTGGCTGGTCTTGGCTTTCAGTGAAGGGAGGGTGGTTTACAAGAAAAATCTGCTTTACTGTCCCACCTCTTATCGTCTCTTACTAACCTACATTAAATTAAATGAGCTCAGGGCCGCTGCCGGTATGTGTATAAAAACCCTGAGAGATTACACAGTGGCAATTAATAGGAGTAGCTGAGATTACTAAAAGCTTGTATGTGCGTCTGTGTGTGTTTGTGTGTGTGACCCCCAGCCTCATGGGGGGTCCCAAAGGTCAACAGCAGGACATACCCCCCATGGACCTTGGCCCCCGCTGGGTAATGTCTCGCCAGGGTCTCTTTTTGAGAGGTTTTGGGCTTTTCTGTATCTTCAGTCAAACTAGCACAGATGAGATATACTGAAAAACACTGCCAGAGTTTGACTGTTTCTCACTTAGTCCGACTTTGATACATGCTTTTATAACATGTCAAAGTGACCAAAGCAGTGGTCATTTCTGCTATTCTTAAGAGCATAGCTCCACACAGTCAAAAGCACTGTCACAAGAATGCTGAGGAGGACCAGAAAGCGAGCCCCCATCACAACAACCTATTTATCTGGTTTGTTTTTTACCCTACAAACCATCTAGACCCTTCAGGTCTTCTAAAATGTATTTTATTCGGACATTCGCAAATAGACCAACACAAAGTGTGACATAAATGTGAAGTAAAAGGAAAGCAATATTTTGTTTTCACATGGATTAGCTGGAGAGTGTCTGTAAAAAGCAATTTTAAAGCTTTACCTCAGATTCCCAGTTGGATTTAGGTCTGGACTTGGACTACGGTATTCTAGCATATGAACATCCTTTAATCTTGTCCATTCAGCTGCAACTCCGGCTCCAGGTTTAGGGCCGTCCTTCGGGAAGGTAGACCTAAGGCCCAGGCCAAGTCTTTGGAAGACTCTAAAGGTTTACGCTATATGTAGATCCATTAACTCTTCCCCTGAACTCTGACCAGCTTCCCAGTCCCTGATAAAGAAAACCATCCCCACCACATAATTACGGTGGGTTCAGGATGATGTTCAGCATTAGTTTTCTGACACTCAGCTTTTTGCGTGGAGGCCAAAAAGTTCCATTTTGGTGATATCAGATCAGAGCACTATCTTCCACAGGTTTGCCTTTTCCCCTACATACCTCATGGCAAACTGCAAGCAGGACACCTTTCAACTTCTTGCTTCAACAATGACTTTGTTTTTGCCATTCTTTCATAAATGTCAGATTTATAAAATGTTCTGTGAGTCTGAATAGATAAATCTCCTGCTGACAAATTCTTTCCCCTTGACCAGTGGCTCTCTAGTGTTCCTCCAGAGTTACCTTGGGCCTCTTGGCTACTTCTCTGTCAGCTTAGGGGACCACTATAATTTTATAAGGTTTGCAATTGCACCCTACTACTTAACAAATAAACTTCACTCACTTACTATTTTCATTTTCTGGTGATGGATTGAACAATGCTCTGAGAGGTTCTAACTTGAATCTGCTTTAACCTCTCCACAAGTCTCTGACCGGTTTAACTGTGACTGGTTACTGCCACCTGCTGGACAGGGGGCCTATAGAGCACTAGAATTTACACAGGACAGGCTTGCAAATCCACTAGTGATGTACATAGTAAGCAACACCAACATGTAATATTAAGGGAGTCATTTTGTAATGTCAAATCATTAGTTTATACTGCCAGAGTATGAACTGGGGTCACAGCATTTAGTTTTTTTCAGTGTTTACTTTACTAAAACTTTACCCACATCTCTCCAACTCTTTCAATAATATTTGTGATGCTAAGCTGTAAGTGTGCCTCAAAATAAAATTCCGCTTAGGTCCTCATTCTATTTCGGGTTGGCTCTACATGTACATGTAATGTTTTCTCACTACAAATACAGATGTTATTGCATTTCCTTTATTTTACATTTCATTTGACATTATCAGCTATTTGTCTGATAATTCATATTTTATTACATGATTCAGCTATTTCATATGTTATTGTCAATTCTGCTTTACAGCAGTTAAAAACGGACTGACTTTAAAAAATGTTCTCTTTAAATAAAGCTGATTGATAAATTGATTAATGAGTTATCAGGGGAAATGTTTTGTATAGCAACTATTGTGATTAAGCATGTTGCATTGTTTATAAGCAACAGTTATAAGAAAGGTAGATCATTTTGCATGCTTGTTCTGAGTTTTTGTTTTCATCTGCTTTCATCTTACATTTATTAACACATTTTGTGAGGGAACTATCATCACAACAGAAGAGAGGTTTATTATTGAAAAATGAGGAAACTTGTGACAGCTTCCGATCGGTTGCATTGTTTCTGACAGGAAACCATCTTACATCACCCATTTCTTGTTTCAGGGTGGGTAGTCTTCATAAACCCCTTACCAGATGAGTAAATACAGAACTTTCTTGAAAACAAGCACACACTTAGAAAGGCAGCTGCAATGACACAGGAAGCCTTATAATTCTGAGGCTTCCTGCGTCTGGATTCATAATTCTGTCTGAAACCAGATGCAGTGGAAGTTGTCACAGACCTCTGGAAAGGAAGACAGGCAGTGAACAGTTAGATCTCTACACTTTCATGTCGTCCTTTCTACACTGTGATCCGACATTTCATCAGCTGTGCCCTCAAAACACTCCTTTCACCTCAGATCTTCTCAGTGTGTGCAACCACATCAGAAGGGTTGCTGGTGCTGCACTAAAGCTCCCTCTTGTGGACAAAACTGATGCTGCAAAATCTGGAGTGCGACCTGCTCTGTTGGGAAAATTCTAGGGTATTTGATAACTACTAAATGAAGTTTACATTTCCAAAGAAATAGCAAAAAATAAATAAATAAACAAAAGAATTGTTTTTAAAACTCTTGGAAACACATGGGCACTTAAGCTTCAGAAAAATAACAGAAACTAACTGTGTAAAAATACATATATTTAGATCTTCCAGTTTGATTTTCTGTAAGGAAAAAATAAGATGCTTAACATCTTAGGAAGGCCAGCCAAGCCTTCTCCGCTCACCAGGGTCCATCCTTAATTACATAATGAGATGAATTAATTGACTCCATTAATCCAGGTGGCCATCTGTTGGCCTATCTCTGTCCAGACAGTGTCCTATGACAGTGTAAACTAGTCCTTACTCAACCTTTCGTGCCAAGCATCATGGATAATCCATTGTGTGTTGTAGACCTGTCAGAAAGTCCTTGAATTTTGCAGTTCTTTTTTCTCCTAACTCTGTTGGTTGGTACGAAAAAAAGTGAGGGGGTAAAAATGTGATTGGCAAACGCTCATTTTGACATGGGTGAAAGAAAAGAGTGGCTGACGACACATACATACTTCCCACATAAAAATTTCCTTTGCAGCTCAGCTGTCACATGGTAAAAAACAGAGAACAAAGCAGGAACTTTGTCATATCATTTCCGAACAGACAAAGAAGTGACTATTTTTTATTCTTTCTAGAAACTCTTTATTTCTCTGCCTGTTTTCTCCTCTCACTCCAGGGGCGTCAATCCTGCCACGCAGTGTTAGATAGGTGCGGCTTAGAGCTCTGCAGACATGCTCCACAAGCATGGAACAAAGACCTGCCTCCACCCTCTCACTAGTCCTCAGTTTAAAATCAGCTATATTACATCTCACCAACACAGACGCACCAAATTTAAACAAAACTGCTCCCTTTTGGTTGTGAATCAGTCCAGATATTGGAAACCTGTCAGACATTTTCAGCCTAAAGACCCAGATGTCTGTTGTTGTTAAAACAAGATGAAGCAGACTGTAGTAGTTATTTGAAGTGGCAACATGCCAAAAACAGTTTCATGCTTGTCCCCAATGATACTAGTCCACAGAGAAAGGATTAGTGAGGTCCTGGTGTAAATATAACTCACTTCCTGTTTACTGTCAGCAGAAGACACTTAAGCCTGTCTTGAGCGTAATAATGTCCCAGGATAGAGGCAAAACTCTTGATTCAGTTATACTGTGGTTGAATTTGAATGTAAGCGTCACAATAACCTATTTATCAATGATAATTTCAGCGTAATATGAAATAAAAATATTCAACAAAATACATAAAAAATTGGACGACTGGCACTTTGGCCCCTAACAGACCAAAACTGCCAGTTTGTTAGATTAAATTTAAATTAGTTGCGGCAGAGGTTTATAAAACTTGTCCAGCAGAGGGCAACATCCTGCCTCACAGAGGATCCTTATAACTGACCCCAGCTTTCAGACAGAGTCAGTATGAGCCAATAATAGTAATAGTTGCCTTAAGAAACTGCTTAACTGCTAACCTGAAATAATAATAAAATAAAAATGGCTATTATTTTACTTAATGGACCACAGGCCATTCAGTTTCTGTGTAAAATACCCAGGATTCATTATTTTGTGCTTCAAGAGATAATAAAAGATTTAAATTTAGAATCCTAGTGATTTTATGGTTTATATTGTTAGTTCAATGGCAGATAAATTAAGGCACAAAAACGCCAAACCAGAATGCGTGCCTACGCTGTGCTCAGCATCATTTCTTTCTCTTTATGCACTAAATAAATCCTTTTCTTTTAAAAGAACAGAGCCATTATGAGCAGGAGGCATATAAAACTCTAAAGAGGGGGGAGAATAGAGAAGCAATGAGATGAGAAGGAGGAAGCGCTGGGGAGAGAAGAGAGGCTTCATGCTTTGTGCCAGATCTGTGGAACAGGCAGCGGGAAATGGGAATCAGTGCTCCTGTAGTCTTAGCCCCATTTGAAACAGATGCTGTTTATAACCCAAAACCTTAATGGGGAGCTCTCTGGTCTGTCGTTGGCCTATGATCACGTTCCAGCCTAGCTCCAGTGCCCATCTTTTTTTCCTTGTATGGGGAAAAATGCCACAGGAAAAAAATTATATCTCCTCTCCTCCTCTTCGTGTAGCAGAGGCAACTCCTCTGTGAAGCCCTAGATTTAACCAATCACACCCAGCTCTCTGTGCACACTTCAAATACCCCCTACCCCTTCTCCTGATTTTAGCCTACACTAGAAGGAGCCCTCATCTTCCCTCTGACCACACAGCAATATGACCAAAAGACATGCTTATTATTTTATGGACTGTGATCTCTAAGCACATGTAAAAGCATAACCTAGAAGTCTGAGTTTTTCAGGTAACATGTGATACCTTAATAAATCTGTAACAGTTTTCCTGGAAATGCATTTCAAATGAAGGCATCAGGCATGTTTACCAGGTTGTATGAGTGTGGTACAGCTGTCAAAATCATGCACGCATGCCCACAGTGTTTTGCATAAAACTAATTTCTTTTTTTCTTTTACTTTAGTGCTTCCCTACAAACATATTCAAGGTTTATTTTCAATCCACAAACCTTTTAATCTGTCTCTGCCTGGTGAGTGCACAAGATCAAAGGAAGAGCCGACCACGTCTCATCATGCAAGAAATAACATAATATCTATTCCATTACCGGAAAACACTGCAAAGATTATGACAGATGATTACTCATCTATATGCTACCTCAAGCAGAGAATTAACCATTATTTAGTTTTTGCCCACTGGTCACTGTAGCAAATTTCAATTTCAGATTATTTCTATGAAGTGCACCCAAATGAAAGAATCAAATATAGCTCAGTGAAGCTTTAATATGAGGATTTGTCTTACTCTAGCTAATTTTTGCACTAATTAAAATGCAGTGATGACGGTTAGACATTGCGGTTGTGCCTGTAGACTAATCAAGATTGGTTTGCAAAAGTGTTCAAATTCTTGACATTTTTCATATTGTCTTCTGCAGCAGCTAAAATTTAGATTGTATGTTATCGGGATTTTATGTGGTAGACCGATACCAAGTAGCTGTTAAGTGTTAACTTGAAGGAAAGTGTTGCATGGTTTTAAAAATTGATTACAAATAAAAATCTGAAAAGTGTGCGTGCATGTGTTTTCAGCACCCTTTACTTTGATACCCCTAAAAAAAATCCAGTGCATGCAACTGCCATCACAGGTCACCTAATTAATAAAATTGAGCTGTGTGTTTTACTAACATTAAATATATATAAAATAAAGAAGCATGGTGGTTGCAGCGTCATGCTGTTGGATTCGTTTTTAGCAGTGACAAGAAAACTGATCAGAGTTTACGGAAAGATGAATGGAGCTAAATACTGGCCAACGCTTGAAGAAAACCTCTTGAAAGCTGCAAAAAAGACTGCAAAAAACCAGAGCCACAGTGGAATGGTTTGAATCAAAGCACATCCAAGTGTTAGAATGGCCCAGTCAAAGTCCAGATTGCAATACAATTGAGAATCTGTGACAAGACTAACTGATCAGAGGCTATTAATTCAATCTGACTTAGTTTTAATTATTTTGGGGGCGGGGATCAGTCTCCAGATGTCCACAGCTAGTAGATTTAACTGCAGTCAGAGGTGGCTCCACAAAACAGTTGCTTATAGGGGCTGAATACAAATGCATGCCACGCTTTTTAGAATGTTTATTAAAAATGCATACTTACCCTTTATATTTTTCTTCCACTTTACAATTATGCACTACTTTGCCATGGTCCATCACCTAAGATTTAAATAAAGTGAAATGATATTTGTAGTTGTAATGTGTCAAAATGTGATAAAGTTCAAGGGGTGTGAATATTTTTTTGCAAGGTGCTGTATTATGAGATACTTAAGTTTTATTTCTTTCAGGATATAGCTGGGCTCCAAACACACATTAGGATGCAGACATGGTCTGAGCACCTCGGCACATAAATGCTCTCAGCACAACCCCAGGGCACATACAGTCTGATTTAAAGCTAACACTTTGGGAGAATTATGGACTCAGTCCTTAGATCTAACATGCAAACACTTTCCATCCAAAAAAAGAGTTAACTCTTCTACTGTTGTTACTTTTAGAGAGGAGGGAGTCTTTTGAGTGAAGAAGCTTGAAATCTTTCGGGGCTTTATTAAAGAGGGAGGGAGTCTGTGCGGCAGTGGGTTTACTTGCCTGGAATTGGGAAATAAAAGGAGCTAAACAATATCTCACTGTTGGGCGTATTCCCTGTGACAGAAAAGGAGTCAAAGACAACCATCAAACTGTAAAGACATTGATGTAAACTTTGCTCTATAAAGTCTCTAAAAAAACCCCTGTGTCATTGTTGTTTTGTTTGTGAGGAGGGTGAGGTATTTTAAGCTTGCCTGTCTGCTTGTGTAGAGCTGAACTGGTGCACAGACTGTGATTACCTTGCTATGTTAAATGTCAGCGCTGAGAATTCTTAGTCTCCAAATTCGCACTGATCCAACCTGTTTATTCTACCATTTTTTGCCTGTGTGTTCCAGCGACTTCTATAACCTCTAAAAAGCTGTGCCTATCAAACATTTTCAACACCCCTCTCCCCATAATTTACAATATAATTGACTGTTTTTGCCCATGCGTTAGCCTGGGATCACAAGCCCCGGAGGTTCAGACATCTCCTTTTGCTGCACAGATCAAATAGAGCCAACTAACCAACACACTAAACTGCCTGACACAGAAAATTGGGCAGCATAAATATGGATTTTAATGACTGCCCGGTATTTATCTTTCCTTTCCACTCATCTTTTTGATGTTGCCATACTTTTGGACAAAAATGCTTTTAACATCTTTATCGGGGTATGACAGGAAAGACACTGCATTGTTACTTTTTTTAAAAGAATGTCTTGTTTTTCTAAGATCCTGTCTTCAATTAGCTATGCAAATACGGTGTAGGAGTTACCCCTCGGAAAAAAGCAAAAGCAAGAATCTGCAACCAAGGGCTGTGATTGACTTCTCCCATGGACCCAAAGCACAGACAAAGACTCAAAAGGGGGTCCAAGTGGGAAAGGACTGAAAAATGTGCCCAGCAAGCTACTTCAGTATTTTCCAGCCGCCTTTTGTGGCCACAGCCTCATTTCTTGAATTGTCAGTGACTCTGCGGCACCATCTATATACATCAGTCACAGGGGCTGTCTTATTTATTTTGTCTTTTGTCCCCCCTCTTTCTCTTTGTTTTTGTCTCTTTTCTTACTGTCAGGTATTTAAGCAGCATGCCTGTTTTATGCAGCCCGCTGAATGGTCTTGATGGACTGGAGACTCAATGGACAGCATGTGACCCATCTGACCAAAGCTCCTTCATCCACCGCCTCTCTTTGTTGTTTTGTTTTTGTTTGTCTGTGAGAGCAGAGGGGGAAAAGACCATTTCATTGAGTAGGAGGCAACTAGCTTGCTTTATTAAGACATTGGGTAGTTCATTACCCACAGTCAAACAAGGCCATCAATAATATCTTTTGACCTTTCCAATTTTACAGATGGGAAAACGGGAAGGAAGATATTAATGTTGGCAACAAAGCAGACTGATAAGCTTCTAGTAAACTGGTTCTCAGTACCACTGGTGGGACTTTGGTTGCCTTTAGTGTTACTCTGAAAAAAATTTGGAATCAATTAAACACAATGTAAATACAAACTGTTTAACTATAAGCACAAAAACACAAAAACATATGTTGTTCAAGCACATTATGAAAACAAAACAAGAACTTAAGCAGGGTAGGAATCAGGAACTAGTGTTGGTGGCTACTACCATTTACCTTGGAAATCGGATGTGGGAATAACCCCATACCCACGTTATCCATGTTTTAGTTTCAGGAAAGGCTTCAACTTTTCAAGTTGGAATTCTTGCTTAAGGATTGGCTTTCTGTTATTTTTACTACTTGGATCGTGAAAATTTTATTTAAGAAAAAAAAATAGGATAATTAACAAATAAGCTTTTTTTTGAATAAACAGAAAACTGAAAAGGTCCAAGCCCTGTTGTATACATTTTTCAAGATGTCACAGTATGGTGATACTTGAAAAACTTGAGGTGGAGATCCACATAATGATTTCACTCTAAATATTTTTTTTTGGTTCAGACTGACAACTGAATAAAACTCTTTGTATGGAGGAGCTTCACAGGGAAGAGCAGTAGAGAAAAATAAGGTATATAACAAAATGTAGAATATATTGTTTTTCTTCTTTCTGCTTTCACGTTCCAGAGCACATGTTTACTCAGAGTAGAAAAACTCCCTGCCAAAGAGGAAAAGGTTGAATTACTTTAGCCACTGTTTTGGTGAACAGGACGTTTGCAGAACAAGACTGTACACCTAAAACTTTCAGTACATCTGTTTGTTTGCCATTTAAGGGCAACTACAGCTTAGTTTTTTGTTTGTTTTTCATTAAATCTGCAAAGGCAAAGCATCATGGGTGTTTAATTAAAGAATAAAGAGAACACTACCCCCATAAGCTATGCATTTTTTCCTAAATTTGCGTGACCTGGCCAGGATGAAGCTTTTGCTGAGTTGCCCAACACAAAAGCCTCTGGGAATTCACAGCCCTGGTGCCACAATTGAGTCCCCAACACCCACCCCTAAAGTCTTGAGGTCCCCCTACAATTCTGCTCCACTTCCTGTAATCATCCCCATATGTGGTGGTGGCATTTGGTCTCCTCCACCGTGGCACACGTCATTAGGCTGAGCTTTAAGCAGGTCTACCTTGCTCCAGGCCATAGGGGAAACTTTCTTTATGCAGGTGGGGGGTAGATGAGGTGGTTGGGGGTGGGAGTAGGTTAATGAAGCACTAGCTGAATCATACCACCTAGAGAGGTTTTGACTCGCTGAGGCAGCAGAAGCCTACATTTTGGCCAGCAGCAGGTCTTGTCCAGTGCTGTAGCTGAGCTCACGTGACGAGAGTGTCTGTAGGAGGGTTGGGTGGCAAAGGTCGAGCCAGTGAAAGGTGTAAATCCCAGAAGGGGACCGGCCTAAAGGTCAGTCAGTCATGGCGATTAGTGGAGCCATCTACAAGATGCAAGAGAATCGGGGGTGGCACAGAAAATCCCCCACTGTCTTCTACATTTGAGAACAGACACCATTGTTTTCTAAAAAAAAAGCCACTTTATGACATGTGTGATTTATATTTCAAGATAATAGGGGGAACTTCCTCATAGAGAAAGAAACACTTAAGCAAGCATACGAATAACATTGAGTGTCTGCTTTTGTTGACTGTTTGTGCATGCTTGTTCTGATGGTTGCTGTTTTGTTAACATGGCTGCCCTCTGCAGAAATGAAAGGAATTGTAGAATTTCTTGGAAAGATATGTCCCTTTAATTGTGCATAACTTAATAAGCAAAAAAATATAAAGTCAAATTAAAAGATTATTAATTTAGTTGATCCTTTCATAAAAGGCAAAATTGACAATTTGCAAAAAAAGTGATTCAAAATGTTTCCTAAAAACTGTACTCAGATTTGCAGAACATAAATATGATTACTTTAGGAGTGACTGTGGCTCAGCAGGAAGAGTAACGTAATTGCCATTCAGTTGTAAAGTTGCAGATTTACGTCCAGCTTCTTTACCTACCACATGTCAAGACCTCTCTAGACAAGACACTAAACCCCAAGTTGCCTACCAGTCTACGTTTGTGTGCAATTTGTGAGTGTAGCTCTAGTAAGAAGTCTGAGAGGTTGGTGTGATTAGAAAATCAAAGTTCCTTGCATTAATAATTGTGTTAGTGGCTAAGCTAGTTATCAGTAAATTAGATAATCTCACTAAAGGAAGGCAGTTAAAAGTCATCTTCAAGTTATGCATCTAGATACACTTTACATGAAAAGCAGGTGGAATTCATTTCCTATTATACAAAATACAAACCAGTCGAGAATATGTTCAACTTTCTCCATTTTATTCAGATACAGTGGCACCATATAGACAGATTCTGATCAATTCACATTCAGTCCATTTCATTTTTATAATTATAAATTCCACTCATTCATCACAGAACATCAAAGAGCAAGACCTTTGCTAAGGCTTTGCTTTTCAAATTCTGAAAACTCACTTCATTCATCAGATAAAATGTGTATCAAAGAAATTCCCCAGAAGGTAAAAGAAACATAACTATTTTTCAATAACAGGTCATAAACCAGGTTTATTGAAAGAATGTACAGCAATACAAATATGCACAACAAACACTGTATGAACTACATTAACAAGCTAACTTAAATTTTTCAAATCATGTATGTTAAATTCAGTGTTATAGATATTATATAAATGTATTTGAATCATGAAAATCTGATTGTTCTCTATTCCTAGAAATCTTTTTTCAGATCTTCCTGTAAGACATCATTATTTAAAGATGTTTTTACTAGCGTTTTATTTAAAATGGCTATTCGTATCAATGACTTTAAGAACATCAATGTTTATGTAATTCCCTCACATGACCATTAGTTCATTTCTTTATTGTTAATAAAGTACAGAATTGAAGGAACCATCCCAACTTTCAAATTGTTTATCAGTTTTGATAGATAAAAGGGTACATGAGCTTTGTGTTAGCCACACTGTGTGATGTCTGCACATTTAAACATTACTTTTAAAATGCTCAAATAAACTCAGTACATTGGCTTTTTAAAATAAATGATTCTTCTCTTGTTAAAAAAAATCTGGAAATATTACACACACCATGCGCAACTGTTACACTGATTGTAACACAAATGCTTAAAGGTTATTTAGTTGAGTTATGTCTTCACTTTTTTCAGCACAGCATCTGTAAAATCCCGTGCCTCATTTTATACCCACCCTGTGACCTCATTCACCCCTCAACAAGTTAACTATTTCCCCCACTCACCCTTGGTCCAAACTAAAAGAGGACTAGTGGTCCGCCACTTAAAATGAGCCGGCCGAAATAGAGGCGTAGCCATCACCTCCCCACATTCACAAATGCCCCCTTAAATGAGGAGAAGTCAAAGACAGGAATTCTAATCACTTGCCTTCCCCTCCTTTTTTGTTGAGGGAGATAAATAAGGAATAGAACACAATTTGAACTGAGTCCAAAGGCAGGGGAGGCACTCAGAGTATTGTTGGATGATCTCCACTTAGCGGAGGCAGGGGCTGAAAAGGCTGCTGTCTTGTTAGTTGGTGTGGAATGAACAACTTTCACAAGCCAGTTGGTCAATGGGAATCAGAGTGTTCCATTTCTGTGCTCTTAGAAATTCACATTGAAAATGGCTGGCACACTATGGGTCTGCCTTTAAACAAATAATAACTGAGAGAATGAATGAATGCTAATATCTTCATAAACAATTTACTTTTATATGGTGAGTTTGTGTCATATTGTTCACCGGAGAGTTGAGTCTTATCTTTCATGTAGCTGGTTAAAACAGAGCGAGTGGGGGCGTACAGAGGCTGAAAAGGACCGCCTCTGTTTGGTAATCGTTCTCTCTCTATCTTTTCTTATAACCAGACCTTTCATTCCTTCCTTTTCACCACAAAAGAACAAGAAAAAAAAGTTTGTCAGTCCCCTGTTCCTTTTGTTGTATGCTTTCTTCTCTGTGCTCTTTCTACTTTTATCCTAATCCCAGCCATGCATGAGCGATCAGTTGTGTCCTGTTGTTTCACTGTTCTGCTGGTTCTCAATCAGTAGGGTTCCAGCTTTGTTCCTTTTCTTTGTCAAACACAGAAAAGGTACAGAGAAGAACAAGTAATGAAATCTACTCTGTAGACTTAGGCCTTTGTATGCCTCATTGGGATTTTTAGATATAGCACTGACTGTAATTAAGTCAGATTGTTGTGATGTTGATCTCTGCTGCTCTCCTCATTGGTCTTTGGAGAGTTAGAGGAAGGCTGCACCAAAGCTTACATCTTATGTCCAGTAATCAAATATTCTACCTTGTTTTGATGATTTAAATGTGATAAATAAGATTGATAGACATCAGAACTTGTCAAAAACCACTGCAGGCTCTGAAATACCAAATGAGCATCTTGAAATCAATCTGAAATGAAAGAAGAAGAATTAATTCTTTATAGTGTGAACTCTGTAGGATTCTCATTCTTGGGATTCTGTTGCAATTATTTAGTGATTATGATTATTTGTTGTATATTTAAATGAAATTGTTTGCAGTTAAGCTATATTCTTTCTTTATTGTCTTTTCCAACAATAATATACTTACTCGTCCCGTGCCTTCAACAGGTGTGCAAAACATGCACCCAAAATGAGCCAGGTTTATTCCTCTGATCAGATTATTTACTTTCCATTAGTTTCCAACGTTCAAGAAATCAAGATGAATGTTGCATCTAAAGTAGAGATAACCACTGAAAAACCTGAATATCTGCTGATCACTTGAGATTTTAGGTCTAAAGATTAAGTAAAGTCAAGTTTATTTATATAGCGCTTTTCAGCAACTAGACACTCAAAGGAGTAAAGTAGTTACATCCTATTAATGGTTACTAATAATTCACCAGTTCATAAGTTTTCATTTTTTTAATTCTGAGCATTTGCTCGGACAGAAAAATGGCAAGTAATAATAATTAAATACACAACAATGTCTCAGCAATTTCAAAGCAGAGCTAATGGCAGATCAATTTCAAATTAAATATATTTTTCTATCTTCATTCTTTGTCGGTAGCAGTCGAGTTCACTAGTGGAGTTGACTAGCATGTCATCCACCCAACCTTTGAAAGATGGAGGTGCAGATATAATTATATTATCTCATTTATAGGGTAAAGGTTTATATACCTTCATATTCTAATCCCTTTTCTCTTTTTCTAGATACTATTTGGTTCGTGTAAGAGCGCTGGTTCAGAAAGTGCATACATAATTGACGCAAAGCATACATTTTTAAATATTGTACTTTTTCTAAAAGTAATGTGCAAAGGATAACTGCTTTCAGTTAGAAAAAATACTCAGGCTTTGAGCAGGTCATTCAGCTATTTAACACATCTTACCATTGTTATAAAACCACAGTGTAAGTTTCACCAAGTCTCTAGTCAAGTATTGCTAAACCTGATGGCAACACCCACTCTACTGTTCACCTGAACAACTTAAATCCATATTTATTGTCATTACTTTAACAACACATCAGTCATTTATAGTTGGACACGTGGGATATATAACAGTGTCTCAGGAATTTTAAATACATGCCAAAGGAGCAAGAAAATCTAATTTCTCTTTCCCTGACCTGAAAATCAGAGCTTCTTTTTAATGGCAGTTTGAACTGTTACTTCTAGATTTAAACCTATTTTGAAGGTCTCTAGACAGATTTTATCATTTTTAAGTCTGTGTGCCTTTATTCCATTAAGCCTGAAATGATTTGAGATGCTTGATGTTTTTTTTAGCTAATGTGATCTTATACATTAAACCCAAAGCATTTGCAATGCCTTCTGCAAGGAAATGCAAATTTTTTAGTTGCCTTTAAGATTTTAAGGGCTCAATTTCTGACCACTGTTTAAAAATACATGTGTAAACGTGATTGCCACATCAGACCTTCAGAACATTGGTGTAGGGACTAGTGCTGATTGCTGTTGCTGAGGTGATTGTCATTAGCATGATCACAGCATTATATCCTCCATATGGCCTCAGTGGGGACAGAGGGCGATGCCCCTTCAAAGGGACAGTCATTGTTACAGGCTGATCTCTAGTCTCTGTGGTTGTCTGCACTAATTAAAAGTCTTGTGGTGGTGTATGGTGCCCAGGCCTCTTCACTGCAGGAAATTATGATCGCAAACGTCTTCCTAGTGAGTCCTGCGCTTGGCACTACAAAGTGACGCGGGCCGCCATTACCTGAATGGGCTGGAATCAGAGCAGACAGCCGCATCATCCCGGCTCTTAGTCTATCAGTGCCGTGCACAAGTGGCCATTGTTGACGCCAAAAACGGGATTAAGGAGGGTCTTCAAGGGAATTGATTTTCGAGTGAGAACAATGGAGGGGTGCAGAACACTGGGGCCTGGGACTGAATCACACAACCAAAGAGTTAAAAAAAAAAAGAAAAAGAAAGAAGGGGTGCGCCGCGAGCACTGAGATTAAAGCAATCAGGCTCTTTACCCCCACTCTTTCTGGGTAGCCCTCCTCCCCACTCCCTCCCTCTCTGTGCCCTCATCAGCTCTGCACAGTAATTTTAACCCAAATAATGACTATAAGCGAAAACCCACAAAGAATAATAACAAAAAAAAACTTTTGACCAAATTTGCTTTCTCAGTTTAACCAATAAAAGACCAGGATCAATGACTGGGTTGAAGATTGCAACTCATGATCCAAAATATATGAGCAGATTCTGGACACTTTGTCCAGTGCAACTACGAACAGGGCCAAAGGCCCATTTGTGTATGTGGAGAAAAGCTGTAGGGATTGTAGGGAGGTGTAGGGAGCAGGTTTCTGGGCTGGGAGGCGACGTGATTCTTTGGCGGGGAACAGTGTTGCCGTGAACATGACGTGTCACTGAGTGGGGATCAGGGGTTACGGATGAAAGAGATGGCCGCCTTGTCCTCTGTCTTTGGCTGACTGCGTGCAGCTGTGAGCGCCATTGAGGACATGCTCATTTGCATACATTTGGCAGGAGCACCAGGAGGCAGAACAGGCCAAGAGGAGTGGCCCCCGGTTTAAAATAGAGGCAAAAGGGCAGGCAAGTAAACACCCAGTGGATGCAGATACATACCCATACATTATCTTGACTATAGTACACACAATGGCAGTGGCCAAGAAAGGAGAAAAGGCCTGTTATTCCAAAATCAACACATAAATATAAACAGTAGTGACAATGTGAAAGTTTTTTTTCTGATGGTGATGAGGCCATGACACCCTGATATCATAATGACAGACAGCACGACTGACAACTGAAGGAGTGTGCTGTGTGGGGCTGTTGGCCAGCAGCAGAGGGGTGTGTCCCACCCTGACTAGAGACAGGTTTATTGGGTCTGATGAGTGCTAAGCTCCTGTGCCTAACCACAATGGAGCCTGTGATCTCCCTTTGTGGCTCATTGGGAAGCACTGGTGCGCTCTGCAGCCCCCGCTCTGTCATTAGACAGATTGTGAACAGGCTGCACAAGGCCCAGCCAGGGATGACGAAGCCACCAGCCACTTCATTAGGGGCATTATGAAGAGAACTGAAGCTTTCTTCTGCCCGCCTGTGTCCAGAATTCACAGGTCTGTTTAATCACATAATTCTCCTCAAGTGCCCTGAGGAGGCTGCAGCACAGCAAGGGCCCTTTAGACCCATGACAACTTGGAGAGATTAATTATATTCATCTTTTGGAATATCTGCAGAATAAGAGGGAGTTTGATATTGGCTCATTTCTTTTTTTTTTCTCACGTCTTTTTCCAACTAGGTCTTTGATGTCCTCCTGTTATTGTTGGGGGACGTCTGTGCAACCCTCTGCTGCCGGAGCTTTGATATCCTCCAGCAAGGGTTAGGGGTGAGCGTCCAAAGGTCCAGGGCCAGGACGTCCTAACTTCTGTCTTGGAGAGGAATGACCCCTGGACCTGAGAGCCTCCAAATTCCGCCTCCCTTTGATGCACATCTCTTTCACAGCAGTTAATTAGCCAGGGTGGCTAAACGTTTAGCCTGGGACTGAAAGAGTCTGGGATGAGCATGTGTCCAAGACATTGCCCGCTTTTTTTTGTGTGTCACAAGGTCTTTTGAAACAATGTGGTACTTGGACAACTTGTTTGCATAGCATGGTGGGTGAATGCAGCAGCCTATTCAGGAAAGCTCTTTCAGAAAGAAGAGTTTTTCGAAGGCCTTTCTGGAAGTGAAGGGAAGTCCTTGACATTTCACTCATTTCATCTAATCAACTACACAATTTCCCTCTTTTACTCAGTGTCTTTGTTTGTTACAGGAATCTGCGCTAAGGACGAGGAAAAACGAATAACCTCTTATCTCTTAAGTGGCAGTTGCAGTCAGTGAAAATTTCCAAGTCACTGAATCATATCTTTCCTTCATCTTCACTATGTCTTTGGGAACATTAATATAAATTTCTGAGGAAATAGCTTTCATCAAGAGGAGCCAGGGTTTCAAGCAGGATCCAATTTTTCTCTTCTTTCTTTCCTTATAAGCAGTCGTCAGCCAGATTAGAAGCCTCAGCTGTAGCATTCTGGATTCATCACTGCATATATATCTGCTCTTTGATGCCGCACGTAAGGAATAATAATTTCTCACTGTGACAGTTTGGGAGAGCAAAGAGGGCCTGTTTGTTCAATTCTGGAGAGGCAATAAAACTCCTCTTTAGTGTCTGGCCTTCACTGCCCCGGCCCAAAATAACAAGGTGTTGCAACCGAACAGCAATTGGGTTGAATTTAGACCTGGCTCTACTCTCAATAAATACGCCCGCTCTTTTCACAGCAGTACAGGCCGACACAGTTAGCTGTAAGATGCAACCTTCAGTCATTTGCAAATAGAGCAACATCAAAGAATATTTCATCTCATGTGGCCAGTCTCGCAGATAGGGCGGGCAGGGAACCAGATTGGGTCTGGTTGACATTGAAAGCATATTGATCTGCTATTGAGCGCACACCCAGTCCAGACAGTTTCCAACCCCAGGGACCCAACACCAAATCATTCTCTCATTTTTGGCTAACTTCATTATCTGCAGAGCTGTCTGAGGGTTTGGGAAAGACTAAGTTTGAAGTAAAACACTCACTCCTCCTGTGTAACTCTTTCTTTTCCTTCTGCTATGTCATCGACTTTGCACCCATCTCACTGTAGGGCCTTCTAGAGATTCAGATGCATCAGTTGCCATTGCAAACCATGATTTCAAAGACATGTTTCCAAACAAGGCCTCTTTGTCTTAACAGGCATGAGAGGATTTTAGGAGATTTACACCCTGCTTGTGATTTAAACATCAAAGCTTAACCTATTTCTTTATGAATAAGCAGTTGCAGGGGAGTTGCACCTCTCCCTGGATAACTTGATGATTCATTCATTTGTGGATACATGCAAAGAAATCGTTTTAACGCCTTTGTTACTTGAATGTGTATCTCATGTGTATAGTGAAGCACAATGTGTCTTGTTTAAGATAATATATTTTGGCCAGTATAAATGGGAAGAGCAATCTGTAATCTCAGTGTCATCACATCTGCTGTTTTAAAAGGGACATTTTCCAAGCTGTTAATTACAAATTTTCGAATGGAACAAAGCATCCCTATTCCACATGAATCATAAGCTAAGCTACAGACCATCATTTATCGATTTTGTTGGATTTGTTTTGAAGCACTTGTAAACATTATTCTGTTTCTCAAATGCCATCAACTTGATGTCTGTATAATAGGGATGACATTTTCTTGACTTGTTCCTCACAACAGTTTGTCTTATCTTGTATGGAGTCAAGAATGAGGATATAACCCTCATTCTCTGAACAGTTTTCAAGACACTACATCATGTGTTATCTGATGATTGCCACAGCATCTGGTACCTCTCTACATGCTTCTGTTTGCAGTTTGTGTGCAGTTTGCTTTGTAGTCAGGACAGGTTTCAGGAGCCCTCTTCTGCTCTGCCACCTGCCGCTGCAGATCGATCAGCTCTCCTGCACCTCAACCCAACGCCCCACAAAGCAGCACCCACCTTCAGAAACCCACTCTGTCCTTGGCTACATCACACAGACCAACAGGGGGCTGCCTGTTTCCTCTTTTTTCTCTGCTGAGATATGCAGGGCGAATTCATATGGTGTCAAGGCTGCAGAAAAGACACCATTGGCTAATGAAGAACACATCTGTTTGGACACATGCAACAAATTACTGGAAATGGCAGATATCAGAAAGACGTGGATATTTAAGTTTATGCTGCTTTTTTTACATTTTACAATACAAACAGAAACATTTGTGTATTTTATTGACATTTTGGTTGAACATGAATCAGTGCATTATTTTTGAAATGAGACAAAAAAGAATAGAAGGCTTACATTTTTTGTTAAGTCAGGATTAGGTCATAAAACAATATGTCTATTTTGTACAACTGCAAACAAGCACATAGCCATCCACCTAAGCTGACAGGCTGTGCAAGGAGAGAGCAACCAAGAGGCTCATGGCGACTCTGGAGGAGCTGCAGAAATTCACAGTTCAGTAGTAGAGATGTGCCACAGGGCCAATCTGAGGTATAAGTAAACTTTATGACTGCCTACTTTCCAGTAGGGCCCAAATGCACCAGATGTACATATAACGAGTAAACCTTTCATGGTTTTAAAGTAATGTTTACAAAATTACAGTTAGAAGTTTAATAATTTAATTTAATAATTTTTGCTGCATGCTTTCTGCTAAGCTGGGAAAACATTTTATGCAAAAGTTACCAGTTTGTACTGTCTTTTTCGGTGGTTGCCTATGAATGCAACAACAAACCTAGCCCCTGTTATAAAACGTAGAATGCAGGGAAAAAAGATCACCTATGAACAAAATAAACAGGAAATCATTGCTGCTGTAGAGGATGGTGGCATTTACTAGTTTAACTAACTGCTTAAGGTACAACTTTGATCCGGCTATGCTCTATCAACACAATAAGCCATTGTTGTGCACTCCACAAATCTGGCCTATATGGAAAAGTGGCAAGGAGTAACCCATTGTTAAAAGCCATAAGAAGGTATGTTTGAAGTGTGCCGCAAACAATGTAGGGGACGCAGCAAACATACGGAAGATGTGCGCATGTTTCAATTCAGTTCAGTTCAGTTTATTTATATAGCTCCAATACAACAACACGTCATCTCAAGGCACTTTACAAAGTCAATTAAATTAAATCATACAGACTTTGAGTCAGGTACATATATTCCAATTGATCCTAATTATCACACAGTGCAGTCAGTTTTTATATCTAAGGAAACCCAACAGATTGCGTTGAGTCAGTGACTTGCAGCATTCAGTCCTCCTGGATAAGCATGTAGCAACACTGGACAGTCACTGGCATTGACATTGCAGCAATCCCTCCTACTGAGCATGCATGTAGCCACAGTAGAAAGGAAAACTACCTTCCTTTCTTTTCAGATAGGACCAGAAGCTTCCTTATGGCCTACTACATGCAAAATATTGATTTGTGGCATAAAGCTAACACCAGAGACTACCCTGAACTCACCATCCCCACTGTGAAACATGGTGCTGGGAGCATCATGCAGTAGGAATGCTTTCATTCAGAAAATCTGTTAGAGGCTGCAGAAAAGTTGAGACTGGGGTGGAGGTTTATGTCACACTTTTCAAAATTATGCACATTTGTGTCACTTTATCACATATAATCTCTATAAAATACACTAAAGATGGTGGTTTTAAAGAAAGAAAATATGAAAAATGTTTATGAGGTATGAATATTTCTGCAAGGCACTGCAACTTTGGGGAAAGTTTGTCAAGTTAAAAAATAATGCAGGTGTTTCTATGTTCTACTGTCAGTATTTTATGTCTGTATTAAATTAGTGTAAATGTTGCTACAGAGATACAGAATATTTGAACTTCATGTAAAGTCTACTAATTTTGCATTGCTTAAGTAAGACTGGATTAACTAAAGAAAGATGTAACTAGCGTGTATACAGGGTAAAGATGTGTTTGCATTTAATTAGGACCATAAGTTAAACACATGCTGAGACACTAATGAATAGCAGATTAAAAGAAGCACAGGTAAAACTGCAAACACTATTACCAAGAAGAATATTTTGCTTACTCAAATTTTCATGAAAGAAAGATGCTTCTGCTTGTCAGCTCTATCGTGGCACATCGGTTTTGACAAAAACAAACTGGGATTGGAGGAGAAGTGGAAGTTTTGCCAGATCCTTACAAGGGACTCCCTGCTGCATATCCAGGAGAGAGAAGTTTTCTATTATCAAGGACTCTCCTTTAATGATGAAAGTAAACAACATGAACAGGAGTGTTTAATATTTCATAGGCCACCCACAGGTGTGGAGATGTGCAGGGAATACATACATTTATATAGCAAAGCGAGTGTGATTAAGATGAGGCCACTGTCCCAGCTGCAGTTGATCAGGTCTCCTGTGAATGCACGTGTATGTGTATAAAGTCTTGGACATATTTGCTGCCTCAGTCTTTTATTTTCCTCCTCACTCACCCTCTCTCTTTCACCCTCTCTCTGTGGTGATATATGGAACATATGGGAAATTATTGTGGGGTTATAAAGGGCTGCTGACTTCAACAGACATGCAATAAATTACACTGTTTGTGTAGGGGTGGAAAAACACAAGCTATTTAAGAACACTTAGTGCAGATTTCCTGTACACACTCAACTCTCCCTGTTTCTGTCTTTCTCCTCCCCCTCGTCTTTTTTCCTAACACCTCCTCTTACCCTTTAGCCAGTTCCCTCAGTCTCTCTCTGACTTCCTCTCACCATTGTAACACAGACCACAGCACAATCTTATTCTGTTCTCCTAGTTGGTGGTAACACAGTGGGATATATCCACACAAATTACTCACATAAAACTCGTAAAGCCTGGAAAATATTTTAATAGTTTCCGCACCCCCTCAGTGGCTACGAGCTGCATGTGCAGAGCTTGGTGAGCACCACCAACATTATTGGTGCAATTAAATGTGTAACACAAGAGAGGAACATGGGGGAGTGGGAGCACAAATGGTTGTAAACAAGGAAAATGACACTTGACAAGTTGTAATTTATGGACGTTGTTTCAAAGGCAAGAGACTCACCGTTCCGACATAGGCAGAGCTGCAAGAGTGAGGCACAAGGAAGCAGGCATTAGAGGAGTTATTCACAGAATGTTAGCGCATCAAAGCTACACAAACACAAAAAAGGGAAGGAGAAAGCTGTGACTTCAAAGTGGAAGCATGATGAGCAACACAGAGAGAAACCAAGAGAGAGACAGGAAGTGTGTGTGTATATGTGTGTCATGAGAGAGAGGTTGATGGTATCCAAAGCAAGCTCTGGATGGGAAACTGAGGTAAAGGGGGATTTGAGAAGGCCCCTGAAAACAGTTGAACACTCCTCATCTCAAAGAATCCCAAATCATAAACTCATTCACATAAATTTATGTACACATACATACACACACTGTCTGTATGTGGAAGACACGCCAATAAACACAATAAAGTAAAACTTGAGCTCTCATACCCCAGGCATCTAGAAACAAATCAGCGTCACCCTTTACGTTTTTACTCTCTTCAGAGTATTAAGACAAAACCTCACCAAAAAAACCCCCAAAAAAAACAGGTAAATGGATGCTGTTGTCATGCAAATGAAATACAAATCCTATAATTTATCCTTCAGCAGCAGTATCTGAAGCCAGATGAGTATATTCTTAGCAAAGAGATTGTCCACTGCCCTTTCAAAAACCATTTGCGTCATTTATTTTCAATCTTTAGATTAAATGATAAAGGCAAATAATATGATTATCATTGCTAAACAAAAAAAAATAAAAAATTTTAATATTTTAGACCAAATTATAAAATTTAAACATATGGGCATTAAGACTGCAGTGCCTTTTTGAAAATGTTAATAGTAAAATATCAATGCCTTTAAGTTTATGTTATGAACAACCAGAGGTCTGCTAAGAAGACTTATTGTGCTTTTCCTTATAGGCTGTTATGTTAATTACATAATCATGCTTCTTCAGTTTTAGCTTGGACAAAGTAAAACAGGATTTAATTATTAGGTGACATGATATGTGCTAAACCTGGATGACATAAGATTTTCAGTTTTAAATTCAGATAAGACAAAGTTGTCATCTTTGAACCAGAGTCTTTGAAAAATAAACTGCTTAGTCATTCAATTAATCTGGATGGCATCAAACTGGCTTCCAGTAAAAAAAAGTAAACAGCTTTCGTGTTATCTTGGATAACCGGTGTGATCAGGATATGTCATTTAAACCCTTTATTAAACAGGTTTTTAGGTTTTCCTTCTGTCACCTATAACAAAATGCTGAAAAACTAGTCCACATTTTTTTTACCTCAAGGATGGACTATCGTAATTCTTTACTATCAGGAAGGTAAGCCTTCAGCATATCCAAATCACTGCAGCAAGATATCTGATGAAAATAAAAAAATAATAATCAAGCTCTGTCATACATCACTGATCTGATTGTTCCATATGTTACCAACAGAGCACTTCCCTCTCAGACTGCAGGTTTACTGGCGGTTCTTACAGTTTCTAAAAGTAGAGTAAGCGGCAGATCCTTTAGTTGCTCCTCTCCTGTGGAGACAGCTCCCATTTTTTAAAAACTGGTTCAGAGCTTTTCTTTCTTTCTGTCCCACTAAAGGAGTTACTACTGCCATTAACTCTCAACTTTTTCTTTAACATAGAAAGTACTCCTGGATCAGTGCTTCTGTATTTTGTTTTTTTCTGTTTACGCTCTGTCTTCTCAAACCCCCAGTCAGTCAAGGCAGATGGCCGCTCACAGTGAGCCAGGTTCTGCTGGAGGTTTTTTCCTTTCCGCTGTCACACAAAAAGCACACTAGAGCTCGTAACACCCCTGAGAATGCTGCAGTAGGTATCCCGGGCCCATTGGTGGAACTGTGACACTGCTACAGAAACACATCAAAAACACCAGGGATGCACAACAACGTATGCAAGGTAAACACAACAACTTGGCGGAAAATAAGAATGATGGATCTTAACTACGGAGAGTTTTATTTGGACTTCTTTTGGGCAGGGCCCAAGAGTCAGACATAGTGGTGGTAGTGTGATAGTCCGGGCCTGCTTTTGCTAATGGAAAACAGGATTTAGGCAACTTGCTGTGATTGATGGAACAATAATTTCTCTACCAGAAAACCCTGAAGGAGCATGTCCAGCCACCAGTTTGAGACCTTGAGCACAAGCTCAGGTGTTACACAGCAGTTAAAAGCACACCAGTTAATCCAACTCTAATGACCAAAAAAGACAAACATATGAAGGTTTTAGAGTGGCTTAGTCAAAGTCCAGTTTTAAATCTGATTCAGATGCCGATGTGAAACCTTGAATAGGCTGTTACGGCTCAAAAACAATGCAATGTGACAGATGTAAAAAAATTCTGCATAGAAAGTCCTCCACAGCATTGAAAAGAGACTCATTGCCAGGTTTGCAAATGCTTGTTGGCAGTTGTTGTGACCAGTGTAGCATTACCGTTTATTAGAATTAGGGGGCAATTACTTTTTAACATACAGGGCCAGATTGTTATTGATAATCTGTCCAATAAATAGAACATTTGCTCTAAATGAAATCTTAATTTGAAAACAACTGCTATTTATATTTATTCAGGTTATCTTTGTCTTTTATTAAAGTTTATTTGATTTTTGGAAACATGCAAATCTTTATTAATGAAACATTGTAGCTCAATCTTTGGTTCCTTTATGCTTTGCTAAAAGTGCAGAACTGAGTTAGTTCTTCAGGTAAAATGTATTTTTTATGGCTAATAGACTGTATGTTTTACAGGAAGACATAATATTTTTCTAATACCTGAATTCTATGGAAGTAAAATAGTCTCATCAGAATCAGACATTTTTTAGATATTGAATTTATGACACAGAATTTTTATCCTGTGCAATTATGTATGTGAATTTTGTTTTGTACTTAAAGTTTGCCAGCAAAAATTCACCTGCAAGAATTCGCCTGAAAAATTCACCTGCAGAAATTCACCTGCAGAAATTCACCTGCAAAAATTCACCCGCAGAAATTCACCTGCAGAAATTCGCCTGCAAAAATTCACCTGCAGAAATTCACCTGCAAAAATTTGCCTGCAAATGTGTTGCCGCTTCTTCCGGTCACTTCAAAACAAGAGCATCTGCGGACAGGGTTGGGGCACTAGCTGTCATCAGGTCAGTCAAACATTTCATTCAGTTCCATTAGATGAAAAAAAGAATACCGAATCTCCCTCGGGGAGATTCTCCCTTGGGGAGATTCTGCCTCGGTGGTGGTCCCCCTTCATAAGAAGGGGGACCACCACCCGGTCTGCCAGTCCAGAGGTACTGTCCCCGACCGCCATGCAATGTTGAAGAGGCGTGTCAACCATGACAGCCCCACAACATCCAGAGATTTGAGGTACTCAGGGCGGATCTCATCCACCCCCGAAGCCTTGCCACCGTGGAGCTTTTTAACCACCTCGGTGACTTCAGCCTGGGTGATGAAAGAGCCCAACCCCGAGTCCCCAGCCTCTGTTTCCACCAGGGAATGCGTGATGGCAGGATTGAGGAGATCCTCGAAGTACTCCTTCCACCGCCCGATAATGTCCCCAGTCGAGGTCAGCAGCCTCCCACCCCCACTATAAACAGTGTTGGCGAAGCACTGCTTCCCCCTCCTGAGGCGCCGGACGGTTTGCCAGAATCGCTTCGAGGCCGACCGGTAGTCCTTCTCCATGGCCTCACCGAACTCCTCCCAGGCCCGAGTTTTTGCCTCTGCCACAGCTCGGGCCGCAGCACGCTTGGCCTCACGGTACCCGTCAGCCGCCTCAGGAGTCCCACAAGCCAACCACAGCCCCTCACTATGCGCTTGGGCCTGCCAAGTCTGTCCGGCTTTCTCCTCCTCCAGCGGATCCAACTCACCACCAGGTGGTGATCAGTGGACAGCTCAGCCCCTCTCTTCACCCGAGTGTCCAAAACATGCGGCCGAAGGTCTGATGATACGACAACAAAGTTGATCATTGACCTCCTGCCTAGGGTGTCCTGGTGCCAAGTGCACTGATGAACACCCTTATGCTTGAACATGGTGTTCATTATGGACAATCCGTGACTAGCACAGAAGTCCAATAAGGCCGAAACGACAGTCAAAGACCTATCTCCGACCCGAAGGCGCAGGGATGCGACCCTCTCATCCACCGGGGTAAACCCCAACACTAGACGGCTGAGCTGGGGGGCAACAAGCAAACCCACCCCAGCTCGCCGCCTCACCCCGTGGGCCACTCCAGAGTAGAAGAGAGTCCAGCCCTTCTCAAGGAGATGGGTTCTAGAGCCCACGCTGTGCGTGGAGGCGAGCCCGACTATTTCTAGTCGATATCTCTCGACCTCCCGCACAAGCTCAGGCTCCTTCCCCCCCAGTGAGGTAACATTCCACCTCCCTAGGGCCAGCCTAAGCATCCGGGGATCGGGCCGCTGAGGTCTCCACCTTCGTCCGCCACCCAATCCTCTTTGCACCAGTCCCTCACGGTTCCCCCTGCAGGTGGTGGGCCCACGGGGGGATGGCCTCACGTCTCTCGTTCGGGCTTGGTCCGGCCGGGTCCCGCGAGGAGCAACCTGGCCACCAGGCACTCTCCGACGAGTCCCAACCCCAGGCCTGGCTCCAGGGTGGGACCCCGGCTCCGCCGTACCGGGCGACGTCACGTGCCTCGATTTAGTGGTCCTCATGAAGGATTCTTGAACCGCTCTTTGTCTGACCCATCACCTAGAGCCTGTTTGCCATGGGAGACCCTACCAGGGGCATTTAAGCCCCAGACAACATAGCCTCTAGGATCATTTGAACACTCAAACCCCTCCACCACATTAAGTTTCTCCAAACTGTGAACACAAAACCCAATTTTCAAGCTACATTCACAAACCCTCAGACTCTTCTTGCAAAACCTAGCTCACTTCAAAACAGTTCACTCTGTGCTCAAAACTGAACTATGGCAAATTGGCAAATCATGCCCCGAGTCAATCAAATTCACTACTGAGCAGTCTCTAAACACTACATAGAAAATACAATACTCAGGACATGAAGCTGTAGAAATAAATGTTTATTGTTCACTGTAGGCTAAATGCATGTTGCAAAACCAACAACCTGTGCATTTAGGACTTGTATACAGTAAGCCTACGTAAAAGTAAAGTACAAGAATATACAAATAAGAAGTGCATTACTCAGCCACAGCCTTATTTCTCCATACTGGGTCAGGCCACAGGACTTCATCCACATAACAGGCCACATTTTGTCTGGCAACGGAGGGGGAAAAAACCCCTGGCAAGCCGTGTCCAGACTTGGCATGTCTCCACACCTATGTCACCACAGGCTAGTTCCATGGCTTGCAGGAGATTTATCCTGGTATAAGGTTGGCATTCACATACCTTCCATCGCCATGAGGAGAAGAATTCTTCAGTGGGGTTTCAGGAAAGGGGAGTATGGTGGAAGGCATGTATTGATAAAAACTTGGTTCATATTGAACCACTTTCTAACCTGGAGCCCTCACATTGTCCCAAACAACAACATAGATAGAAAATTCATTATGCTGCCCTAGCAGATCATCTCGCATGTGACTTAGGAAAATGAGGAGCTGGTGAGTTTTGTATGGCCCCAGGTTGGGATAATGATGGGCAACCCCATGATTGCTGATGGCAGCACACAATGTGACATTGCCACCACGCTGCCCAGGGACACCAACAATGACCCGTTGGCCAGTCACGCTACGGCCTCTCCTTCTCCTTTTGGTGAGATTAAACCCAGCTTCATCCATGTAGATGTAGTCATGGTGTCTTTCCATAGCATTCAGTTGAAAGACTGTAGAAATAGATATAGCTTTTTAGGTGATACAAAAAAGTGATTTGGGCCATTACATTGAATCACTACTTACAGTAATCAACATTAAATGTGTCTGGATAAATACCAAACTGTACGTACTGAAATCTTTGCTCTTCGAATCTGTTCGACTTACGATCGAAGGGCACTTTGTTCAGCTATTTCATGTGCAGTCTGTTGCACTTGAGGACACGAGCAACAGCAAAGAGGTTGACACTGTTGATACCCTCAAAATGCACATGGTCCTCAATGATTTCTGCTGAATTTCACACAGTTTAATGGTGTCACTAAATCATCAATTGGATTATGGCGGACACAGTAAATCTGATGTTTGGATGTACCCTTTGTCCGGCCTCCCTCATGCCCATACCATGGACAAGAACATGATCAATCAAAGTAGCTCTGATTTCATCAGATTTTACTGTTACTTTATATTTGCTGACCACCTCAACCACCTCTCACATGAACTCCTCCTCTCAGATTTCTATCCATCACAAACCAGTGCTCTCTGAACTGGCTTATATACAGGGGTTGGACAATGAAACTGAAACACCTGGTTTTAGACCACAATAATTTATTAGTATGGTGTAGGGCCTCCTTTTGCGGCCAATACAGCATCAATTCGTCTTGGGAATGACATATTCAAGTCCTGCACAGTGGTCAGAGGGATTTTAAGCCATTCTTCTTGCAGGATACTGGTCAGGTCACTATGTGATACTGGTGGAGGAAAACGTTTCCTGTCTCGCTCCTCCAAAACACCCCAAAGTGGCTCAATAATATTCAGATCTGGTGACTGTGCAGGCCATGGGAGATGTTCAACTTCACTTTCATGTTCATCAAACCAATCTTTCACCAGTCTTACTGTGTGTATTGGTGCATTGTCATTCTGATACACGGCACCGCCTTCAGGATACAATGTTGGAACCATTGGATGCACATAGTCCTCAAGAATTGTTCGGTAGTCCTTGGCAGTGACACACCCATCTAGCACAAGTATTGGGTCAAGGGAATGCCATGATATGGCAGCCCAAACCATCACTGATCCACCCTCATGCTTCACTCTGGGCATGCAACAGTCTGGGTGGTACACTTCTTTGGGGCTTCTCCACACCATAACTCTCCCGGATGTGGGGAAAACAGTAAAGGTGGACTCATCAGAGAACAATACATGTTTCACATTGTCCACAGCCCAAGATTTGCGCTCCTTGCACCACTGAAACCGACGTTTGGCATTGGCATGAGTGACCAAAGGTTTGGCTATAGCAGCTCGGCCGTGTATATTGACCCTGTGGGGCTCCCGACGGACAGTTCTGGTGGAAACAGGAGAGTTGAGGTGCACATTTAATTCTGCCGTGATTTGGGCAGCCGTGGTTTTATGTTTTTTGGATACAATCTGGGTTAGCACCCGAACATCCCTTTCAGACAGCTTTCTCTTGCATTCACAGTTAATCCTGTTGGATGTGGTTCATCCTTCTTGGTGGTATGCGGACATTACCCTGGATATCGTGGCTCTTGATACATCACAAAGACTTGCTGTCTTGGTCACAGATGCGGCAGCAAGACGCGCACCAACAATTTGTCCTCTTTTGAACTCTGGTATGTCACTCATAATGTTGTGTACATTTCAATATTTTGAGCAAAACTGTGCTCTTACCCTGCTAATTGAATCTTCACACTCTGCTCTTACTGGTCCAATGTGCAATCAATGAAGACTGACTACCAGGCTGGTCCAATTTAGCCATGAAACCTCCCACACTAAAATGACAGGTGTTTCAGTTTCATTGTCCAACCCCTGTATGTCCCCTCACATCATTGGCCACAAGTGTGTGCAATTTTGAGTTGTTGTGTTCAACCAGTGCTTTAACAGTGTTTGCCACCTGTGCTCACAATTATGCAACACAGGTGGATCACAATCAAAATGTGTTGGCAAGTTGTGTCTAAACAGGTAAAAAGTGTTTATGGTTTTGCCAAAAGAGTGACTGATTCAATCAGTAGGTTCAGGCAACGGAGCATCTGGTTCAGACAAAATGGTCTAGTGAACTGGCAATTGATAAAAACTGTAAGTATATTGTGAGAACATTAAAGGAGCTTTTTGAATTCCAGGTAACCCAGTGTTGGAGTTGGGAGGAACGTCTGGGGGACATATTTTTTTGGTTGCTGTCAAAAGCTAGGTAGAACAATCACAATACTGCTGCAGTTAAGGAAATTCTGCAATCCACATCATTTTGAGTTCACACATTTAGAGTATTTTTTTTTATTATTTTGTACACAATTATTGGTTCGGTACCTTCATAACAAAACAAAAATACTCATAATCCTTAAAATACTTTCGAAACCTTCACAAAAGCATGAAATTAATTCCTCTTCATTGTTAACTATATGATTACACACTATTTCATGTTAAAGAATGTGTTTAATTTCATTATTGAATTCTGAAAAATAAAAATGGAAAGACAATTAAACAGAATTTTTATAACACCCTGAGTTTTGACAACTCACTGAAGGAAATTTTACACTCTGTGTTGCTATGTATTGCGACTATCTCTGACTTTCTGTAAGTTTTACCTCAGTTGTTGATTGTTACTGGGTCTTGTTGTATTAACAGTACCATAAAGAATACTATACCCTAACACTTTTACAATATGAGTGAGTAGTTAGTTACCTTTCCAGCCTGTTACTGTTAGATTGTTAACATATTTTTCTGTTTCTTTTGTTGTCACTAAACAAAACAAACAAACAAAAAAACCCCTGTTGTATTCACGCTGTTTGTTTTTCTGCTACTTCTTGGAAGGTAGCTGAGTGCTAGTGGAAGGTATCCAATCCCACGGCTCTGTCAGTGCATATGTGTGGCTGAGCTCGCGAGATGGTGGATAAAACAGCCTTTACTCTGTGAAAGTAAATACATTATTCTACATTAATTGGTAAAACAGACAAAATAGCATCTTAATATACATACAGCTTGGTGATAAGAGTTTGAATTTTAACAAGCACCTCCAAAAACACAGCTACAACAGTTGCCAGTTCAAACAGAGATGTCAGCGCTACAGCTGGCATCTCCAAAACAATGGACAGCCTTTAGTTCAGCAAAAGCTGTCAATCCGAGGGAGACTGTAGAGTTTGTTTCTGGTCACATGGAGGTGAAATGCAACCTCTGAAAGCAGAAAAGGTTCATATCATGTATTTAAAATAAAACACCTCTCTAGTTTTATTATGTATTAATTACGAATGCAATTTAGCTGCTGATAATTTAAAAGACTTATATTTGCTTTTCTCAGTACGTAGTGTGAGTTAATATGAAAAGGTTAAACCAATGTTTCCATATAGTTGAAGATATGCTGCCTAACAAAAAGAACATTAAGCTCTGTACCAACTGCTGTATTATCCTGGAATATTCAGGAATATTTTGACAGTTTCTGAAATAGACTTTCATCTGTCAGCAAATGCTCTTTTTAAATAATTTTCCAGTTACACAAAAAAGTGCTTTAAGAAAGCTCCTTGGTGTTTGACAAATCAGAGTGTCTACATTTACGTGAACCATCTTTAAACTCTTCAAAAGACTAATTGATTTCTCTACACTTCAAATATTTTGTATTTTCATTACGTAATCACGACCACAGTCCTTTTTCAGAAGAACATCCGCTCTTTCATCTGCTTTTTAAGAATTACATTTAAAACCAAATGAGAAAAAGTGTTTAGTGATTATGCTTCAAAGCTGGACCTGCCAAAGGCGCAGGACAGTGAAAATAGTTTAATTTTAGCAACGAGTTCACTTAAAAGAGCCACCTCTTTCAAATGTGATTCACAGATTTGAGCACAGGACCAAGGAAATTGGAGGAAATTAACAGACATGCAACTCTTCACAGCAGATACTTGGGGTTCTTTGCAACAAAACTACACAAGTTAAATGTGCAATGTTGTTATCCTGTAATTTGCAAAATGACAAAATGCTAGTCTGATGTACTAAGCACCTTCAATTGCAGCTCATTAACTCAGTCAGGGGGAAGCGTTTTACAGGCATGGAGAAAAACTATTAAAATACTTCTATTAAATAGAAGAATAAATATCCGGTTGCAGCACAATGTGCATTCATTTTGGCCCAAATGTGAGATATGCTGTTACCATGGTAATGTGGTGATTGCTATAAACCTCCTCCCAGCTGTTGGTGGGTTTTGTGTGCAGGAGGGCGAGGGTAAAAAGAAAGAGGGAGACTGAGTGTTTGTGTGCGTGCACACATGCATTGATGCCGCCTCCGTGCTGTGTTCCCCTTTCAGCCCTCAGAATAGTGTCTCTACTAATCCGTGAAAGTTGCGGCGCTCTGAACTAGTAGCCAAAGCTTTTTCCACTGAACCAAGGCCCAGGGTCTGCGCTCAGCTTCACACTTGATTGGTCCCTCCTGCAGGAGACCTCTCCTCCCCACTGGGCGTGAGCCCGTCCCCCTTGCTTGTCTCCCCCAACACTGCTGTGTCGCCTCTCCCCACCTTAATTACCAGCGCTTGAGTCCTGGACTCACCAACAAACCATTAAAGTCTGGCCAGCCTAACCTCACAAGCCCTCACACATCCAACACTTAGCACCTTCCCGGAGACAAGCCCAACTCCATCAACTAAGCGCCTGTTCATGCCTGGGATGCCCTGCAGCACTCTGAACTTGGCTGCTGTTGGTCCAGGCCGGTATAAAAAGCAGGAGCTGGCAGCTGCGCTGTTGTCCTGCTCCTCCTGCAGTGGTGGAGGTGATGTGTTTATTTGGCCTGCGTTGAAAGGATGAGATGTACCTATCTCCTTGTTGTGCTCTTTGAAAGAACTCACCCTTGGGAAACAGTCCCTTGAAAAATGGCCGTCTCTTACTTGCACTTAGCTCTGGGAGTAACCCAGTCAATGTTGTGTAAAAAACTCACCCTGCACTTGCTTTTTCAAACTTTCTACATATTTTCAGCAAATTACATAAATGCCAAGCTGTGATCATCTTCCAGTGTGTAAAATTAGAACTAGAAATAAGTCCAGCTTCTATTTTGGTGTGCCCACTAACTCTCAGACTGCTGCAAAAATTGTCAGAGCATATGGGAGTGAGCAGGTGAACTGCGGTGACCTGGCAAACGGTCCAGAGACTGATGAGAGTAGGGTACACGTCAGAAGGCAATGGGTGTGCTGGCACAAACTTTACCCAGAATGTGGATCAGACAGACACCCAGCACTCGTTAGTTTATTGCTCTCTTATTAGGAACATTTTTTGCCTTGCTTGGATTGGCAGAGTCCCGCTAGCCACCCTCTTTACATGGCCCAGGCTCTGTCAGGACTGATCAAAAGACATTTCTTCACATCTCCAGACGCCAGGGAGAAAAAGGAGAAGAAAAGAGGGAGAGAAGAAAAGAGCCAGAAGGGGGCATACTGCTCTCTCTTTACTCTGGTCTTTTGGTGAATGAGGACTTTTCACAATACCCTTTCCTTTCTCTTTTTTCAGTCTTTCACTGGCAAAAAAAGAGAGAAAAAAATAGCATTTCCCAACGCATTTGCGCCAAATTGTTTTTGCTATATCAAAAACAATTATCCTCAGGTTAAGAATGTGCTTGCAGAATTACAACCATTCCTGGGGGAGAAAGCAGTCTTCACGAATTTGACTGGCTTGCAGGCAGCCAAGACCCCCTCGAAGTGGTAATGAAAAGTGTAACTTTAGCCTCCCAGCTGTACGTCTCAATCCATAATCCTTCCCCAAAAACCTCACAGTGGAGCCGCCTACCACTCCCATGGCGTTCCCAGCCTTTGCCGGGCTGGGCCTGCGCTGATTTATGTGGCAGTCCTTAGTCATACTCTCAACCTGAAAAGGATTTGTGCTCTTATATTTACAGGGGTAGTCAGGCCGGCTCTCTTGAAATACAGAAAGCTCCATCTCTGGCCCTCAGTCCCCACACCGTTTTCCCCTTCTCTGCCTCGGTTACAAGCATATGTGGGACCTTACAAGAATCAGATGAGACTCTAGTGTTTTTATGATGGAGTCTTTCTGCAGAGGAAAGGTGAGTTTCTGTATAAGTGTCTTTGTTTGTGCCAGGGGTGTCTGCTATAGATTGCAGCAGCAGAGTTAGGCCTTCGCTCAGCAGTATCAGGCTAAGGATTTGGTGATTTGGCCTGTAGAAACCTAAAAAACACAAAGATAAAGACCAATGGAAACTGTTGCTGTTGTACAAATGTGTTATTGATCCTAACATGCTTACATGGTAATGTCTGTATGTTTTATAGTAATATCTTTAGTAAGCCAGCAACTTCTGTGAAATAGATAAAAAAATTTATTAATTTCTAGTGAACAGTTCTAAAAAGTAAGTAAAAACATGAAAATATCTTTAACAATAAGTAATTAATAAACATGACGGAAAATTAAAGATTTTCAAAGAGTTTTTGCAAATGTAACTGCAGGCATGTCTCAGATTATTATTTATTTAAAAAGGAACAATTAATAGTACTTACCCTTAAAGCTTGATTAAAGTTCTGGTTAAAGTGGAATATTGAACTCATGTTGGTAGCTTTATGATTGTGGATGGTAGAGGTCCATTCTACCGCCACAAATCCATCCCTGTAAAGCAAACAACCCAAGGTGACCTCTAGACAGCTGGGTTTGTACATCCTGTGGTCGTCTACGTAGTGTGATGGAGAGCACAGTGGGTGGTTGAAGCAGCCTCTAAGAAAGGGATAAACTCATCTCATTTATATATGTCAGTGTGTGCAAGTGTATGCGCATGCAGGACGTAAATGCACATGAACACATTGTGTGCCTTTGTGCGACAGCCATGAGGTTAATGCTAAACACTACTTGGCACCTTCTGAGCAAGAAAATGAAAGCATCAACGATCAAGACATGCACAGCGCATGCCTGAAACCATCCACGTTTTTCCACCTGATATCTTGGTTAAAGGCTCAAATTAAAGTGCTTTTACCCCTGCAAAATTGCAGATAAAATTGCTCCAACCATCTCCTGACAAGAATCTGAAAGAAATGCATCGTGACCTAAGAAAGATGCCCCAGCCAATGTAAAGGCAGACAAAATGGCTGCTGTTGCTAAGCTAACAGAGGAGAAGGAAGATGGAGCTGATGCTAATGCTGCTGCTCGACAACATCATTTGAGAGATTAACTTTTTATGGCTTTCGAGCAAGTGGCATGCCGCGGTGTTAAATTTTGCCCATTTTGTCCAGTTTGTGTTGGCAACTAACTGTTACTGTCGTCTACATTATTTCACATGTGTGGTAACGTGACTGACCCATAGATCCTCGCAAGTCACAGCTTCGCCAGAACTCAGTACTCACGTAATTTAGCTTTCCCAGCATGACGTAATTTACAAACTTGCACAATGTAGAGAACAAAATAGTTAATCAAATAACGGCACACACTTCAAATGACTTTAGTTTTCGGAAAAGAGTGACTACATAAATATTTTCAGCCTGAATTCTAAGTTTTGAGACGAGCAAATGTGACAGCCTCATACGTGAGTCTGTTTGAGTCTTTTCAGTTAAAAGCCTTCCAAGTTCGACATGAGGAAGCCTTTGGAATTTCTTTTTTATCCTTCGTTTCTTTCAGTGCAATGGACTAACTTTGGAAAATCGTGTGAGAGATAGTTTTCTTTGAGATTGGTAAGTTTTTTTTCTTCCCCCAGCAAAGTTTCCCCACTGATAAGTTTTTTAACTTGCGTTAAAGTGAATACATTTTGAGTGTTTTACAGTAATAACGTAATTCAGAATGGAAAAAAAAGTAAGAAACAATAAAAAGATTGTGAAAAGATTGAAAATGTCATTTTATCTTTTCGAATAAAACTTGTACTTTTACAAACCCCGCAATTTTACGTAAATGTTCAAATCCAATTTTTCATTAAACATTTTATTTAAATATTAGAACAACTGATCTGAACTCTATTTTTATCAAAAAGAAAATATTTATTGTTAAGACTTCGACCACAGTTGACCTACTGATGTAAATACAATTCAAACGACTGTTAAGGAATAAAACATTTGTGTTGTCAGGATATCTAACAGTCCTGATGAGTAGGAGGGACACTGCTGACAGTTCAATGTCCTTTCTACAGACAAACATACAAAAAGCAGATGGCGGCCTTTTATTTCGCAAACTCAGAGAAGTTTCACACTTAGAGACTTGGAGCGTCTTAGAAAAACATTTGATTTGAGTCAGAGGCTTTGATCAAAAGCTGGGATTCTTATTTATCATTGCATATTATTTGATTAGCATGAGAGCTTCTTATTCCAGACAATGTCCCTTGAAGAAATAAAAAAGGACTTGAAATAAGAGAATCTCGCCAATTAGTTACAACCTTGAAAGAGCGTTCTGATGGATTTCCGTGTCTTTTGATGCCGCACACAAAGTTCTAGCAATGTTAAAAACAATGGGAAAGAATTACAAAGAGACACATTAACAGATGGCTCCTGCAACAAACAGCTAAACTAACAAAAAAGTCTGAAGAACGTAATTACTTTTTCATGCGTTTTGCTTATTCCATTTGACATAAACTAAAAACTTTTTATTAATTCTAAAACAAGTTGCTGTGCTTTGTTGAATTTAAGATCAGATAAATAATGTCCTTTTGCTGTTCTTTTCATAAATTATATTCGCTCGCTCAAGGACATTAAAGAAAATAATTTTTGCGGCAAAATTTAGTCGTGTTTTTACATAAAAAAGCTTGCTTCTTATATGTTTTTTTAAAAATATATATATACAAGTATTTTTTAAATTCATTGACATTTTCAAATGAAACAACTGATTTTTTTTTTCAAATCGGCAAACGTAAACAAAGCACCTACAGTTAAATTACAGTGATAATATCGCAACCATTTTTTACTTGACACTAATGATAATAACAGCAACGCTGACATTTTTTCAACAATTAAAAACGTCTCAAATTTACTGGCATTTTAAAAATCAACCCGAAGATTTATTTTTTTTCAAATATAGGAAATTAAGGTTTTCTACAAACTCGACAAAAAAAGAATACAAAAGCAATTATTTAGTATGCCATTGAATGTATTGAGTTTTAATTTACGCCATTTTTCCAATCACAAACGTTTATGTTTCGAACGCTGCTTTGTTTAGTTTTCTTTGTAAAAGAAATTCTATTATTTTCTGAGGTGAGATGCCCATATGTACCTATGATGATGATAAAGATAAAAGTGATGGAAAGGACTATGATCTGAGCACAGTTTCCCTTTCAGGACGTGCATAAAAAAGTGAGGATCCCTCTTAATAGATCTAATTTTCCTTATATTGAGTTAACGTTATTCACCTAATAGTTCTGGTAACATATCTCTTTGAATGTACCTTAATTTAGCCCAGCCATAATTCTGGTGTACAAAAGACACATGTCAGAGTCACACCACTGATGAGAAATAAATAGGGGAAGGGGTTCTGTGGATGTTCTTCAAAGGATCTCCAATTTCACACTGTCAAATTAAAGCACCCTTATAGGCATGTGAGTGATAATCCTGCTTTTTGGACTTAAAGCTTTCTCTTTGACATAGTTACATTTACTCATTCTGATATATTTATTAATATTGTTTTCGGTGGGGAATTAATCAATGTGGCCCATGTGTTTTTGTGGGTCGAAGAAGATTATTTATTCTATATTTAGATGATTTATTAGGTGATCTAAATCTGATCATCTACTTCCTGTTAAATTTGCTTTATAACATGACACATCTTAGCTTTCTGACCTGAACACTGGTATACATGCCTCGTGGTTGGAAAGGATGTCCTTCATGTCTGTTACTACATGCACAAGAGAGACACATGATGTAGGACATGTTTGGATGTTACTGTCAGAGATGATGTCGACTGCAAAAACTGATTGAAGTTTGAAGTGAAGATTTTGTAAAAACAAAAAGAAAAATAAAACAACTGTAGAAGATGCTGAGGGCATCCAAAACTTCATATCTCTTCTTAAATGATAAACCTGTCTACTTTTAAAAGGTTTTAGAATATTAAATGCAGTTATTTTACCAATTATTATAATTTCTAGTTCTAGATTTTCTCACTTACACGTGATGCTCTCATAATTAAGACTTGACCTGCATTAAGTAACCAGGAAGTTGACTGCCAACGTCCTGCAGCTTGTTTTCCGTGACATCTCATTGATTGTCAGCCCGCTCCTGTCCCAATGTGTCTGTATTAGTTTCCATGCACTGCTGACATGCACTCTGTAGTAGCAGTAGTGACAGCCCTTATCCCTCTTTTGTGCCCCACTTCATACTAAGACTCGGATTTTAGGGACGGACAGCTCAGGACGGGACAACTGCATCAATGCTGACTGAGCCTGAGCTAAATTTGCAGCAGAAGACCACACTCTATTGAAACTATCCTGGACACAACCGTTTGTGCTTAAACGAAAGGCATGGAACAACTGATCCTTCATATGCCTCTCAATTTCATTTTTGGCTTAAAAAAGTGAGCAGAGAGTTACGGAATGTGTAAAGTCTTCACCAGATAATGGTAGGGATCCAATAACTAAAATCCTGATTTAGTGTTTTAAATGTTCTTAAATGTGGCAGCTACTCAACAAAATCATCACAGCTTCACAGTATTTGGTTGAATAATGAAAGAACAGGATAAAAAAAAATTCACGCATTGTAAATAAGATGTTATTACCGTCAAAATATGTAGGCCAAATTCTCTACTGCAAACAGAGAAGTTTCCTCCCAGGCAGCACCAGGAGGTGCTGTAAAGCAGTTAGCCTTTGATTGCACAGCAGTAGCAAAAACAAACATGGCTGACGATGGGCCGCAGCTGACAGTGGAGCAGACTGGTTCAGAGAGTCGATGCGAGATTAAGACTTGAATTTTCTGAGCCCAGAGCATCAATATCAAACAAGATCTCCCTGCATGCTCAGTTACCTGGGGCTCAGAAAGGAAATGCACCCTGCCATGGCCTCGACTCACTGATTCTAAGGCTAGTTGAAAAAAGTAGAGCGCCGATGTTAGCACAGTAGCTATGAAGCATCTAGCAATGTCTAGCACCCTGCAATGCAACATGCTGTAATCAATGTGAAGGTGGGTCTTTTTCTAAGTAGGTAATCTTAAACTGACTAGGCAGCCATGCAATTGAATTTATATTTTTACAAATTGTATTTTTTTGCGAAAAATACCCACTTTAGTAAATTCTCTTTACGTTATGAGAAAAACAAGTGCAGCACTACCTCTTAAGGCAGTTCAAAGAAGTTTCAAACCATTTCAGTACATCCATCTGTTCAACTAATCGCTACAAACTTTGGCTTTTAAGTGACAGCATGTGAAAAGAATGGGTTTTGTTCTAAAAGAGTGAACTGATTGAGGCAGGAAACGGTCCCTTGAGTCCCAGATTAGGCTCTGCAGAAAGTGATAAACTTAAAGACAAAGTGAGACGACCTGGTCCTTCGTCCTCATCTGAAGCGCTAAACCTCACCCTGACTTTGTAACGCCTTGGCTTGTGAGTCACAACTGTGAAAATATAATGTTATTGAAACCCAATCTGTCACCAAATGGAGCGAAAGAAAAAAATGCTTGCCAAAAGCACAAATCTAGCATTACCACTTATGAGACGCACACTCCCACGCACACGGACACGCACACAAGTCCCTATCTCTGTGTCATTATATGGGCAAAATCGGCAATTAATAATAAAAAGTGAATTCATGGAGTTGTCATTATCACAGTCACTTCCAAAGGTCAGGTTAGACATTTAAGGGATAATTGACAGAAGCATCAACACTTACTATAACACAATTATGTAAAATAATTAGTTTCAAATGGTAATAAAGAAAAATCTAAAAATATTTAGTTAATTTGATAACATACTGTAATGAATAATTCCCCACTGATGGATATTATGCCATCCCTCTTGGGTCTTCGCTGTTGCCTCAGCGCGTGACCCATTTCGCCTTTCAAACGAACCAGAAAGATTGCTAATTCTGACAGCTCAATTCGCGGGTAACCAACCCTTAACAAGTCTGCCACCCTCTGCAGCAATATTGAAATTCCAAGTGACAGACAAGAAGTGACGGCATGGCAGTGCCCTGATGGTGCCCAGGTGGTGGTTGTGGTTTCTGAAAATGCATGCTACCACATGCCCATGATGGACGGATGGCCGTGGTCCATGCAAAAGTTACTTTTGACATTTTTTGACAACCATATTGGCAGTGGGACAACACAGATTTATATTTCCTATGTCGCTTTGTTAACAAAGAAAAAATAGTCTCTGGTGAAAGATGTGGAGTTGCCTAATTAACATGTATTAAAAGATGTTTATTACTAATAATGATAATTAAAATTGTCAAATAAGGTCTGAATTGAACCTTTTTGATAGACGTTTGGGAGTGCAATCTTTGGTCATGTATGTTTTTATCAACAGAAGTAAAAAATAAAACAAACTGCAAAAGAAACATCTGGCAAAGCTGTCGATGATAGTGATATTTTAGACCGAACCACAGAATGGTACAAATTTAAAGTGAAAAAATAGATAAAATACATATTTTTTATATATTTGTATTAACAATTTACATTTTTAGACTAAGGATTTTTGATTATTTATATTTTAGCTTTCGGAAATACAAAGTAAAAGCCAGTAAATCTTGAATCTAGATAGCAATATGTTCAGATGATTATTATTGGGTTTTTGTAAATAAATGCCCTTTTTTATACATTTAATATGTGACGGAGGTTAACGTAACTATAATGTTATTTCTAGAAAAGATTTGTTTTAAATTGTAAAAATATTTTGTGGAAAGACTTTTTTTTTGTATATTCCAACCCTGTAATCAGAAGTTAGTAATCCCAGGGTTAAAAGCTGCTTGCATTTAATATCGTCCTTTTAAAGGTTAAACCACTGTAATGTATATATTTTTGCCACATTATTCAAATAAGCAAGTCTGCAGAACAGAAGAAATGACCAACTTAAGAAAACTAAAGATATATCACTCTGGCTTCATAATGAAACTGCTGAGAGAGGTAGTGTTTGCGTCCACAGACCATATAAGGTGCCTACATCGACATGACTGCTGAGCTTGGAGGAATAATGATAAAATAAAAAAAATGTAATATAATTCATCATAATAAAATATTATATTTTGCCAATTGAATTTGGCAAAGAACGCAGGCAGTGTACGTGGCGGTGGCTGCTCTATAAAGAAATCTGCTGATTGCACAGTTTAAGGAGGCCTGGTGTTGAAATGTGTAAAGAGATTGAGACTATGCAACAACTGCTGAAAGAACACAACACTCGGACCCTCACAGCCAGTTGCCTCGTACGTGAAGCCATGAAGTTGTAAAAGCGGAAAGTCGCCTCTTCCCCGTTTTACAAAACAGGAGAACCTGGGCTGCACAGACAGGCAGAATAATATCAGGCTGCCAAAATTGAAGTCAAGGGCATTCATATATTGTTCTAGCCCATGACTTGGCAGGTACACCAAATATCCAACATAAACTGTATTGAATTTTTCTGTGTCACTGCAAAGTGTTACCAGAAAAGGTTGAAAAAGGTCTTTACTCTAATGGTGCAATTTCGAACACACTTCCCAGCGAAGTATCAGATGTGCTGTGTTCACCTTCCGCAAATGGTGGCAAATTGATGTCTCTATGGCCTAATAGTGACATACCTGTAGGTAGGTCTGACCACATGTATCCCAGCAGGGTGTTGAGTCAGCGCTTCGGGGTGGCAGGTGGAGATGGAGGCCTGCTTCAAGCGTCCCCAACGCTGTTAATATCTTTCTCCATGTGACAAACCCTGAGAGTCACGACACGATGCGTTCAGAGCCTCTCACCCAACAGGACCTGATCCGTGTAAACAGGCAATGCCTACGCCCTTCTGCCACACTACTTTTGGATTCAGTATTGAATCATTAATGCAACCGACTCCCATATGATTTGCTCATCTACCTGTCATGCATGTTATGTCTCTTTGAAATAAAGCTCATTGTATGTATAAAAATATTGTAGAAATTGCAGTATTTAAGTAGACGTTTTTCAACTACAACATTTTATCGGATAAATAAAAACCTATACTGAAGGTATCATCAGTAAAACTGCAGCAGAGAAAAAGTTTCAAGAGAAATTTGTTTTTTGATATATCTCTCTTGTTAGCTACACACTGGGCGAATAACTTACAGGCTCGGAGGAGAAAACAGACGGACTGGAGAGAGTCAAATATCTATTCTTTCATCTTTTTTCTTTTATCACGTCTATAAATATTGGCTGGAACAATCTTTCCTCAATGGGCTTCAGGTGCGTTTGTTCAGCAAGAGTGCTCATTACGAATGAGCTAGGAGTTATTTTGGAATTCAAAATAGATTTTTTTTTTATTTGCAATTTGGCAAAAGTAAACACTTTTTCTCCAGAAACAGCGAGATAAACGGAGCTGTTAAATTGTGCCTAACTGAAGCACAACCAGTTCTGAACTGACATGTTTACATGGAGCTTAGGTTTCATCAGGACATCTGAGGGCATCTGGTTCTGCCTCCGCTGTGGCATAACTGTCCCTCTGATCATGTTCAGCTGATGTGTCGTATGTGTTTTCTCCAAGTCTTCTTGCTCCCCCTGACCTCTCACCCAGGCTCTCTCCCACCTTCTTTGTTGTTCAGGTCAGAGTCCATGCACTCGCGCCTTCCAGCCACATGGCCACATTATGGTATGCAGATACCCAGACACAGGTAAGTCTGGTTCAGGTGCACCCCACAGAGATCCTGACCCACTCTTCTTCACCCCGCAGCTCTTGGGGCTCAGCAGGGTCCCAGCAGAGGTCACAAGAGGCTCAGCATCCCAGGGATGAGACTCCAGACTTTCATGAAGAGGAGCGTTTGATGTGGCCCTGTCCTAGGCTATGTTACAATGTTAATATGGCTTTAATCAGCTCCAGCAGTTGCTACCTCCTGGTTGACAGGCCAAGAAAACTTCACTGTCCAAGTAATATCTTACTGGTGACAGTCAGTTTGTTGTCAGCTTGCCATGTTTGTTCTTTTTAGAGTCAGATGTCACAACTTTAGAAAGAAGAATCACTGTTTACCAAGCTAATTAGCTGTGAAATGACTAAAGACAAGATCTGAATAAAAAAAAGAAGCTAGCAGCACCGTAAAGTCCACAGCATGTTTCCAAATACATTATGCAAATATGTCTCCAAGCGCTAATACATGCCCATTATTACCAACTGCGAATGCTGAGCTAGTATTGTTTTTCACTTTGTGAGTGTGCATGAGTGTGTTTGTGGAGGGAACTACCACATAGCAAATATCGGTTACCTTGCCAGGTGTTTAAATAGTTCCTTGCTAAAGTTTTCAAACCCCTTGAACTTTACACATTGGAAAATGTGCATTTGTATTTAGTCTCCTGTACTCTGATGCCCCTAAATAAAATCCAGTGCAACAATTAGCTAGTATGATTTAAACCCAGTATAAAAAGTATACTAACACATGCTGGTGTAGCATCATGCTGTGGGTATGCTTTTTATCAGCAGATGTGTTTAAGTTTTTCAGAAATTAGGGAAGGAAGGGTAGCGCTAACCAGGCAAATCCAGAAAGAAAACATGTTAGTGGCTGCAAAGGACACACGGCAACCCAAAAATACAGTCAGAGCCCCAATGGAATGGTTTGGATCAAACTATATTCAAGTGTTATAAATGTCCAATCAAAGTCTAGACCTAAATAAGTTAAAGAATCTGTAAAAGACCTACAAATTGGTGTTCTTAGATGCTTGAGCTATTTTGCGAAGAAAAATAGGCAAAAGAAAAGTATGAAGCTTTTTCCTTCCACTTCAACCGTGCAAGCTAGAGTAGTAGATCTTACTAGGTATGTAAGTGAGTTCTATATCTGTTTTTTTAGTAGATGCAATAATGACAGACGATGTGGTCATTCAGGTGCCGATAAAAGCATCACCCTCTAATCTTAATCTGCTCCTCGAGTTTGCTCAAAAACAATTTATGGACTAGAAAATGCACCCTGAGGAGTGAGAGCTAGAAACTGATCTCAAATTCGATAAGTGCACCTTGCACCTAGTTCTCTTTTGGCATTACCAAGTTGGTAGACCTTTCCCTAAAACTCCACCAAAGATAAAAAAGAGAGCTTTCTCAGCTTGCTATGGCATACAAATACCCTGGACTCATTAAATTAATGGGGCCAGATTCCTCTTACTGAATGTGTTCTGATGCCCTTTGAGTTTGCCGGGGCTAGAGGGTGTGCAACACTTTGAAAAGCCCTGACCGGCATATTGAACATGCTTTAATAGAACCCTTTTGAGACTCCTGGTAGGATGCTCAGTAACTCTTTGCCTTTAAGTTCCCGCACATCTCAGAGTGATCTCGTCAGATAGCCTCTCTATCCTCAGATTCAGGCCTGGAGAGGGGGAGGGGAGCAGTTGGCGTTAAATGAGGCCAGAGGTACCCGTATCTCAGCAGAGGCCATTCTTTCCTGGAGATGTGTATCTTCGAGACAGTGCAGAGCAAGCTTTGAAGTGAAAAGGTGCTCAGTGTAAGAGTGTGAAACAGGAGGCTTATAGGCTGGTATTTGATACGTTTCCCTTCAGCAGTAAGAGCCTGGCTTTTCACTGGACAGTCGATCCAGGCTTGATTTAATTACTCCATTCATCCAACCACTGACAGGGTAGATTTAACCCCTCAAATGGCCATTAAAAATGTCACTGCCTATTTAATGTGAAGCTGCTATGAAGCACACCATGATTTAGTCAAGCGGCTACAATTTAGAAAATCTATTTTAAGAGCCAGAGCAGACTTTCAAGGAGTAAAGGGCAAAGGAGAAGGTATTGTTTTATCAGCAATGGAATATGATAGTTATGAATTAGTATAATGGAAATGGAATATTAAAAATCATTTTGCATATCTGCCCAACAGCAAAAAGATCTCTTGATAAGAAAAGAAAGCTGAACTCCCATTTGCATGACAAAAAAGCCACTTAAGAGGGCTAATACATCATCCTTATGTTATCACAATCAAAGGAACCAGATTTCTAGATAGAGTAATTATTCTCAGTGAAATTAAGATGATGGGAATCAATTAAGATTTAGTTATCTTTTTGAGTTCTGTTGATAAGGCGAAAAGGTAACAATCAGAAAAAAACAAGCAGCGTTCTGCTGAGATGTAAGGACATTTTGATGTAATGATTATCTCTCGCTTGGTCCCCTGTCATCTTGAACTACATGAAACAGAAAAACATGCCTGACGCGATGACACTTGCACACAGTTTGGAAGGAGGAAACGGGATTCAAACCAGCGGGCTGAAACACAGTGTAAAAGCAGTTAAGCGGCTGGCATGTACAACAGGATGCTGACAGACAGATGTTACACATGAGCCAGACAATGAGGTTCTAGAAGTTGAACACAGTTAGCAAAAGAGATCCCATTGAGCAAAATCTGGTTTATTCAGGTGCACTGCAGAGCATGCACCTAATTTCTAAACTACACCTATCTCTCTCTCCTTCTTTATGAATGTCTTTGCATGTGACAGACAGCACATCATACCTCTTACTGAAATCATCCTTGGGCAATTGTATGATTTACACAGCCAGATTTGGCAGTAATGATTTCATGGAGCCTTTGATTTTTACCTCGATCACCATGGTTGCAACATCGCTGGATATTGCTCCTCATTAGCTATTCCATAAGCAGAGAGCTATGCACTGTTGTAGTGACTGATAACTTATATGCCTCCCACTCTTAAAGTGTGGCGGTAATTTATTCTCTCCCCCAGCACTCATCATCCTGATGCAACTATCGCAATGACAGGAATCCATCTCTGTGTACCTGGCAGCAAAGTAAAGGGGGAGGGCATGTTTGGGGATCACAATCGAAATGAACAAGACCTGTTACTGAACAAGTTTAGTGGCATTTTACTCCCAGCTGAATATTCCGAGAGGACCAAAAGCGGTTGGATTTTATGCGATTTACAGTATGAGTTACCATTCCAGCAAGTCAATAAATCTCGTTGAGTTAAAAATATTTCAAGAGAGAAGGTGAATCAATTCACAGTTTTTGATCCTTATATAAGCCACCATCATCTGCCAGATTTATTTCTTTCTAAGGCTATCGCTTAAGCACTTCAAAGTTAGGTACTACATAGAGAGTGTGATTCAATTGGCAGCTTGCATTGTCCAGCCTCAAAAAACCCAAAGCTGGCCAGAGACTTTCTTCTGAGGAGAGAAAGAATTTGGCTTGAGCTTAAGACTGCCCATCCCCATCAAGAGATGGATGCTTTTTTCATCGTATAGCAGCCTTAGCGCATGGCTGTGGTGACTATGTGCCTCACAGGTGGGAGCCTGCCTCTGTCAAATGAGTGAGTTCACTAAGGACGGGATTTGCCGCTGTTATTTTTCTATTAGGGGAGAATTATGCTAAGCCTTCAGAGGCCATCTTTGTGTTGCTATGGCAGCCCATATTTCCTACCGGGTTGCGACCTTGAATGACTACAGTGCGAAGCCAAGAGGGCCGAAAACCCTTTGAGGATTAGAAGCAGCACCTCATAGTTATGCAAAACACCTCTGATATGATTGAACTTTGAATGGATGAATGACAAAGTTTATTGAGATTGCCTCTCCTTTCTTCTGATCATTGTCACTTGATTATTTTCCATCACTTGGCTTTGAATGCAGGTTTTGAAATGGGTGTTCTAGACTTTTCATGTCCAACATCTTCATGTCTTTAATGGTTGAAATGTCTTCCATTGACCTGAAAATAATAATAATAATAATAATAAAAAGATTAATAATCTTAATGATAATAATAAATTTAAACAATAATAATATTCATCAAGTAAAGGCCTTTTTAGTACTTAAATATTCCCAAGACACCGAAAAATGTTCACACTCATCAGCCTAGTGAATATTTATTTTAAGGGTCATTTAAATGTATACAAAGAAGAAGCTCCACAGCGCCCCCTTGTAATTAAATGAAGCCTTGGTGGTTGGTTCATTTTAACATGGTGGCATGACCTTTGGTACACAGATGTATCTTTTTATGACTACATATAATTCTCTTGAAGTCACATCCTCCAACAGGACCATGCCATTTTAGTTTAAAATTGCATGACTTAATTGGTGTATAAACTAATAACCCTTTTTAAGATGTTGTTAAGCTTTTTCATTTTCAACAAAAGTTGTTCAAGGATATTTCATATCTGAAGTAAAACGCCACAAGAATGTTACTTTGTTTGTTAGTTTAATGTAGAGGTGCCAGATTTGATAGACAGATTAATCTTCCTAAAAACTACACAATATTCTCGTGCAGCCGTGTTCTTCAACAAACAAGATGTCAGCCGGGGTAAAATTTAACATGAATCATGAGTGAGATTAATTTGATCATTTATTGAAATTAGTCCTTGTATATACATTTTTTTTTTGTTTTGTGCAACTATTTTAAACCATTAACCAAAGTTTACCAATTTTTAGCTGACCTGGCCTATTAGAACCACATAGCTTTATGGCATTAAAGTGAATTTTAGAGAAGATTTTCACATCATAAGGCCTTTAGGCCCACACTCTTTAAGTTTCCTTTTATTATGAATTCACCTGTAGCATCGAGGTGAATGGATTCATCAGAGGGTAAAAGTGAAAATATTTTATGTTTGTGCCCTTTTATTTTAAATCTATTACATAAAATATATAGGTTCCTATTGGAATTTACATGTTGAAGAATAGATTAGATCTGAGGGACCCTACTTTAACATAGAGGTATGAAATTGTGTAAACAGATATTTTCCTAAGACCACAAAAACCTCTCTTGCAGCTATGTCCTGCAACAAACCGGAAGCCAGCAATTTTGGATGAAATTGATTCCTTATGAGTAACTTATCCAACAAAAATTTACATTTTTTGTTGACCCTGGTCTATTATATGCACATAGCCGACTTTTTTATTCTTTTATCATTTCAGTGTAAAAATCTACACACATAATGTCTTTAAAGTGAATTTGCACATCTGAAGAACTTTAAACCCGCACCCTTTAAGTTCATTTTTAATTATCCATTCACCTGTAGCATTAAGGTGAATTAACAAGAGGGGGAAAGTGAAAAGATTTAGCCAAAACTACTTTCACGCATTTCTGTAATTTAAACAAAATCGGTTTTATAACATTTCTAAGCTACTGTTGGAATTTAGTAGTTTAAACATGGTTAAATCTATAGTAACATACCACAGAAATCTTTAGGGTGAGTTTGCTTAAACGTTGGGTTACCTAATTTGGAACATAGATATTATCTCCCTGCAAAAAATTGTCTTGCAGCCAAGTCCTGCAATTAACAGGAAGTGGGACATGTATACATTAAAACTAGGGATACGTTTGATTTTACCTGCTGATGCATGTACTGATATTTACATTTTTAAGATTTGTTGTAAACTTATTTTATCCATCAGCTAAAACTGAGAATTTTGTTCTCAGTTTTTGTTGTTGACCGGTATATTTCAGGACTGCTTAATTACAATTATTGTGCAGATACCAGTAATTAATTTATACATTTATGCTTGTATTCTTCCTACGCTGCAAATTCTGATGCTCTTTGACTTACAGATTTATTTGCTGTTTGAGAGTTTCCCTCCTACTGCCGTTGCAATTCTCGTTAACCTAATCCTTTTTCAGTGCCATAACTGCACAGTTTGTGAGCATGAAAGCAATTTTCTCAAATCACAGGTCAAATTTCACATGCAGCCAAATCAATAAAATGTTTTCTTCTTTTCGCCCTAAGTATTTTTTATAATGTTTCACACTATTTTCTGACCAGGCATCAAAGCCTCAACTACATTCGGAGGCACGTATAGACAGCTACTCAACGCTGACATGGAGACGAGGCTTTGAAAGTAAGAGATTGACACTATTGTGGCCACAAAGCACGACAGGAGACTACTTTGAAGGGAAAAATGCTTTGAGTATTGGATTTCACTTCAGAAATAGTGGGTCCGAAATGAGTGCAACTATTGGAGGTGTGGAATCCGTGTACGTTGGACAACAAAACCATGTGCCAGGACAGGCTGTGTCCAAACAAAAAGGTCAACGTCTGCTTTTAAAGTTTTGAAACCCCAAGGTAAATATGGCTCAGTTGCTGTTTGTTTTTTATACCCCTGTATCCTCGGATGTTGCAAACAAAAAAGTTGACAATACATCCAAGGACAGAGTACTTTTTCACTTAAAATAAGTGCTGTTATGTCTTGTTGTGGCATTTGGGGAATTGATCGGTCTCAGTCCCAAACTGTATCTCTGTCGACTGGCAGGTCTGCTGAAGCTGACACATTTTCTGACAGTGTCTTGTCAATGACTCCGCTTGAGTGAAATCCCCAGCCATGTTCACTCGCTGCCAAAGTTGTGTCTATCATCTTATTTTTGACAAATTCGTCACAGCCGTCTCTCAATCTAATTGTTCTTTGAGGTTCCTGTAAGACAAAGGTAGCTAATCTTAGTGTGCACGTTTGAACAGTTCTTTTCTCTGAATACTTCTTGAGTCTTTGAGCTTGTGTTTTCGATTTTTTTTTTTTTTTTGCAAAAAGTTTGAAGGAAAAAAAAAACATGACAGTCACATTTTAGGTGCTCTGATGTCACATAGCCTTTTATGGCTTTAAAAGTTCACTCAATATGAGGTTTGGTCTACTTTGATGTGAGGTCTCTAGTGATGCGATTTTAGCATGCTATCTGCCTGCTGTTCTCTGTCACCCACTCCTGCAAAGACTGACATGGGAGCTGCCAAAGCTGAGATTCAGCCTTTTTATTCCTGGTGACTACAAATTAAAGATATGGGGAAGGTAAATTCAGGTAACACCATGACAAGTGGAATGTGCAAACTTCTACTCCTGTAACAGTGGAAAAAAAATAAAAATACTTCAAATCATCTTTCCTGTTTTTTTCAGAAGACATGTTTTAACATCTAGTAAATGTTAGGAGCTTCTTCCTCTTCGAATAGCGTCCAAAACAAACATTTCAGGCACGGTTTCATAAATTCATCTGCAGATTAATTTACATAAACAGCCTCCTTAAAAAATGGGGAAGCTTTGTTTATGACACAATCGTTTAAGTTGGAAATATCCCCCCACAACAGCCCGCAATTCATTTCCTGCTCATTATGCAACACTCCCTGTCTTTACCTGAGCTTGTCAGGCTGTAGTTCTGTTTGCGGGGAGCCCTCAGTGATAAATATCTAGTAATCTTGTTTTATGCTTATGGCGGCTAAAGGAGAGCCCCCTAACCCCCCTCCCCCATCCTGCAAGGCGACTCTCACCTGAACGCGCAGTGGGGGCTCCGCAGGACCCCCTCTAACACACCCACGTTTCCGGGTCCTGGGAATTGGGGATTTAGCGAGGATTAAAGCGGAATATTTCAATTTAGGCGCCGGAATTTACCTGGCTGCTCCGCAGCGTAATTACCTACCCCCTCCTGGAGAGAAATGCAATTACGGAGACAGTAGAACACACCTACAGACGGGGAAGATATAAAAACGGCTCCGAGTCGATTAAAGAGGGAAATGTAAGACTGCAATAAAAGTAATTAAAAAAATGTCGCAGCTGCCAGACCTTTTAATTTTCTAAACAGTCAATAGGAGTAAACTGAATAGATATATAAAGTGAGGCAATGAGCAGGCTCGTCTGTTAACCATTTAATTTCTGGATTACACTCACTTTCATGGTTTTCATAAACTTTCATCTAATAGGAGATTAGAGTCATTAAAATTGATGGTTTAAACAAAAGTTTGATTTTTTCTTCTTTATTATCCTTTAGTTGTAGAAGCACAAATAATAAGGTTTAAAAAATGTAATTTAATTAAGCTCAATGAAACCACACAGAAAGGAAGCTTATTGGCCTATTTGTAAATTGATGTGAAATAATTATAGTAGAAATAATTGGGAATGTTTAATTGCGCGGGAACGCTACACGGAAATAAATCCAAGGAAAACTGGAGATTGTTCATTTTTAACCCTCTATAGTTATAATGGAAACTGTAAATGACCATTTATTATTATTATTATAATTATTATTATTTGTTTTTTACTGTGCTTATTCTGCTGCTATTATTACACGTAATTCGATATAGTTTGGGTTATAAGTTGCGCACTATTCATTGTGTATAATTTAGCTTTTATTCTTTAGAGTTGATTTTTGTTTAGAAGTTATATGGAGAGTTGCTTTGTATCTTGCTTTGAAGAGAAAATTATTTAAACAAAGTTACTGGATTGTTGTGACTTATATTCGTTACTTTGAACTTAAATAACCTTTGTAACTGTTGATAGAAAAATTAAAATGTCTTGACTTGTTTTTCAGAAACGATTTTCATCTTTTGGTTCAGGGAAATTGATGTGGTCTTTGCAGTTAGTGTAAAACTGAAAACCCATCCGCAAAACGTTAAATATTTAATATGCAATATTAAACATTTTGATTCGGGTAATATAAATCTTATTTACAACTTCTTTGCGGTTTTATGTTTTCTGCCGATTGCACAAATTATTGCACAAAATGTAATCGTCTGTGAGCCAAAGAGAAAGAGGGAGACAGAGAAAAGAAAAAAGTGCACCTCAGTGCGGTCTGAGGACGAGGCGGAGGCCCTCTGTGGGTATAGTCCATGTAAACAGGGCCCTGTGCATTGTGTCATTTAGGTGGATTAGCCCTCGCTTTTGTTGGACAGGTTGTGTACACACAGACACCGATTCAGCTTCCCTAAAGCCATTCTGGTCCCTCACAAACATTTAAGGAAGTCTTGCATTCTGTCAACTGTCTCTTGAGGTGCTCTGAAAAGGGAGGATTCCCTTTGAAGCAATGCAGTGGATTTGTTTGGTGATATGTTGCTTCGTCGCTCCGAGCTTCCATTTACTCAACGTGTAAAATAAAAAAGTAAAAAAAAAAAAAAAACAATAGTTTGAATGACTATTCAAATAAAACTCAGAACTGGCATGACTCGTTTTGCCACCGTTGTAAACCAAAGGATAAAACCTCTGGGATTGATTGATTTATTGATTAATTTAGCATCTGTGACGTTTTATTAAAACAGGTGTTGACCACTGGAGCTGCCAGATGGCCCACCCGCAGCGCGCTCACGAAAGTGTGCCGACACTGTACTTGGAGGTGTAAATAGGACCATTTGCGCATATTTCTTAATTATGATATATGGTACAATCAGGTAAGCCAATTTCATATGTTAGCGACTGCCCCCATCATAATAATAATAATAATAATTATTATTATTAATTTTCTTTATTGTTTTACTTACTGATTTTTTGTATTTCGTGTTTGCCAAATATCCGAAGAAGTGCTATTGTTTGGATCAACTTCACAACGTCAGAGGGCGTCACGTAGTGCAGCGGTAGAGTCCTCGACGCAGCCGTCCAGGGTTCGATTCCCGACCTTGAGACCTTGGTTGCATGTCTTCCCCCCTTCTCTCTCTCCCCATTTCCTGCCTGGGAACTGTCAATAACGGCAACTAAGGCTAAATAAATAAATCACAACTTCAAAACCCGGGAATATTAACGTGTCCCTATGCAGAAAAGTATATACTAAAATAGATGAAATCCAGCGCTTTTTGTGTGATAATTAAGAAAAGCAACAGATGTCTGAGATGAAAGGTTGGTCGTTATATGCACAAATCTGACGTATTTCATGTTTTCTCTGTGTAAATAAATTAAATACCCGAATGATGGCTTTATGGTGCTTTTCGGAGAATACGTCCGCATGCACTGTAAGGCCTTAAGGCCACATTCTATGTTCTTTTTAATTATCAATTCACTTGCAGCATGGCGGCGCCTGTTGTTTCAATGTAAAAATAAAAATAGATAAATAAAAATATGGTTATGTTATTTTTAAAATCTGTTATAATATATTAGCTGTTAAAGAATTGGTTAAATGTAAAGTAGCAAGCCATAAATGCGGTCAGAGGTTTGATTGCGTGATTATTTGAATATATTATTACGTTAACCTACTTGTTCGTTGCGATGAACTATTTTAGGGTAAACTATTGTATCTGAATCCATCTGAAAATGCTGTTTTTAGATGCATGTATGGTGTTTATGATACAGAAAGTTTTGCAGCATGGCGCATTTAAAGTTTATCCCGCATAACTAATATGCGTATCTGTTTGCATCGGTGCAGTCTGAAATTAGTTTGTGTTATTCCACAGAGTGGAATTTTAAAATTTGGGGACAACTTCTTTAATAATGTGAGCAATGTGTACATATTCTTAATGAATTATAAGATTCAGTTTATTATAAGGTTACCAAGATAGGTTTGGACCATAATCTCTAAAAGTCACTATTTCCAGTCAGTGATCCTGCGGTCCAGAAAAAATAATATCCAAAATCACTGGGGTTTCTGACTATTAATAGGAGCACATATGGCCTCTAAAATGTAAACCTTCTTAATTTTGCCTGTGCTGGTGATTTCTGAATTATATAACATCTCATGAGAAACTCTCCTATCAAGTTTTCATTCAATCGAGGGAATCACGGGCTATTTCTGGCACTTCAAAGTAAGATGCATCTGGAGTCACTGGTGGAAAAGCTGCGACAGTTTACATCAATTTTTAAACATTGAAGTGGAAAAAACATGGCAGAATTTCCTTAACGATCAGAAATAATATAGAATTTGATCTCATTTAAAGAGGACAGTAAATTAAGTGCTGGGAGAAGAATGACAGATGCAGTGTAGGAGTTGTCTCATGTTAAATGTAGTGTTTAAATAGTACTGGTGAGGCGCTGAGGAAGCAGGCGACACTCACCGTCAAATATGACAATTCTGCATCAAGCTTCATAAAAGTGAAAGTTCTCATCTGCTAAATGCTTCTTAAAGAGATCACCAATAAGTGAACTAAACAAACCCTGCTTTCTGCTTTGCATCTTGGATCCTTCTTTCAAAGTCAGGGTCATTTCATTCATTAGCACAGCATTTTGCACCATAGCCGTGTCTGCAGAGTTAATTGTGCCGAAGTGTGTGTCTTGGAATCTGTGGGCCAATCATAGTTGTGTTGTTGTCTGCAAGAGGCTCAGTGTGCCCATGTGCCAATGGAAGAAGAGTGTGCCCATGTGTGGGTGTATGACTGCTCCTCCGCTACTCTCTGTCCATGTGTGTGTGCCCGTGCATGCAGTCTATTAGTGAAGTTTAACCCCTCTGTTCGGGGAGTCACAGCCCCTCAACACACCAGGCGCCATTCTTGCTGCAGCACGTTAACGTTTTACTCTTCCACCCTCCCCACCCACACTGTTCACTTTTGTCCTAAGAGGGCAATTAAGGAAACAAACGTTTTCCCCAAGATAAGCTGGCTGCCAGCTTTGCATACTAATGCAATGCCAAGTGGTTGCAAATACTGAGTGCTCTAATTACCGGTACTATTTTCAATCAGAAATTGCTCAATTTCCCAGGATGAGGTCTATATGGCTGCAGAATAAAACACATGCAACCTGATAGAAGCAAGAGACAATCATCTCTGTGTGGAGGGAGCCTGATTATCTGTGTGTGTGTGAGTTCATGCACTCGCTCACATGTGTGCACCTATGTTGGTGAAAATAAATTCATTTGGCTCTGTGTGTACAGACCGTGGAATGACCCACTCCATCGCTGCTGCCCTTGACAAGTCAAGAAATGGATCCTGTCAGCCTCGAAAGCATTTAGCACCACAATTATCCCCTTTCACAGCCTGGCTGCATCAGTGTAAACCACACCAGGCAGCAGTTGCCACTCAGTGATGAGAATGATGTGGTGCACCATCTACTCTGTGGGCAATTTGGAGCAATTGTGTTTCTTTGTGATCATCAGTGCAAATCAAGGCCTCCTCATTTATTAAACAATTTCTGAGGAAGGAAATTAGAGGGAAGGCTCTTTTAATGTGGCAGGCAATAGATAGCAATATCACTAAAAGCAGCAATAATGCATAATGTTGCTGACATCAAAGTACAAAAAGAATAGTGGATATGTGACTGAGTGGGATGCATCAACTCATCAGGGACAGGTCAGCTATTTTGAGTGGCCAAAGTGACAAGGACTCGCTCCCTGGATGTGGGAATGAGTCACTCTATAGGATTCACATACAGGACCCATCCGGTGGCCTTAGTTGACCTTTGGCTCTGACGGTGGCTAATGGAGGGCTGGCCCTCGATCAATCCATTGCGGGCTCCCGATCCCTGGCCTTTCACCGGGCCAGGGTGGGATGGATGCTGCCAGGATCCATGCGACGGAGCCACCGACCCTAACACTCTCCCATCCGTGGGTGACAGCTGCAGCGCCAAGGAGCCTGAGGATGCCACACTGCCCTGCCACGCAGGAAGGACAGCCAGCAACTATGTCTCTATGGCGAGGGGGGGAGGGAAAGCCACAAATGATCCACTTGTGAATGTCACATTCATGTAAATGTTTTCTATATCTGACGCTGCGATGACTTGTACAAGATAAATAGAAATAAGTTGATGAGCTTAGTGTTTTTGGATCAAAACTTTGTTTCTCAAGCTGTTTCTGGGAGTTTTTCCTTTGCAAGTTATAATGAATGACGTAAACACAGTACCAGCTGAATACCATAGAATTTAATAGAAAAGTGGATTTATTTCAACAGTTATGTCAAAAAGTGAAACTCACACTATATCGATGCTTAATACAGAAAGTGATATACTTCAAATACGTCTTCTCATTTTGATTATTATGATTAACAGCTAATCTAAACACAAATTTCAGATTCTCAGGGTTTTTAGTATAACATGAGAACAGTGAAAAAGGTATCTCTACTAGTATGACCATGTATTGTACACTGTATGCACTGAACCCTTGATCGGGACTCTTTTTGCATGAATTATTGAATCAATCCGCCATGCATTGGAGGAAATCAGCCTGGGGCTCTGCTGAGGTGTTAAGGAAGTGTTGGTTTAATAGAGACGTTTAGCTCTTCTTAGTTGTTTGACAGCTGAGTCCATATTCTTCTTAGCCTAGTTGAGACACCTCTGAGGATGTCCCTGATTCAGGAGTGCCTTCACACTAGGGATGCAACAGTTGTACCCAATGTCCTGAAGTCTGTGTGCACCAGTTCGTGAAGCAGTGATTCCAGCTCCTGTCCAGCCTTTGTGAATGGGTTTTGGTTGCCAATTCTCTCACGGCTGTGGTTGTCTCTGTTACGTATGCTCCTTCTTCTGACGCTTTTTCCTTCCACTAAACTTTCTAATAATACACTTTGACACTGCACTCTTTGAACAGCCCGCTTCTCTTACAGTGATGTTTTTATATCTTAACCCCTTGTGGAGGGTGTCAGTGACAACCTGTTGGACAACTGTCAAGTAGATCTTAAGTGAGTCAAGTAGCCTTAACTCTGATTGTGAAGGCCCATTATATGACCATTTGAGAACGTTTCTGCAAAATAATAATGAAATTAGCTGTAAGCCATAATGATAAAAATTAACTGAAATAAGGGCTTGACATATATCACTTTATGTGTAAAATATCTATATAATATACAAGTTTAACTTTCTAAATTCAATTACTGAAATACATAACTTTTCAATGCTATTCTAATTTATTCAGATGCACTTGTATTGTGCTTTTTAAAGTGTGATTGAACTTGCATGTAGTTTAAACACAAGGCAAGTTGTCACCATATAATGTTTTAAAATCGACTTCAATCATATTTCTTTAAATTATATTTTATACAGTTCGGCAAAGGCAGAAAACATAAACCTCCGTCTGTTAAACGTTGAAGTCACATGAACAAAGGCCTGCACCAGAATAACTCTTTGCCAGTTGTTAGAAATTCATATTTGCAGTTTAAATGTTTTTGGTATTCATTGTGCACTTAAAATGTTACCTCAGGGAATATTTTCTGATGCTGCACCATGTTGCTCTGCCTGATGTTGTGCATGATGCTGTACTTTGTAACCCAGATAGTGCACCGCTGTATACTGGTTTTTTTTTTTTTGTTATCAGAGAACCTTTTTTTTTCCTTCAATAGACAATGCTTACATCAAAACAGAAGACAATATTTAGAATGCATTTTAATTGCATAGCCTTTTCAAGCGTGACAGCACTGAAAACAAGAGCAGATAAAACATCTCGTTCATACGGGTAGAGAAAAGGGAAACATCCAAGTGGTTCAGCGCAGATTGTTCTTTTTATTATCATTAACAGTAATGTGATTTTGAGGCCCTCTGTGACCCTATCACAGCAGCTCTTTATCTCAGAAGTCATTCATTAGAACAAACAGAAGGAAGAAGGAGATGGGCAGAAAGAGACGTGGGGAGAGAGAGATCGTAGCATGAAATAAATTAGATTGTTCGAAGGAAATGAGCCACTTTGAGTCTGCGAAAAAGAAACCAAACTCAAAAGAGATCCAGCAGTTCAAAATGTGGATGTGAAGTTGTCGAGAGGAGTCTGTGATCAAGTTCTGGGTTTCGGGCTAAGTGTGTAATCACAGCCTCACTTATTGTCCACTTTGGATTTAAAGACCCACAGGAAGCCTTGTATTGAGCACTGCATGTTTGGGCTGATATTTGGTTAGACTGTGTCTGCTCAAGACTTTAGGCTGATTGCAGGCTGTGGTGAGACTAATCAAAAAGCTTCTTATGTCTTCTTCCTCTAATGTAAATGGATTGTACAGTGTCTCTCATGTTTTGGGCCAGAATAAGATTTGTACTCTGGAATGGCAATAAAGGCTAGTTCTCAAAGGTTTTCAATAAGAGCAGTCATAAAGTAGTTTTTCATCTGCTTATCTTAATCACTCCAGTAGATCCCATAGATCTACATCTATACATATTTGTGTGAATACTTGTGTGGTTTAACAAAAGCAGAAATCTGATATTGGAGTGGTCAGAGACTCAGACACTGATGAGTAGGGAGGGGGACACTGATGTATGGGGGATGGAGGTAGGGAGGAGAGCTGTGTGGATCCTTGGAGTGGTGTGACAGACTCCCCAGCCTCCTGGTAGGATTTATTGGAATGTGAAAGAGGAGGATTTTAGCACCAGGCGAGCCACGCCAGAGTGCTGCAGACTTCATGCCATCTGTCTCAGCCTCCATCGTCTCGTTGCCAAACTCCTCAGACCTTTATTTCCTCTCCCTCTTTTTCTCCTTCTCATCCCTGTTCACAAGAGTAGTGGGCATACTGATATCCGCTAACGTATTGGAAGGGGTAGGGGGGTTGATGGCTGGGCTTAATAAGTAGACAAAAAAAGAAAAACGACATTGATTAATATGTATTCTTGGAGCTGATTGTACGACAGCCCTGATGGAGACACAAATGTGTGTCTGAGAGCCCTGCCATTTGTTACGGGACCAACGGAGAAAGAGAGAGTTATTCATACCATAGCAGATCTGTTGATCAGTTAATAACGAAACATGCTCCAAGTGAGAGCCAAGAAGTGCTTTAATTTATTGCCCTGTTACACACTCATCAGTCATAACATTATGACTATCTGCAGTGCCTTGCAAAAGTATTCAAACCCTTTTAACTTTTCAAATTTTGTGAAAACAACATTTCAAGTGGAAGGAAATATTACATGGTTTGACAAATTTTAGAAATAAAATTCTCAAAGGTTGGCTGTGCATTTAAAGCCACCCCAAGTCAGTACTTTGTAGAATCCAATCACAGCTGCTAGGCAAGTCTCTACTAGCTCTGCACAACAAGAAACTGACATAATTTCTCACTCTTAGTTGCAAAATAGCTCTACCATCCATCTTCCCATGACCCTCACCAGCTCCCCTGCCCAATGTTGAAGAAAAGCATCCCCACAGCATGATGCTATCACCACCATGTTTCTCTGTGAGGATGGTGTGTTCAGGGTTATGCTCCAAACAGTGTTTCGCTTGTAGGCCAAAAATCTTACATTTTTCTCTCAGTTTACAATAGCACCTTTGTCAGTCTGTTTGCTGTGTTCCCTACATGGCTTGTGGCAAACTGCAAATGTCTTCACAGAGCAACTATATTTATACTGAGATTAAATTACACACAGGTGAGGTTAAATTTACAAACTGGGTGACTTCTGAAGACAAATGGTTGCCGGACGAAATATGAAAAAGTAATAAAAAAACTTTCTAAAGGCATTGTATCTGTGGCAGCGGCAATATATTTTATACTTCTCCGTTATGGCATAAGGACCTTTTTGGACTGAGCTTTCTTATTACAGATGCTAGATTCCATCAGGTTGGAATCTATGAGGCTCAGTAAACCCCCAGGATCTGCTGTCATGTTCTTCAGGCCAATTTTGTAATCAGCTTTTAAAATACCTACTGGGGAGGAAATGGGATGAGAGGGGCTAAATAGTCTTCAAAACTGTTTACTTCTGTGGCAAATGTCAAAATAACACCAATTTGAATGGCTTTCTCAGCTGAACATTCTGTTTTAACAAGATATTACTCACTTCGCCTGGCATTGGTCATAATCTTATGACTGATTGGTGTAAACGGGTCATTTGCATTACCTAACTTGATTTGTTAAAATATGGGGAAGATGTTCACATATCATAATGTGATTAAAATGCATGCCATGAATAATTTTTGTTTTTGATGTCATCATTTGTTATTAACCAAAATAAGGAAATGTTTAAATGTACTCATGGAAAGGAAAACATTCTAGATAAGAGATTTAAGGTCATATGACAGCTACCAGCACCATAGAGAAGAAAATGTAACTCTGGCCAAAAATTGTCAAATCTTTTCATTGTAGACAGATATGCATTTGCAGGCTATAATTAAATCAAAAGCAGATTTTCACATCAAATGGTGGTGTGATTATGCTGTGTTTGTGTGGGACTGATCTCTCACCCTCTCTCTGCATGTGGGTGGCTTGGGAGGAGGCAGCAGGAGATCACAGGGAGGAGCTGTACTGGCTCCATGTCCTTAACCTGTTCGTAGAAGGGTAACGGAGGGTGGGGGCTGGAAAGAAAACGTACCCATCATCCGATATGGAACACCAGGTGGCAGGAAGTGGGCAGGAGGCCTTTGAAGCTGACCCCTGGTCTCTGTGCAGAGATGTCCTCAGCGATCGATTTAGCCAGTGATGGCAGGGAAGAGAGCCAGGTGCCCCCAGAGGGCCCTCAGACCACTCAGATCTATTATGGGCGAGGAGGAGAGACTCGGCTGGTGCTTGGGCCTACAGCTCCTGGTCACTTTAGAGCCAAAGTCAGCTGGCTACATCCTGTTTATCTGGTTAGCTTTTGCAAAGTACTTCCGACTGTCAAATTTGGATAATAGCTTAGTTGGTAAGGGTGAATTGTTTTCCAAACAAATAGAAAAATCCATGTGGCTCGCCTAAAGTCCACAAAAGTTACCCCAATTAAATTAGTCTTAAAATTAAAATCTTTGCATTCGAATTTATGAGAACCTTTCTTCCAATTCTCATTTTTAATATTAAAGAGACTTCAACCCAGACAAAGGTTCTGCAGTAAAAACAAATCTTGTTTTTCATTTAACATAGGAAAGGAGCTTGTTGCACCTACCCTTTTACCTTGTACACTGACAATATTTGTGGAAACAGTCCTGTTTAAATCTGTTAGACTCATTTTGTGATAGAGCACTGAAATTCATCTCAGGATACAAACCTGCGCAGATGCAAAAATACAGTTTTCAAATCAAGAGAGAAAATTTAAAACAACCAAGCCCTGTGTAAAAACTAAATTGTTCACTTTGTTAAATCATGAATTAACTGCAATTAACCAGATTGTTTGGTTCAGTTTTAATTGCCACACCCAGCCCTGATGACTGCCAGGCCTGTAGAGTTAAGAAATTAATTAAATAGAACATGTCTGATGACATTTAGTAGACTAAATGATCTCATAAGCAACACATCTAAAGAAATTCAAAAAACAGATGAGAAACAAAGCCACGTAAAAGCCATTTCTAAGACTCTGGGACTCCAGAGAAACACAATGAGAGCCACAAAAGGAGAAACCATGGAACCATGGTGAACCTTTCCAGGAGTGGCTGTTTCATTGCTAGTGTCTCCTGATGGTATTTGATATTGTCTGTTTTAACAAAATAAAGGGGTTAACAAGAAACACTAGTATTGGCTTACATGTTGGATTAAACAGGTTCTTTCTTGTAAATGAGATGTGTCTCAGTGGGATTTACATGTGTATGTAAAGGCAACATAATAATAACAATAAGAATAACAACAATAATAATAATAATAATAATAATAATAAAAATAATAATAATAATTATTATTATTATTTTACTATTATTATTATTATTATTATAATATAATGACTGCTGGTCAAAATTTTGATTTTGGGATCTGCTGGGCGCCCATTTACTGCATTAGGATTATTAATTTCAGAAGGATAAAACCTTCCATTTGGTGTCCTATTTCTTGGTCTTTTGCCACTACTTTTAAAGTAACCCCTCTGCTGATAAAGCTGAAATAATTAAATAAATCTGGGTTTAATGTTTGATTCATGCATGAATCAGACAACCCATTCATATTGTTCATCCTGGACACCACTAGAAATGTGGAGGCTGCTTTGTATTTTGGCCAGAATTGGAGGAGGTGAGTGCTATCGGTGTCTACATGCTCATCCACGGTTACTTCTGTGTTTATAGACCTGTAAACATGAGAGCAAACACACTTAAACTCACTGACAGTTACTCAAATCCTGGCCCACCTCCCCATCCCTGCCAAATACCTCTGCTCTTTGGGTGAGGAAATAAAAGCTCGGCACTCAGAGAAGGAATGGCTGGAAGAAATTATGATGTGTTTGATTCCCTCCGCAGCCAATAATGTGGGAGAGTTGCGTACTTCCTGCCCTCTGATAGGTCTTTGTTGCTCCCTTCATCTCAAGACCCACACTTTTCCTCATAATCCCCCTCCTGAACACAAACAGGCCAATCCCGTGACAGAGCTGTGGGGCCAGGGAGGGATGAAGCAGCCGGGTCTCGGATGGACGTGGTTCAAAAAGAGAAAAAGCAGCACCAGAAGCTGGTGGTGATGTGAGAAGAAGCCAGTGTGTTATTATTAATAAAGCATTAAAAAAGTGAGCACATCAAAGCATCTTACATGAAAGTAGCGCACTATGGCTTAATGTTTCCCAAGGCGTGTTATGGTGACGCTGCTTTGATTTGAAATGCATTGTGTGGAAAATGGATTTATAGGACTGCAGTGGGAATACCTGGTGTGGGTTCAGCCCATAATTTAAAACCTGACCTCATAGGCTCTTCAAAGTGAGAGCGGTGATGTTTTAGGAACCGGTACAGTATGTGTGAGGTCTTAAACTACAGCTGTACACACAACAAACAACCACCAGGGAGGGATGTGGATAAAGCCTGAAAAATGGGGGGGACAACGTAACATTATCACATATGCGTTACTCTATGTGTTAATGATTAGAAGTGATTAGAACTTATTTTAACACAATTCTTATTCATTCTTTTTCCAACTAAAGGCTGTCATACTTCATTATTGTGTGCTGCTTTGCCAATCAAGGCCAGCAGGAAGTGGGATTTTTTTTTCATTGTGCCCTCATGGAAAAAGGTAATTATCCTAATCTACCTTCCTCTTGTGCTACAGCTCCACTACCACACTGGCTCAGACCACCTCCGAGGTTTCATTATCAGCGCTGGGACTCACTAATGGCTTGATGGCTTCACTGTGCAGGCTGCTGGAGAGGAGAATCCAGGCAAGACGAAAAAGAAGAAGCAATGGGAGGAGAATAGGGGCACAAAGAAAGGAGGAAAAATAAGACGGGGAGAAGAAAGGGGTTAACAAGAGCGACAATACACTAAAGTCCAACTGCTTTCCTTCAAAGTCAGTGGAGACTGATGGAGGATGAAGCAACAGGGCAAAAGTAATATCAAAGAGCGGGTCTGGAGATCCAACAAAGTGCTCTCTGCATGGCTGGTTGACCATATCTGAAGTGCATAAATGTGCCTCCCATACATCCACACCTCCACCTTGCATGTTTGCAACAGCTAACCTCACAACATGCAGAAGGACTGGGGGAGGGAATTCAGTTTCACTTTTTTCCAGACAAATGACACCCTGACAGTTGGAAAAATGTTGGGGTCCCTGAACAGATTTCTCAGTTATAAAAATAAAATGTGTTGAATTAGACAAAGACCGACATTTTATATTCTACTTTTGAACCCCAACAAGAGCAATGACAAATGCCACCCCACCCCCTCTCCGTCTGTGCAATAATTGTTTTTTTCCTTTTCTCTCTCTCCAGAAATGTCATATAGTTAAGAGGTGATAATTCTATATGGCACAAACAGACACTGATTTCTCCCAAGTGTAAGTATAGCATATAGGCTGACAGATTGAGATGGTGTTTGTCTTTGCATCATGCTAAATTGGCACGAAAGCTTTAGGCTTTTTTCTTTACTGTGAGATTCTTAGCAAAGAAGTAGAAATTGGGAGTTACCCTAAAAACGGTTTACCTTCAGATGAAAAACGTACACAGGTTAAAAATAGAATGAAAATCCTGAAATTCTATTGCTAAAAAGCTAATTTCATGCTGTGCTTGTTGGTGTGTATGTTTAGTGTGAGCAACACGGTTCGCATCATATGTGAAATGCATATTGTAAAAATGCTAATGATGGCAATTTAAATATTACATTGCATCATTTGCTTCCATCTGTCAAAACAAATACTTACAGGAAAAAATTATCTCTTTATCTCAAACTCTATGCATTTTAAAAGTTATGCATGACATGTAAATTTATTGTTAAATGTGCAAATTCAGTTTTTTTGCAATTATTGATATTCATATTTGTAATGAATCAAATCAGTCCAGTTAGCTTTAAACACCTCCCCATGAAACATACTCTGCAGATTTTCTCCACATTTTTACAATCTTGCAGCAGTTTAATATCAGTAAAAAATATCAGTAAATTAGCAAAAATTATGGAAAATGAGCACCACAAAAACGAAGCAAATACTCACTAAACGGCTTCAACTTAACAGGTATAATCAATCAAAATCAAAATAGGTAATATTTTTACAATAAATACATTGTATTTACAGGTTGCTGTGATTTCATTTTAAATGCTAGATCCCATTCTTGAGGGCTGTCCCTAACCTTAGTGGTCCCTTCTCTCCATTGGCATTAAATTCACATGTTGGCTGACATATTTCATTGAGAAAAGGGCACGCTCCTTCACAGAGTTACTTAATTCTGTGATTTCAACTACGCAAAAAAATGTGAATTATCATGCTCGTCTGTTTCGTGTAAACAACTTTGAATCCTGCAACAATTTTAGCATATAGTACTTTCTTATGTTTGTCAAGGAAGACAAAACAAAGTCAAAAAACCCTAAATATACTTTCCAGTATTAAAAAAGACATTTAGATTATTATTAATCTATTCTCATAGACTCATTAAAAAATGCACCATATTGTATGCAATTGCTCAATAAAAGAAGACATTTTTTCCTGTTTATAGCTTGTGAAGAAAAAAAGAAACAGTTTCAAAGAAAACACTTTAATATCCTTTAAACTACACATTCTAACTACTGTTGTTATGGATATCTGTATTTTAATACAATTTTTTAACAACAATTAACTAAACGTAATATATTGGAAAACTTCTAACTATATATCAAGAGATGGAGTTATTCCTGATTAAAAATAGAAATTAATGTTAATCATAAATGTGATTCTTAGAAGCGTGGTTGCTTAACAAAATACAAAAATATTATCCCTAAATCTTATATTCACAGAAAATTAAGGTTATTATTTTTCCCTTCCTGGATGTAATTATGCATTGGCTTTTAAACACTATTTCAATAAAAAGGAAAAAACTTTTGAAAACACAGTGAAACTACAGACAAAGAAAGAGCAACAATTTTGAATAAACATTCATGGATGCACAACACCTGGAACATGTTGTATTATGATGCCACATATCTAGTTAGCATGCTTAAAGTAATACAACATAAGGTTAGTGCTGTGAATATTAGCTGATTGCTACATAACAATAACAATGTATTAAAGCATGTATGTAATACAAGTATGTATTTTCCTGTGCTTTGGGGGAAGAAGCAGCTGCATTTTATGGGTAATACTGTTTTGTAACACTGAAACTGAGTTCTATGTCAACACCATTGGGTTAAAATTGTACAGCCACCAGTTGCATGGGGTGTGACTAGATTTTGAGTGGAGTGCGAACTCTCAAGAGAAACAGTGGTAGGGAGGGAGTCTGAAGCACATGTCATGCTAAAAAGTGTAGACTCAACAGATTTACCTTGCACGTGTTGGGGAGGTCTCTGCTTAACCTGCCACTATTATAAAACCAGAAATGTTACATTTTTGGTTTACTGATCCAAGATGAAAGTTGCAGAGTGGTGCAGGTGGTAGCACTGTTGCCTTATAGCAAGAAGGTCTTGGGTTCGAATCCTGGCCGGAGATCTTTCTGCATGGAGTTTGCATATTCTCCCTGTACATGCACGTGTTTTCTCCAGGTACTTCAGTTTCCTCCCACATTCTAAAAGCATAACTGTTAGGTTAATTGATTACTCTAAATTGCCATTAGGTATGTGTGTGTGCGTGTGTGTGTGCGCCTCGTTGTGTGTCCTGTCTCCTAAAACAGGCCTAAATATGAGGGGCAAGGGCTGCAATGGGATCCAGCCAAAGTTTTAATTTCTCTTGAAGTCCAGGACCACATTTCACAGACTGACAGCGACTTAGTTTTTGCTTGGTCAATTTGATTAAATTACCCTTTACGTTTCTAAAATTAAGCCACTAATCAGTTTTTGAACTTAGTCAAGATTATTGTCTCAAGCACATAAAACAATTTAATTTTATATTTGTGAAAAAGTAAGGTGGGATTGTAAGACTAAATGGTATAAATGTAAAACCTTAATGTTTAGATGTAAAACCTGAATCTATGCATTTCATGTGGGTGTCACCTTGACACTTAACATCAACTTGCTTAAGATTGCTGCCGTGCAGCCACACCCCTGACACATACACAACCTGTCAATCCAGTGTGGGACTAAGATTCACTTGCCAGTGTGCAGACAGCCCGCAAGACAAAAGACATAAATTAAAGTGACAGTAAACAGACATGTTGGAGCTCAAAAGGTTCTGAATATCCTGCATGTCCTAAAATTGTTGTCAGGTGTCACTTGCAGTCATTTTAGTAAGTGAGTTTAGGTGCAGACAAGCATGAAGAAATGTGTTGTTTTGTCAGAGGTAAGGTGATGATGCTGAAACAGTCTTCTTTCAGAGGACTCAGAATTTTAAACCTGCTATAAATAAATATGATAAAACTGGTTCAGTTGGGTTTGAGGATGAGAAAATAAGGGAGGTCTCTTGTCTGTGTTCTTACTACTACTACTACTACTACTACTACTACTACTAATAATAATAATAATAATAATAATAATAATAATATTAATAATAATAATAATAATAAAGATAATTTTGTAGAAGCTGAGCAGTGTGACTACATGCAAATATTGTGGTGCTTCATGCATGCACAAGAGAATCAGGCACAAAGAGATGGGATAGACTTTTTCATATAAAAAAAACTCTGGTGTTTCCATAAAGGGATCCAAAAGGGAAATAAAAAGCCTTATTCAGCTTTTATGCTTTGACATGCTAAAATAGGAAGCAGGTAGAATGTGCTTTCCTTACAAAGAAGCACATGGAACAAATGGTTTATTTTAACTCTGTAAAGCAGAGTAAAAACACAAACAGTGCCAATAGGGAACATAGTTTTGCCGTATTTCTGATTAACTGCATGGATAAGTAATATAGATAGTATGGGTGGATAAATAGTGTTTTACTTTCAAGTGTTGCATAAAAAAGAGGACAGAATAATTTAGGGGTATTTTATTATGCATGAAAATGCTATGTAAGCTCTGGATTGGGTCTGTCTGTTATGACAATATACAAATTTTACCATTTTATGTACTTTTAGCTTCTTTTTGTGTTCTCCAACTACCTCTGTAAATAGTTGGCATATTGGCAGCTAACTTTCCCCTAAACTTACCTGATATGGATGCAAACTGTATCTGTCAGTCATTTGCTGCAGAGCAGGTAGTTTACATGGAATTGAAGGAGCCTTTTCAATAAAAACAGCTGCATGATTCAGCTAAAACAGGTGCTGTGATGATGGTGGAACAAGGACATTTATTGAATGAGAAAGCTAACAATGAGCTGAGGTTTTTTACAAAGCTTTATAAGGCTCAGGAAGGTCAGCAGGGATTTTAAGCTAGATACATTTTGGGCTCCACCAACAATAGTTGTCATTTTATTCCAGAGTGTCAGTACCTCAAACTATCAGTCATGCAGTGCAAGATGTCATAGTCATTATATGTTAGAGAAACAGGATTTTATTTATTGATTAAGATTTATTTCATTATTTGGTTTTAGCATTTCTTCCTAGTTAAGTTTGGTTCTGTTTTTCATAATTTTTTATCAATATTTATAGATGTAAGTTTGTTACTCGTACTCGTCGTCTTCCGCTTATCCGGAACCGGGTCGCGGGGGCAGCAGACTCAGCAGAGACACCCAGACGTCCCTCTCCCCAGACACCTCCTCCAGCTCCTCCGGGGGGATCCCAAGGCGTTCCCAGGACAGCCGAGAGACATAGTCCCTCCAGCATGTCCTGGGCCGTCCCCTGGCCTCCTCCCGGTTGGGACGGGGCCTGGAACACCTCCCGAGGAAGGCGTCCAGGAGGCATCCGGTATAGATGCCCGAGCCACCTCAACTGGCTCCTCTCGATGTGGAGGAGCAGCGGCTCTACTCCGAGCCCCTCCCAAATGGCCGAGCTCCTCACCCTATCTCTAAGGGAGTGCCCGGCCCCCCTACGGGGGGAAGCTCATTTTCGCCGCTTGTATCCAGGATCTCGTTTTTCGGTCAGCCCCAAAAGTTCATGGCCATAGGTGAGGGTGGGGAACGTAGACCGACCGGTAAATCGAGAGCTTCGCTTTTGGCTCAGTTTTTCCCTCTTCACCAAACGGACCGGCACAGCCCCCCATTACTGCGGCAGCCGCACCGATCCATCTGTCGATCTCCCGCTCCATTCTTCCCTCACTCGTGAACAAGACCCCGAGATACTTGAACTCCTCCACTTGAGGCAGGAACTCCCCTCCAACCTGAAGAGGACAAGCCACCCAAGTTTGTCACTGGACAAGTTTGTTACTGTTGCTGGTTAAAGGAATGGATTGTAAGAAGTTTTGCCATAGAATTTAGATTTTAAAAAAACGTTAGTTTCAAAGTTTGAGATCTCGGATGCTGAGTTTAGATATGCAAATCTGGTGAAGGTGCAGAAGTTTGATTGCTGATGTTCAGATACCTACAGGGCCTTGCAATAGTATTCATACTCCTTGAATGTTTTCATGTTTTGTCACGTTACAGCCAAATGCATTTCATTGTGAGTTTATAAGGTAGATTAACACATAGCAGAAAAACAAACTAGATAAAAAAACAGAATAATGTGGGGCTGCATTGGAGACTAAGTTCTTGCTTTAAGGCCTACTTACTAATTAGATGACTTCCAGAGGCAAATGTTTGTACTGAATAGGGGTATTATAACAAAGGGGAGGTGAGAGCAAATGCATTTCCATTTGTCCAAAAATTGAAAACCATGTTTTGTTTTCCATCCACTGTACAATTACGCTCTATTTTGTATATGTTTATTACTTAAAATCCCAATAAAATACACTGAGGTTGGTGGCTGTAACCTGATGAAATACGGAAAAATTAAAGGGATGTGAATAGTTTTGCAGAGTACAGTATGTATTTACTACCTGTATCCTTACACTTCCATTTGAAATTTGAGTCCTGTCTTTTGTAGAAACAGTCTAGAGTTCTAGGGGGTCTTAAAGGCAAACCTTTGAGGAAATTTATGTTCTCACCATGAAGATGAACCAGACAAACAGATGATCAAAGAGGTTAGGATGAGCAGCACAAACTGAACACTATTTCTGGGCGATATGTAGTATGTGAAGGTAGTTGCAGAAGCCCTCAACTGGACTTGACTTGAAGCACAGCACTCAGGGTTTCCTACATCAGTGGAATACAAAATAATTTTTTGTAAGGCTGCCATGGAAAATGCATCCATCATAGTATTAAGTGCTGTATATATAAAGATAGATAGATAATGATAGATAGATAGATAGATAGATAGATAGATAGATAGATAGATAGATAGATAGATAGATAGATAGATAGATAGATAGATAGATAGATAGATAGATAGATAGATAAATAGATAGATAGATAGATAGATAGATAGATAGATAGATAGATAGATAGATAGATAGATAGATAGATAGATAGATAGATAGATAGAAATTAAAACTATAATTTAAAGAACAATTTAAAAAGAAAGAGTTGAACAAATTTTAAAAATGCCCAACGTTCATTTTGCAAAAGGCATTCTCAAAAAATTTGTTTCTTAAAATAAAAATCAGTACCAAAACAGAAGAGACAAAGATAACCAAGAAATTAGGTGAAAATTTAGGAAAAATAAAAAAAATTCCAAAAAAAAAAGGGATTTTGCAGCACATCATGAAAACAATATATATATTGTATTAAAAAAAAAAAAAAGAGTACAGTCAAGCTGAAGTAAGCATTAAATTACCATGTTATAAAAGGCAAAAGAAGCAGGCAAATTTGGTTTGGGGCCCTCCATTTTCTTTATATCATTCATGTTCATGCTCCATGTTTATATGTTATACATAATACATGTAATGTAACCATTGACATACCATTTGGTCAATACTTTTATCTAAAACTTCAACATATTTAACAATGAAATACTATATAATATAAATATAGAATAAATATAAGCAAAATACAACGTAACTAGGAAGTACTGTTTTCCATGAGCCATATGGTAAAGAAGAGCAAACTTATTCAATTATATGCAACAATAATGTGGATCACATTGGCCTTTCAAACTAAAGTTTAAAGGTACTCTTCAAAATAAAAGCCTAAATACTTCACAGGTTACAACATTGTAAAACTAGGTTCCACATGACTATGTGAACCAAACCAATGTTGAAAAAGAAATTATCCTTTCCAAAATAAAGCTCATATGTTCTCCTGAAAAAAAAGTCTCAATCTTTTATGGGTAAGTTTATTACAAAACCAGGTTCTGCATTAGTAATGGAGCTAAACCAAACATAAGTCTTTTGGCCTTTCAAAATAAGACTCATATATATTTCTCAAAATAAAAATGTTGCTTTTTTAATGGTTTTGCTGTTGCGAAGGTAGGTTCCAGATTTCTAATAGGCCTTGAAGCCCTTAAAAGCTGACAGGTGCTGGACCTAAACCTGCGATTCTCAGTATTTTAGGCTTCTTTAAAAATTGCATTGTTTTATGCATTGGAATAACATGATTGGATCAGATGTGTGGGTAACAACATGTGTTGAATCAGGAAGGTTGTTCTTGATTTTTGACAAGTATTTGGAAAAAGAAAGGTTCAGTCAAAAACCTCAGATGCACCATGTTGGATTACCATTTTGTCAGCCTTTGGCGAAGACAACAAAGACAGCAAATAGTGTTGATATTTACTTTACCTTAAATGACCAAAAATATAGTTTTTCCTTGCTTGCAAATTTGTGATTATCTCCAGAATTCAACAAAATGTGGGTGAAAAGCTAAAAATTATAAGTCCCTTTTTGGCAGCTATTGAGGTGTGCTTTTAGCTTTACAGAGGAGTTAGTCATTTAGTCAAACAATGGGAGAGCATTAGCAGATGCCAATGCAGCAGTACCAGTCAACAGCCAAAGTCAATACACCCTACTGGGCTGCATGCCTTTCAACAAACACAAGCAATTGCTTTTAAAGACCTCAGCATTAGATAGAAACATCAATTACAGTAAATTACACCAAAACAGTGTGTAACGCTTCAATTTGTTTAATCTTCCAAGCTGTCTGAGCTGTTTCGATAAAAACAAAGCAGAGCAGAGCAAACTAAGATTATATTCAATAGCCCTAAGATGCATTACACCACCCAGCTCTGGTGATGTAAATGCATAGAACATGAGTTATTTATATTTTGATTTAAAGGACTTCCTTTGATAGCCTTTATTTGCACTTATAATGTTTTGCTTTTGCATAGCTTAAATTTCCTATTAAAGCAAGGAGCACTCTCCAGCAGCCCTGTGACTATCCAACTCAAATTTGCCCAGTTTTCTGTTGGCATTGGAACTTTTGGAGAATACAAATGATACTCTCAGGTTAGTAGTTCACAATGCTTAGACTTTCAAAGGCAAAATTAGGATGCTTTAAGTGTTCAGCAAGGCTTTAACTTCAGTGTCTTGGGGCACAGGTTAATAAATTCTGCAGTGAGACTACTTGGAAAAAATAAAAACTGAGGCTGTAATTCCATCCATGAAACCTGCAATGGTGATTCTAATACTAAAAGTAAGATTCTTTATTGACTTGTTACTAACTAGTACCTTGCAGATGATGTATTAAAAAACGTGTTGCTCACCAAATTACTAAAATTCTTATTGGCTGCATCCAAGATTGTTGTTTTGCATAAAATTCCACAGAAACATCCTAATTCTATTATTGCGGTCTCTGTTCATTGACCAACAGAAAGCATTTGACAGACCATAACCATCTCTTGGACAAATATTATGTTTTCAGTATATCTGCACTTTGTCAATGTTATAAAGCCTGCCATTTGTGACAAAATAACATACAAAATATAACAATGATAATAATAAAAAAGGAATCCAGTTCCCTGTGTTTGTCCCACAGAGCTTTATTCTGGTTCCCATTATTTTCTCTATATACAGTATATTAATGACCTACATGCTGTCTGTGGAAACTGTGACATTTTAATGTCTGCAGATGTTATTATTATATCATATTATTATTATCGTTGTTGTTGTTGTAGTTTTTGTTGTTGCTAGTTTATTGAATATATTTAAAAAACAGTAAGAATGTTCTTCTATGAAAACTTCATTTTTCTGTAAACTGTGCCTTAAAGAAAATAAATAAATGAAAATCTTGCCTTACTTTCTATGCTCCATAAAAGCACGAAAACACAAAATACAGGTAAAAACTACACTACTAAAAAACATCCAATTTTAACTAAGGGGCACATAAATGAGTTTCCTTGCCATGCCTGATTATCCAGGAGGGGTCCTGGTTGCTGGGGACAGATGAAGATTTGGCTGTTTTAGTGAACATTTTAGGAGGACAGGGGGTGTGGGGGCCTGAAGTAAATGAAAGACAAATGCAAGTAGTGCCCACTCAGCTATTTTCCCAGTCAAGATCAAAGGCATGCCGGACTGGCCGCTCCACGGGAAACTTGAGATGGGTCCTGCCTTTGTTTGCTGTTGCTATGCGACCTGCAGAAAGCTGAAAGTGTTTGCAGCGGGGCACAACATCAAAAACCATATCCAATATAAATTTTTAAAACTGCCTTGTGTTTGTGTCACCGACTTTGAATTTACAGAGCTTACCAAACAAACACTAATAATTTTTCCCTCTGTTTGTCACAGAATAATGGTGGTTAAGGGAAGAAATTAGTCACACACAACTGTACACATAGGCAGGGCACTTGTCATTTGTCTACAAAATATCTTTTGCTTTCAAACTAATGATGCACAATTTAAAATGACCAAAGATGCATTTATTTGGCCCAAGATGTAAACACACGGATTGTAAAACTGCATACAGTGTGCAAACCCAACTTCAATATTGCTTAAAAGATTTATAAGCATCTGTTTGGCTTTCAAACAAAACTAATTATGATGCTGTTATATATTAATAGGCCCCATGACAGTAAGGGTGGCTAGACATGTGTCACAGAGAGCTCATTACATATCATTAGTTCGACACTTCAATAATGTCTACACCTGCTGAGCAGTAGATAATGACTTGGCCCCAGATATTTGCAGGACTATTGTCTACTAAGCTCAGCACCACCGGGAGAATAGATTTGCAGGTTTATGAGGGGCATTTAAACTGATAAAGCTGCATTATAATGTACACACATTTATAGATTAGTGTAACATATATTTAAGAAAGTATATAGCAAGGAAGAAATCTATCTATCTATCTATCTATCTATCTATCTATCATTAGTGAAAAAAACGCATCACAAAGACTGAGGATAACAGCAGACAGGTCAGTGATTGCTGACAGTTGTGGAGAAGTTTAACTCAGGGTTTGGTTATAAACAATATCAAATGTTTTGCAGACTTCACAGAACACTGTTCAATTCATCAGCCAAGGGTGGAAAGGGAGAGAATTCATCAGGAGAGCCAATAAGCTCAGTGTAACTCTAGAGGAGCAGCAGAGAGCTACAGCTCAGGTAGGAGAATATTTTGACAGGACAGCTACTAGTCAAGCACACCACACATCTGCCTTTTATGGAAGAGTGGCAAGTTGAATGCTTTTGCCAAAAGAAACCAATTTGCTTTTTGCCATTGGCCATAGGGATACAGCAAACATATTGGAAAAAGTTGCTCTGGTCACATTAGATGGACTTAGGACTAGGGAGCAGGTTTACCTTCCAGCAGGACCAAACACTAAACATACAACCACAGTTTCAATGGAATGGTTTAGATAAAAGAATAAGCATGAGTTAGAATAGCTAGATTCTTGATTTTCACGATATTTTAATAAAATATATATTAGATTTTTTTTATTTGCTATGTGAAATAAAGGTTTCACAAAGGATAGGCTCTTTGTTAAAGAGTCTGTAAACACTGTATGCTTGGCCAGTAAAACTTACAGTACATTGTGAACAAAACATCATCAAATGCAGTGCCTTTAATTTAATACTGAATTGGATGCCAGCATTTTCACAGCTGGAGTGTAAGGACATATATTCTCACAGTTCTTATAGTGTATGTACACAACCCAGGGCCCACCCACTTGCTCTTGACGAGGCAAGCAAATAAGCAATAGAAAACTTGGTTAAGGCACTCCCCCTTAAGTTGTGCCACCCTCTAGGTTGTGCTCCTCTGGGCAGTGAGTCATACTGTAGATATTAATCAACTATCACTGTATTCATCATTTATAGCTGTGGCCTGATCTAACTGTGTCACTCCTGTTTACTGTGGGAGTTTCCTTGTTTTTCTCAGCATTACATAACTTTGAATAAAATGACCTGTCTCTTTGGCAAGATGTGAAAAAAATATATTTTATGAACAGAATTCTGCATAAATATATATTTTACACATAACCAAATGTGTTGTAATAGTATACAACCTTTTAGGTAGTTTTATAGTCACTATATTAAACATTTCTTGTGACTAACAGGACACTTAGAAATTACACTGGCCAAAAAATGGACTCTCTGTCTCTGGAACAATGAGCATTAGTGTTGTTCTGTGTCTGCCTTGTGTTTTGTCTGCTTGAGCCAGCTGGCACAGGGCTGGTGTCCTCTCCCAGTCTCCCACTTCACAGTGATGACAATGGCAATGCAAAAATTACAAAAATACCAGTAAGCCAAGGAATTCTTGGACAATTCAGAGGTATTGCAGCATGCACCTCATGCATGAGCAACCTCTCTGTCAGAACGTGTGAATATTTGGTCCTTCAGCCCTTTCATCTGTGCTTAAACTGCAGAGAGAGCGTGCAATGACCTTAAAACAAGCCAAATTCAAGCTGGAAGTAGAATAAATTAGGTTTCTTGAGGATTCCGAGTTTGCATCCTCTAACAGGCTGAATGTTTTTTCTAAGAACTAAAAATGGCCTATATTCAAGTGTGGCATGAGCTTATGCTGTTCGTCCTGCTTTAACCTTCCCCACTCAGCACTATAGTGAGGGTGCTTGTGAGGCTTTAAGAGAAAACGTTCAGGACACAGCAGGCGAAAAATGATGAGACAAAACAGATTAATCTTCCAAACTATTTACGAAAAAGAGCAGAGGCTAATCCTCCTGTTGGAATGGAAGAAAGAGATGTCTTTCTCCTGTCACTGCATGCAAGGATCCACCCCTGCGTGACATCATAGCGAATGCACTGTTCGCCAAATATCACATCAGCAGCCCGGATTGCTGTAATTAGTGTGAATAGCTGCTTCGATAACTGAACATCATGTAGATTTATGACTGCTAAGTACAAATCCATTATCAGCTTGAATTAGTTTTTGACTGAGAACCGTTTGCTCATTTGGATGCCACCTGATTCACATTGATACTAATGAATCACTACAGTTATTGCAGTGGGAGAGAGATGAAACAGTGTTTGATTAGATAGATTTCTCTTTTTTTAGTTTTACAACACAATTTAACTCTGTTATCACTTCTTCATTGGGTGTCCTTATTTGCAGTACTGCAATTAATAAATTATCTGTGAGAAAGTGATGAATAATGTAGTCATAAGAACTCTGTATAAATAATCAGAAGGGAAACACAGTAGGGAGGGTTTGAATTCTAAAAAAACTACAAATTATAAAAAACTAATAAGTTCTGGGGCCTGACAAAAACATCTGATGACTGTTAAAATTTTAATCTTTGCTTAATTTAGATAGTGATGATAATGTTTTCATTCAATCTCCAGCCCGACTTATGAAGATACTCATTCAGATAATTGTGTGTTCAAGATGAGGAGATGGATATTTAGGGATTTTAACAAAAGCAACAGCAGCTTTTATTTGACTGCACAAAATATGTGAGTCTTTCGTTGTTTTCTGTGTCTCAACAGATCTGACTGATATGTTGGCACAGTGGCCAGGAAGCATCCCCCCAAAGAGTTCACCTCCATTTCAGTTGATGACTGCTGTCTGAACCCTTTACCCCCCATTGAGACAATAAAACGGCTGGACGACTATTGGAGTAGCAGAGAGGCCAATAGTTTATAACTTAGGAGAGGTAGAGCTTTACAGCTTGTGTGAAGACAAAGATTGGAATGGTACGAGTTTGTATTTCCCCCAGTCTGAGGTCAGGAGGGCACAGTTACCTTTTTTAGTTGTCTGAAGGCAGATGGTGAGATGTACAAAAGCTGCATCGCTACAGCTTCAGATGAAAGAGTTCTCTGTGATTCTATCAAGGGTTTTTAGGGGCTCAGTCAATAAGTGTTTACTTGTATTAAAAAGTAATGTTTACTATGATATTTACATGATCTCTGGTATTCTTACACCCTGCAGATTTTATTATGAATTTAATTTAATCATGAAGTTTGTTTCTGAAGGGAAATGAGGCAGGTATCTCTCAAAAGATAATAAAAGGAATAAAAAAGGGGTTTCAATTTTGAAATAAATAATTAGTATTAGTATTAACATTTATTAAAACGTATGTAAAAGAATCAGCAAAAATCTTTATTGAAATTACATAAATCAACAGATCCTATGTGTGATTCTAGTTGTTACCCTGACTAGCCCAATCCAAATGTTAATATTGCCTCAATTCAGAAGAAATGTACAAAATAAGGTGATTTTTCAAAATGTGCAGCATTTTTCTCCCTGTAAAAATTAAAATGTGCAAAAACCTTTCTTCTAAAGCTCAGTTGTTACTTTTATTGCTGCATTCAAGATGTATGTCTATTAAATAAGTTGACTTTCTACAGTTACCGTTTGTGTCTGTCTACTCAAAATAAGCCATTTTCTTTTTAAGCATAAAACTTCAGGTGAATCAGAAGCAGCAAAAACTCAAAACATTCACCCAACTTTTTATTAAGAAGGTCTATTATGATATAAGGACTGTTTTGAGCTTTCATTTTTTCACACTCAGAGATTCCCCTTTTCATCCTAACGGCATTAAAAGAAGAGAAAGAGCAGGAGACAGAGGAGTTAGGCTGACGTCACAGCCCAGGAGTCACCCGCCGTGCGTTCAGCGTCTCCGAGTAACGACTTATCTGCAAAGAAGTTTGGACGGACAATGTGGGTGGACAGGGCGTGAAACTACTATCATCATCAGGTCTGAATGAAAAGGAGAAAACATATCTTCCACAAAAAAGAAGGCTCATTCCAATTCAGCTGCGTTGTTAGGACAACGGGAACCATCCCTCAGATGATTAGTTCCACTTCAAAAGAATTTACTTTCGGCTGTGGAAACGTCCCCCTTTTGTGTCCTTACACAGGGTTTTCTCAGCCCAAAAGAAGAATCGTATGTTTAGTCAGCCTGTTTATTATTCCTTCTGTTCACACTACAATTGTATTAAATAAATAGAGTACTGCTAACAAAGGCCTATTAGCCCATAAACATGTCCAGGGACAAACAAAAAAGACTAAATCATAGACTCTGCACAGGAATTAAGATACTCTGGCAAAGGCATAAAATACACCAACACCCACTAACGTCGTCACTGACATCATGGAACATGAATTTTCTGCTGCACATATTTGGCCTTATTGCTCCATCTCAATCTTGAGAGACAGCACCCCTTGCTAAACATCAGTTGATGATGCAGTGAAGGAGTGGGATGGGTGAATGTGGCATATTGTTTCTGTTTAGAACTGTGCTTCACAGACTCTTTGTAAAAGTTGTGGTCTTTCTAGGATAACATAATAAAGAAATACACACAATTTCAAAACTACATTTAAATACTTTTTCTACATATTTTAATATCACTCACCAGACAATTTTAGGTGATGAGCAGGCATTTAAGAGTCTGGAAGAAAAAAATACAAGTAATTACAGGTAATAATTAGGCAATGTTGGGCACAAATTACTCTGCCTAATGTGATTGTTAATGGGTGGCTACAGGAACAGATCAAAGAGTTATACACCAGCTAGTTTGATCATTAACTCTGACTTCATCAGGATTTTGAAGACACCATCTGAATGCTGAAAAATGCTCTGTTGAAGTTCTGCCGGCTGCTCAGATAAACAGGCTTCTTGCCTGAGTCCAAATCCCAAAAGGGGGCGGAGAAAAACATTGACAACACACCTAAATGCAGATGAGTGGAATCAGGATAAAAAGTTTTTTCCTTCTTTCTTTCATTTTTGACGCAGTCAGCGACTGGCAGCTGTGACATTTTGGCTACTTTTATTGGATTTATCGTTTTTTCATCTGTGTGTGTGAAGTTTATTTTTTGAAGTCCCCCCCCCAAAAAAAACAAAAAATCAAGCTGGAATAAAGTTTTATCTGTGTGTCCTTAGGCAATATTCACACTATTTTCTTGCAGCAAAGAAATTGGATGCTTAGGGACATTTAATGTTTTGCTTTTTAAAACAACAGATCTTTAAATTTAGCCTTTCAAAAACAATGACTTTATACTTCCTAACAAACTTCATCTGCCACCTCCATCATCCTCCACACGCTCATTGATGAGTCTCTTTTTCACCTACAGTGATTCAATATGCTCAGCAAAAAGAAGCCTCTTGGCACAAGACACCCCAGCAGCCTCCCTTTAATGTTCGTCACTGTCAAAGCTTTGATTTCTGATTGATGAGTAAGGCTGGTGCAATCACAGAGCGACATGAGCGGTCACGTTGCACAAATTTAAGCACATCCTCAAAAAGTGAAGCTTGTTGCTCCTCAAACCCCAACAGTTACCCCATCACGCTTTGGAAATTGTATTTCACCAAAAAAATTGCATCTTGTGATCCCTAACACAGAAACTGTTACAGCAGATAGAGAGGAACAGGAAAAGTAATCAATTTGTATTCCTTATGTCATAAGCACGGTTTAAAGTGAGGAATGCAAACTCAGTAACCAGTTTGTTAGTCACACCCATTACAAAAAAGTCTACGACACTAATTCAGTCTAATGCAACAGTATTGCAATGTTATCTATCTGAAAGGATGTTCCAGTGCAAAGCCTTGATCCAAATGTTTTAGAAAAGTACTAGTTTAATAAAAACATCCCTTTGGGAGGCTGTAAGTTAAGTGACTGTTCTGTTGCAATGCATTGCACTGAAAGCACTGCTCCAGGGAAGTAGTAGTTAAAAAGTACAATATATAATAAATAACACACTCTAGTGTAGCTGTAAGCAAATCTGAACATTTATACGAGCATTTGTTAAAAGCTGTTCCTGCAGGCTCCTATAGGAGAAGGCATGATGAGACCAAAACATAATGTTTTAGGATAAACAATAAAATAAAAAACTCTGAGTAAAACCAAATCATCTGAATGCTCTCATACGGCAACCTGCACACTTATTGGCATGTGTAAAGAGGCTTAAAATAACTGCATCGGTGTTTGTAGTAGCATTGTCTCACACTGAATATTTTCCCAAAATCTAACATTTAATTTGAGTACATGTAAGTGAAGGGGAAAAAAATCACTTCTGAAGAAATTATTGCTTTTAAAAACATCACCAATGCCACAATTACAAGAAAATCATGCTGTAAATACAACCTCCTTTAGACAAAAGGACAGCACTTAGTCTTGTCCTATACATTTCAAAAGGTTAAAACATACAGAGAAATGGATCTTTGACAATTACTCTCTACCTTGATCAGAGTCCTGGGCCCTCTCCTATGCTCCATTCTCTTCAACTCATCCTTCATGTGTTCCACAGGATTTAGGTCTGGTGGCTGAGATGGCTATGGAAGAAGGTTGATTTAGTGTCTGGTAAACCATTTTTTGTATTGATTTGGGCAAATGTTTTAGATCAAAAACCTGCTGCTGCAATTTTCAGGGTTCTGCCAGTCCATTAGGTGTTTACTTAAAAACCCCTGATATTTCCAAGAGTCCATGTTGCCATGGATGCTAACAAAGTTCCCAGAGTCTTTAAGGACAGAGGCCCACAGCATCATAGATCCTCCACCATGCTTAATAGTGGGCATTAGGTGTTTTTCCACATATCCATGTTTTGTTTCATGCTACTCCCAACTGGAGTGTTTGCTGAAAAGCTCAATCTTAGTCTCATCTGACCAAAGCACAAGATTTCCAGTTAAAGTTCCAGTAGCCTTTAGCAAACTCTAAGCCCAAACTTTTAAACAGTAAGACAGAAATAGTCTGTTTTGGCTTGCCTCCCAAACAACTAGTTGGCATGTAGTATCCATTGGCTGTTTTGGAGACTTCGTGACCCCAAGACACCATTCTTTGCTGCAGTTCTCTAACAGTATGCTTCCTCCTTTACCATCCTCCTCACTGCGCATAGTGAAGCGAGCGGGATGGTAGTGGATAAACATCCTTATCCAACTTTGTTTGTCACAGTTCTACTTGTTTTAAACTTTTAAATTAATTCTCCTGACTGCAGATATGGACAGGTTTAGGAGAGCAGCTAGCTATTTAATTATTGCCATTTTCTGACCTGCAAAGATCAATACACATCTGCCTTACTCATATGTCAGGTAATCTTGTCCCAGCTCAGTCTCAAGTGCTGAGAGAAATATACCTCTGTGTCACCAAATTAAAAGTTCTGAGATACTCTGATGAACTGAAAATGGTTAGGAATGAGTTAAAACATGCTTTAGTTACCTTAACTATACAGAAATGGCTAGGGATACCAATATGCGTGACACCAGTTTTCTTGAAAATAAGTAAATCTTTATGTAGGATATTTTTTCTCAACTGAATACAAATTAATTAAGAATAAAAGTTTGATTTTTTTCGAAAACATTTCATGTGGGATTATGTTATTGCAATAAAATAATAATTTAAAGAATAACTTACATCTAGGCATTTTAAAGATCTTTACCAGGGTTGCCAAAAAACATTGAGAGTTTGTATTTGCTTGTATCTTTATTAAAGGGAGCCATCAAATATTTATTGAAAATGTCTATACTGCTAAAAGAAATGTCAGAAAGTTGTTCAGTCAAATTAGTTTCAGCAGGATGTGATAATAAACATGCAACAGACTGGATCACACTATCAGTTGTAAACATCTAGCAAAGGATTCCACTTTGAGAGGTTTACTCTATGCTTTAAATTAAAATAAAATCAGTTTTAAATATGACTTACCTAAAAAACAAAAAATTTGAAAAAAACATTTTTCAGTTCATAAATGTTAAAAAGAAAGTGAAAACAGCCTCACTAAATGTCTTCATTTTTAATAAATGAGCACTGGCTGACTTGAAAAAGAGACTTAACTCAACTGCATTTAATTGCCTCTTTCATCTACCCAATTAAAAGCAAATTTCTTATCCATGTAGTTTATTTCTTGTTTTGATTGCTCATCATGCCACCGCGTTTTAATCAGGACAAAAATATTATTATTGCATATTAATTTCTCTGATCTTCATCGTCCTCTCTCTGCACAGCATACAATGTCTATTCCAGTGAAGTTATCTGCAAACATTTTCAATCCAAAGCCACTCAGGTGTGAGTGAAAGGGTGCGAGGTGGTTGTTAAAACGGTTCTGAGGATCAATACAGTGTTGTTGTCAGTGAGAGTCCCCTTCAATTGAAATACCAGTAAGGTGGCATCACAGGTTGTCATGTGTGATGTCGCTGAAATGGATCTGGACTGGCCATGCCTTCAGATGCTAGACTAAACATTCAGCACTGACAACTCAGATCCCGCAACATTAAATGGCTCGACTGCGCGAGGTAATCTGAGCCTTACCCAAATGAGATGGTAATGCCTCCTCTCGGGAAATTCAGCAACACACAGCAGCACCTAAACAGAGGCTCAGACTGCACTAATAATAGAGCCTGCGTTCTTCTTAACTTCCATATTATTCACTTCAAAACTGAGATCAACTATGTGGGTCAGTGGGATTTCTGTGGAAAAAACACATTGAAAGAAACAGCCAAAAAGAAAATATGCTCCTCTGACATCAGATCTGAGGAACATGGCGGCTAATAAGAAAATTATTTGGGCAGCTCAGAAGTTTAATTAACAGCTGGTTTTAACTGATTGAAAGGGAGTACATGTCCAAGCTCATGCATGGGAGCCTAATTATTTTTCAACTCCTTGATTGTCTAAATAAGCTTTATAAATAAAAACCCTCACACATACACACACTCACACACACAAGTGACTTGAAATGTTCAAAGGAAGTTATTTTAGAAATGGAAATGATCAAGGAGATTTTCAGAACGTCTGTGATCTGTGAGCTTGAATACACAGGGACTTGAGTCCTCCACACTGCTGCATTTTGCACACACACACACACATACACACACACACACACACACACACACACACACACATTCATACAAGCCAGTACTTCACTACCAGCTCTGGATTTTTAAAGAAAATTAGACATTTATTTTCCCATATTGTTGCATAGTTTGAAGCTAAATTAAAATAAAAAGAGTAGCATTTCTTGATGAGATTACAGAGCTGATATGATAAGAAATGCACTGAAAACAGGTATGAGACTTGATAAGAAAGAACATATAACAGGACAAAGATGAAATAACCCTATTACGCACAACGAGCTGTTCTGAGCATGACTTTACAGATGCATTTCACTTATATTAGAATATAATCAAAAAGTTTATAATCGATATTTAATTTATAATAATATATAATCAAAAATTTATATTGGTAAATAAATTCCAAACATAAAACTCATCACACAGTGACCTTTCTCAGCTGTTAATTTCTGTTAATTTTGAATGATTAGGGCTTACAGCTAATGAAAACCCAAAACTCAAAATTTGGACAAAGAAAAAGAGGATTTTCAGTGCAGAAATGGTGGCCCACTGAAACGTATGCTCGTGTACTGTACAGTAGATGCACTCAACCCCGGGTCAGGGCTCCTGTGGCTCTGCTGACCAGTTAGAGAAGCCCAAGTACCTTAAATAGTGTTCTCTCTCATCCTAGTCTAGTAACAGTACTCTATAGATTCTCTTTGGGGTTTGGTTCATACCAGTTTGCTGACCAGTCAAGCACAGTAACACCCTAGTCGCAGGTATTGATACTTTGGCAGTGTGGGCAGGTGCCAAGACCTGCTGGAAAATAAAATCAACATCTCGAAAACGAACATGACAGAAGAGGGAAACATGAAGTGCTCAAAACTTTTCAGGCAGACAGCTGCACTGACTGTAAGCTTGATGATACACCTGAAGATGATATGACTTCCCAAATCATCAGTGAATTTAGAAACGCCACTCTGGTCATCTCTGGACTTGGATTCTGTGATGCTCCACTCCTCCTCCAGACTCTGAAACCTTAACTGAGCAACAGCTAATCCATGTTCCCCATAGCCAAGGTGAGACACCTCTACAACTCTGGTTAAGCGGTGACTTAACAAATGAACCCTTAAAATCAACCCTTTGACTGCAATTCGGTTATTGCTTGTGCAAATAAATTCAATGATATTCTGATTTGGTAAGATGCACAAGTATAATTTAGATCACCTTTAAGTACCTAGAAAAGCCACAATGTTAGATTTGGAACAAGCAATATCCATAAAAGGGATGCCATATCCTGTGTAAGAACAATAAATCTTATTTAGACAAACATTCAGTTGTTGGCATCTTGTTCACATTTGTGTCAAACTAAGAGCCCACACTTGCTCCTGCTATGGCTGGTGTCCTTTGCTTAATGCTAAAAAGAGAGGTTCTTGTAATATAAAAACAGACAATTATCATAGTTTGATACTTACTGTAAAATTATGAGGTAAATCAAAAAGGGTATGCACCTTTCATATTTAATTCATAATGCTTTTGATCAAATGGAGATGACTTCCTATAGATGCGACAGCTGTTTGTAATTCCATCATTTTGCGGTGTTTTATACAAAAATGTTGACAAATCGATGGAAAAGCAACTCTTATCCGGTCTAAACGGAGCTTCAGTAGTCAGATTTGGTTTCACAACACTAAATTTCCATGCAAATAAGCATTCTTTGTTGTTTTATATATTTCCTGAGACACCATCAGTTGCTAAAGAAGATTGCATAATTCTTGGAATTTACATAACCAAGGAATATATTTCACAAAACATATTGAGTGTTGCTGGAGCGCAACAGAGAACAAGTGCTAATTTTGTGAGGAATATCCAACCTTAACAACGGAGCTGTAGAAACTGTGACATACTTCTTTGTTCCATAGGATATGGATTTTTTTATCCTCCTCCTTTTTTTAATATCTTGAAAAAGAAATATTCCCTGCAGACTGATATAAATACCATGACTTCTTCTTGTTGTTTTGGAAAGTCATTTGTGGAAAGGATCAGAGCTCACATGTTTTAAATTAGCTCAGATACAGAACTAACTGGCAAAAAGATTACTGCAGCAGTTCTTATGGTAAATAAGTGTTCTTCATATCTCAGTATATGTCCACTTCAATGTTAGTCTGTATTATCTATTGTCAAAGTGATGACTGTACCTGTCTGTATCATACATGACCTCTACTGTGGTTTATGAAAAAATTTATAAATCCCACATTGTTAGGTCCAGACTTTGACTGGGCCGTTCTAGTTCACGAACATACTTTCATTTGAACCATTACATTGTAGCTGTCACTGTGCTTTTAGGCTCATTGTCCAGCTGGAAGGTGGAACTCTGCCCTCGCCTCAAATATTTTACAGCCTCTAACAGGTTTATCCCGGATTCATTTCAGTTTAATTCAATTGAAAAATACTTTATTAATTCTAAAGGGAAATTTCATGTTGTTGAAACTAATATTATGCAGGTTTCTTCAAAGAGTTGTTGTAGATGCTGATGGCTATGGGTACGAAGGATGTCTGGATGACAGGATTATGTCTTGTACTGGAAATCTGAGGTGTACAGAGTGAAAAGGAATGGTGAGGGTACGGTCCCCCATGGTGTTTATGAATTGCTGACTATCTGGTCAGACAAATGACCCTACAGTCTCACAAACTGTGGTTTGTTTATCAGTTGGTCTTTGATCCAGGAGATGGTGGAGGCCTCCACCGGAGTCTTCTGGAGTTTCTGACAAAGCAAATCAAATAAAATGTGTTAAATGCACTGGAGAAATCAAAGCGCCTGCTCCTCAGTGCTGCCTGCTTTGTCCAGATGACAGTGGATTTGTTGAAGCAGGTGTATGATGGCATCTTCAACTCCAACTCCACAGTGATAAGCAAACTGAAGGAGGTCCTGATATGTGCTTGTTTGCTAACTCAGGTTAGCCAAAAGGAGTCTCTCTAGGACCGTCATGATGTCTGATGTCAGGGCGACAGGTCTATTGTCCACTGTCACAAGGCAGGAGGTCTTCCACAACACTGGAATCTTTTCATGGGTCATGTTACGGTTGAAGAGATGCTGCAGAATCCCACAGAGTTCCTCTGCACAGACCTTCAGGACTCTGGGGCTGACGCCATCTGGACCTACAGCCTTATTTCAGTTCAGTCTCTCCAGCTGCCTCTCCATTTGACTTCTAGAGACACAAAGGCAGAATGGGGAAGCAAAGGAAGCATCAGCATTTCTGATTTGGTTGAAGACAAACATGTAAAAACAGAAAGATCCATGGCCGAGGTAGAAGATATAACATTTGAGCTCTGACAGAAAAGTTGTGGGCCTAAGGAGGGTCAGATGTTTGACTGGCTAGGGACAGGGGAGGAGGATGCTGAGCTTGTTCCTGAACTGAACCTATTGAACAATCTGTTCAGCTCGTTGGCTCTGTCTGGAGCTTGCTCTCCAGCTGCTTCCTGTACATATCCTTGCTGTCTCTTATCTTGACTTTCAGTTGCTTTTATATACTGCCTGAAGGCTCTTTTTTCTTGTTCAGCAGTTCCTTCAGGTCATTGGTGAACCAAGGTTTGTTACTGGGGAAGAATCTCACTGTTTTGGTGAGGATGGTGTTATCCACACAGAAGTTTATATATTCAGTCATGACACTGATGTCCTGTCCATGTGGCTGGCACAGTGCATCCCAGTCTGTAGCCTCAAAGCAACCCTGCATGGCTTTTTTAGCTTACTGTGACAATCTCCTCGCAGTACTCTTTATTATGGAATGCCTCTGAACAACAGGTTTATATTCAGAGGACAGAAAAAAAAGATTTGCCAAGAGGAGGTCTTGCTTTAGAGATGTTGGAATCCTTGACATTTGCATAAAACAAATCCAATGTTTTGTTTTCTCTAGTAGAGCAGCTGAAAATCTATTGAAACGCTGGAAGTGTGAGAGTATGGGATGATTAAAGCACCAGATATTGCCACAAACGCATTGGAATGTTGTGTCTGTAGCCTAGGAACAAATGAGCTGATGACATCACATGCAGTGTTGGCAACAGCTGATGGTGGAATGTATGCGGATGCCAAAATAACACTGGCAAACTCTGGTAAATAATAGGGAAGAAAAACTTACTGCTAAAAGTTCAATATCCAGGCTGAAGAGACGACTGGATTACACCATTTGTTGTACACAAGCACTGATAATCTACCTCCTTTGCTTTTGCCGCTCCTCTTTAAATTTCTGTTTGCTCGTGTGGTCAGAAAGCCTGGCAAAGAGACATTGGAGTCAGGGATACAATCCTGCAGCCATGTCTCAATGAAACACATAATACTGCATTCCCAATACTCTGGCTAGGTCCTTGTTAGGGCTTGCAGTTTATCCAACTTGTTTCCCAAAGATCTCACATTGCCCATCATAATCAATGAAAGAGGTGATTTAATCTTCCTACTTCTCTCTCTCCTTTTTGTGCCTGCTCTGTATCTACAGTGCATCCTTTTAAACTCATCTGGGATATGGGGCTGCAATGAAGGTATTATTTGCTTTTTATGCTATGATTATGTATCGTAACAAATTTTCAACAGTAATAAGGCATCAGCAAAAATCCTTTCAACTTCAAGTATCCAGCACCAGAGGGAATAACTGTCCAAAAAAGCAACCTCCATCCACAAAAGGAGGAACCAAGGTTCCTTAAAGAATGTGTTAGAATTAAAGTAACAGAGCTACTCCACCTAGAGAAGCACAATTTTATGAATAGATAGAACACAGAATAACGTTGTATTTAGCTCCATTAATTCTACCCATCAGCCGTGACCAACTCTCATGTACCTGCTGCAAAAAAGTAATGCTGGCACCATCACATTTCACCTGGGGTATAGTATGTTCAGGGTTATGTGCAATGGGCTTGGCATGCCTGCCAAAAAGTTCAATTTTTTACTTGTGACCAGAAAGCCTTCTTATACATGTTTGCGGTGTCCCCTACAAGATTTATGGCAAACTACAAACATAAGCTCTTACTGTTTTTGACAGCCATGTCTTGGTGGGTTTGCAGTTGTGCCATACTCTTTCTGTCTTTGGCTCACAACAGAACAGTGGTCTTTGGAATATTCATAGCTTGGGATATTGTTTTATAACCTAATCCTACTTTAAACCTCCACAACTAAATCCCTGACCTGGCTGCTGTGTTCATTTGTCTTCATGATGCTGTTTGTCCATGAATGTATTGAACAGCTGCATTTATACTGTGATTAAATTACACACAGGTGGAATCAGTTTGGTTTGGTAAGGCAACTAGTTGCACTTTTTATTTAGGGTTATCATAGTAAAGGGTAGTAGATACAAATGCATGCCACACTTTTCAGTTTTGTATTAGTAAAATTTGTCAAATTATGAACCACTTCACAATTACAGTATATGCTGCATTTTGTGGGTGTATCACATAAAATAGACTGAAGTATATGGATGATGTGGCAAATTGTGAAAAGGTTCAATGGGTACAAATACTTTGCAAGGCACAATAAACAGTGGAGCCTAAACAGCTACTCCCAGTGGAATCTATGGAGCTTACAGTTGAGGGTCAGCACCACACCAAATCACATTTGTCCCTTTCATTATCGTCACAACCTTAATTCAACATATCATCACAGTAAAAACCTTTGCCTAGCGGTAATTGAAAAGGCCCAAGGGGAATTCCTGTGTTGTGGAAGGGGCACCCTCTTCCCCACTGTCCCACATCCATCATTGTAGAGCTACTAGGCCCTGGGGTGATGTTGGAGCATTTAGGGCTAACAGCAAGATTGCCTCACGTTCTCGCTCAAAAGGCTTCTAAACTGTGGCCTCATGGGATCCCACTTCAACAAACACTAAAACTACACACAGCCTCATGTCCACTACATATGAATTTAATGGCCTGGAACCAGAAGGCGCAAGCTTGAGCATGTCAACACACCCATGTTCTGGAAATGGATGGACTTCAGTAGGAATATGATCAGAAAGATAAACATACCGTCAGATGTAGAGTTCATAGGCTTGATTACGCATCTGCCTCGCAATGCATACTGCAACAGACAAAAATTAAGCACTTACGATTGGTCCCCGCTTTGAAACAGGCTGGATCGTGATCAGTGTGATCCCCTGTTTTTCAAGTTTAACCTCAAACAGAAATTTCAGAAACCATGTAAAAAAAAAAGTCTAACTGCAGATCTGATTTTGTTTTTTTTATTAAGGGTGATAGTTTTGAGAGACAACAGGCGATTAAAACATCTCTGCACGTGGTTTTTTTTGTTAAAAATCTGAGGCGTCGGGTTCTTTAGGAGGCACAATCAAAGCTTTTGTAACAGCTTCTAACAAACACTTCAAATGCATTCTGTAAAATGTGAATCATTATGCAGGGGCTCTAAAATGTATCTGATCATTTCTCAAAGATCATATACTAGAGTTGTTCAGAAAAAAACAAAGATTCAGATAAAGGCAGCAGTTTATGCTCAAATATGCATATTTAAGCATATTCATATGGCTCTTCACATACATGAAAGCCGCCAGCTGCCCTTGCCTGTAAGTGGGGGGCATTGAGGCTCAGACTGGTTGATCTCTGATGACAAGGGGTCTGGTGGAAGGATTAGAAGCGGGAGGACCAAAGTTTTGGTCATTCCCTTAAAAGGATGCAATATATCTCAAAGGCTTGGAGCTCAGAAGAGTTGACAGACCTTCAAAGATTTGCCCACCCAGCATAACCTCTACTTCCCCAAAAAATGTTGAAAGAATTCTAAAAGATGTTATTTTTATGTATTATTTATTTAGCATATACATTATACGTAGCCACATCTAATGCTAAAAAATAAATACAAAAAACACACATTTTCCTGTATGTTAGCTGTTTGTTGTTTGATTAAGGTAGGCATTTTAAATCATATGTCAACTTCCTGAGCTGACCAGCTAAAAAGGCGCCCTGAAAGTATTTGAAAAACTGTCTCATCTCAAACTGTTGAAATCTATGTTATGTAAGGCATGGATAATAAATGACAAAAGAAAAAAGGGTTTCTTTTTAAGAAACAGCCATGGGGTAAATCGCTAAGCATCAAAAGACAAGCATACATTAGGCATGAGGGTAGGCAGGTCTTTTCTTTCCATCCTGCTGTATGTTGGCTATTCAGCAATACCTCAGTCAGTTGCACCAATTTTTGGAAAATTCTGTAACAATAGTCAGAGAGCTGTGCAATTTTTGGGAGGCTTGGGCTTAAGTTGACACAGCAGCAACCATTGAGAAGAGTAAAAAAGGAGCCTAGTTTAATAAGCCCTGGTGTAGGCTGGTCTACACGGGGGGTTGGCACCACAGAAATCAGAAAACCGCTGTGCAGATGAACACCAGAGAAATTTAAAGGACTGCTTGAATTACAACAGCACTGAGTTGGAACTTAAATTCTCCAAAGATGGGCATGTAACTGTAATGATTGCATTGTCTAACACCAGGGCCTCGCGAGTAATGTGTGTTTTATAAGCTTATTAGTTCTTATGCAGGCACATAAACAAGGGTTTTGACATTAAACAGATCACCTTATCTCAGATAAGAAAATTCTGTATGACCTGCACACCCCTGTTAAAATGTCAGGCTTTTGAGAATTAAAAATTACCACCCTGATAAATCATTTCAAACATGATTCCACCTTTACTGTGACACATACCTTGTACAATTCAACTAAAAAAACACATCTGAGAAAATCTTAAAATACATAATAATAAATAACAATAAATAAAAAGGTTAAATAACCTGGTTGCAGAGGTGTGCAAGAAAAGGGATTTAAGTGCATTTATTCAACAAAATAGGTCAGCTTAAATGCATTTTGTAGCTAAGGAAACAGCTAGGACACTACATAATAATGGCTAGTGTTGTTCCATTGGCTAATTTGTCTTCTGGCGTCCATCTACCAGTCTCTCACATTGGAGGAAAGCTTGCCCCACTCCTCACTTTCAGCTGTGAGTTATTTGAGAGGCTCCCTGCATGTAAACTCCATTTCAAGTTACCCCACATCATCTCAATGGCATCAAGATCAGTGCTTTGACTCAGCCCAGCACCTTAATTCTCAGAATCAGCTTTATTGCCAAGGTTATGTGGACGAACAAGGAGTTTGACTTTGGTTTCACATGCTCACGGGATACAAACATTAAATATAAATATATAAAGTAGTCAGACAGTATTTTGGTATATTTACTGGTATGTTTTATTCGTTGATATCTTCTGACCATCTGTAAAATCATAAAGCTTAAGCAGAACTAGGCTTAAGCGTTATGATTTTACAGATGGTCTCTAGCACCCTTTGATACACAGTGCAATTCATGGTTGTTTCTATGACGGTGAACTGGCAAGGCTCTGCTGCAGCAAAGCATCCCCAAACTTTGACACTTCCACCTCCATGCTTCACGGTATGAGGTTCTTCTACTGGAATGCCGTATTTGGTTTATGCTAAAAGTGTCCTCTGTTCTGGTGTCCAAATAATACAATTTTAGACTCATTAGTCCATCTGTTTTTCTTAGGGAGGAAACGTTTCCTTGTTGCACACTTCCATGAAAATTTAACATGTGCAGTCTCTTGTATGCACGTTTATATAAACAGTAGTAAAAGCCTGCTGCAGGTCCTGTTGTTACATTTCAGAGTTTTTGGAGATGATTTTTAGCATTTTGCAGTCAGATTTCAGGGTGGCCTTGGTTGGACAGCCAGAGCTGGGCATGGGGGCAGTTGTTTCAAATGACCTCCACTTGTAGCTGTACCTTCTTTTTTTTTTTAGACCCCTTTAAAACAATTACCAAACTAGCCTGTTACAATATTCAAAAAGGCCTCCGATAACTCTTTTGATCTCACCTTGGTGTTCACTCTCACTTAAACAGTCAGGAGCACACCAAACTTTATTCCTGAGGTGTAAACAGTGTAAACCTCCTACAAAACCCTATGCCGATGTTATCCGCAAGGTTTATAACTTTCTTCTGATTGAAAGTTATATTAATGTTCTAAAGTTGCCCAGCTAGAGTATCAACTTAAATAGGATAAATAATCTGTGGAGGGAGCTAAAGATTAGGGTGATGGCAATGAGGCCTTCTAATATGGGGTAAGAACGCTGTCAAAAACAATGTGTATGTAAAGACAGAAATGTGTGCATATTAGTCAATAGTTGTGCATAAGTAAAATCCAAAAGAGGTACTGTATATTTTCTCTATAAGAATACAAAATAAAGTGTTACAGCTTCAAGAAATTACAAACACAAAGTTCAAGTTTACAGTTGTGGTTTATTCTTTATGAATACAATATGCTATAACAGTTTGTGAATACGATTTCTTTTCTATGAGAATACGAATTTACATCAGCGACTTGGCGTCACGTGATCGCAGGCTGCTTAGTGGAGCACAGAGTTAGTCGATTCGCGTTGCGCATGCGCTGTCACACTCCTCACCGGCAGTAAACGTGGTGCCGGGATTGAATGACGGAAAAATGTAATGGCAGATAATTCAGTCTGAAAGGAATATTAGGAACAGAGGGGAGATAGGGGGAAATCAACAGTATTATAAATAAAGCATTGTTCTTATTTTTATGAAATACAACACTAAAATATAGTGTTCACTGAATATAGTGGGTGGAGTTATACAATGATGTACAGTAGGTGGCGGTATGCACCTCTGACTTTGTTGCGAACCGCCAGCAGAAAAAGAAGAAGCAGCAGCACTAGCGCCAAGATGATGGACCAAGAGCATATATTAACGACATTAAGACATATATAAACCTTTAACATTACCTGGCTTTGTACCGTAGTGTCTTGGTCCATCATCTTGGCGTTAGTGCTGCTGCTTCTTCTTCTTCTTCTTCTTCTGCTGGCGGTTCGCAACAAATTCAGAGGTGCATACTGCCACCTACTGTACATCATTGTATAACTCGACCCACTATATTCTATGTTTTAGTTTTGTATTTCATAAAAATAAGAACAATGCTTTATTTATAATACTCTTGATACCCCCCATCTCCCCTCTGTTCCTAATATTCCTTTTAGACTGAATTATTTCCCATTCCGGCCCTACATTTACTGGCGGTGAGGAGTGTGACAGCGCATGCGTAACGCGAATCGACTCACTCTGTGCTCCACTAACCAGTCTCAGATCACGTGATGCCAAGTCGCTGATGTAAATTCGTATTCTCATAGAAAAGAAATCGTATTCAGAAACTGTTATAGCATATTGTATTCATAAAGAATAAACCACAACTGTAAACTTGAACTTTATGTTTGTAATTTCTTGAAGCTGTAACATTTTATTTTGTATTCTTATAGAGAAAATATACAGTACCTCTTTTGGATTTTACTTATGCACAACTATTGACTAATATGCACACATTTCCATCTTTACATACACATTGTTTTTAACAGCGTTCTTAACCCATTTTTCCCATATTCTAACCTCAAAGATTTGGAGCTCATAAACAAAGACAAATTAAAATACAAGTAGATGTAAGTTGTGATTTTTGTAGCCGTAAAAAAAGATTTTTCCGTTTATTATTAAGAAGGATATAAATAACTTTTCACATGCAATTATTTATTAAATGTTGATCAAATAAGAGATGTTTGTTTCATTTCCAGGTTAATAAGAAACAAACCTCTCAATTTTTTTATGAAAATAATTTTAAAATCTAAATGTTTTAAGAGTATGCATTATCGTGGACTTAACTGTGTATATTTATATAGCAAAAATACAAAAACTGGACATTTTCCCAAAGTTGATGAAAAGATGAGATGAAAAATTATCAGCTAGGGAGGCCAACAGCAACACTGCAGGAGCTGCAGAAACTTTAAGAAAGTATTGACTGTGTTCTATGTGACAACAACCTACTTCATATGTCTACACTAAAGAGTAGAATTGCAAGAAAGATGTTTTTTCTTCCAAAGAAAAGATTTGAGCCAGGTATGTCTAAAATCCCCCAAAACCTTGAGTGAAAGTGAGTTACGGTCTGATCAGACTGGTACATTCTGGTCACAATTCCAGAAGGGTAAAGAAAACATTGAGCATAACCAAAGAACACTAAACCTATAGTAAAAACTCAGTGCAGGCAGCATCATACTTTGTTGTTACTTTTCTTTATGTGGACCTAAGGTTTTTTCTTTCTCTAAGGGGGTGAAATTGTGACCTTTTTCAAATTATTTGCCTAAAACCTTTACGTGTCTGGTATAAAGCTGAAAATCCGGATCACAGTGAGTCCAATCATGCATCCAAATCAACAAAATAATTACTTAACCAGAAAACAAAAAGTTGTGGAATAACCAGCTAAGAGTTCAGAACCAAATCTGACAGACAATTCGTGGGGTCACCTAAGGAAGGCAGTGGACAAGTAATGCCCCCCGCAGTCTGAAAGATTTGAAGAACAACGCAAAGGAATGGGAAAATATTACAAAGTCAATATGTGTTACACTGACAGCCTCCTACCAGTTATTTTTTCGGTTTTGTTGGCATTTTAACAGGGGTGTGAAGATTTTTAGAACCATTTTAAATGAGTCAACCTGCATGCATGTCCAGGCCAGAATCTGGAACAACGTAACAATGGCACTTACTGTGGAGCCACACTGGCAGAGATTACGGGGCCATCATGAAGGAGCCACAGAGGGTGAAGATGGCCAGGAGCTGCAAGGATAAAGGTTGATGAGAAGAAAGAATAAGAGAATCTGGAAAAAAAAAGAGGAGGGTGAGGGGGTATTGATAAAAAGAAAGCAAGTAGGGAAGCAAAAGCACCTCTGACTCGACCTGAGGAAAGTCAGGAAAAGCCAGAGATCCAATTAAAATCCCACTCGGTCAGTCAGTGTCAGTGCTGACACAGCCGTTTCAGCCACTGCCAGCTGCCTGAACACCACTGGAAAGGTATGGCAGCTGCACAGTGTAAATTACGCAAGACGTCATATTTGGTTATGATAAAGCATAAAAGCAAAAAACCTGGTGTGACAAAGCAGACCACCCCCTGGTACACAGCTGGGTTCCTCATCATGTTCAGCCCAAAAGCAACGCTGTGGGGGGGGTCACCCTGTTACAATTCAGTGAATGCCAAACTGAAAAAAAAATATATTTATTTATATCAACTTGATGTATAACCCGTTCAAAATGGCACCTGGGTTGTTGCTAGGCAGAGCACAAAAATAAAAATGGCGGCAGGCAAGTGGCAAACTGGGGAGTGCAGGGTCTAATCAGTGGTGATTACTGGGGGGGTGTTCAGTGCTTATGGAGTATTACCACAGCTTGGTTGGAATATACAACACTGTTGTTAAATACTGTGGTAGTTATTTACAGCTGGCATTGCGGCTTCTCGTTCTCGTACCCTACTAGAACCTAATACTCTGTAAGAAATACATCTTTTTACTTTAAATATTTCAGTGAACACTTGGATTATTTCTTAAAATACATAAGGAAAGGGCATAACTGACGAGAGGTGAAGTCTAAAAACTCTTGACATTGCCTCAAAAGTCCAAACACTACATTAACAACTAAAGCATTTGATGCAAGATCTCATTTGAGGTTGCATTCCGTAGAAAGTTACCTCGTAAATTCTAGTAATCTGTCCATTAAAGCATATTGATCAAAGCTGGCCAAGTTTGGCCCACTTTGTTTAAAGACCTCTCCATTTAAATATTTCAACCCAGGTGCTTGAGATGATCTTATAAGACTTATAAAATCTTCAGCTACATTAATATCATTTTTATTCACATTAAGTAGCTTTCTTCCGGCAATGCCAAGTCACTATTAATTAGAAAAAACAAAACAAGGCAGTGCAAACTTCTTGATGTCATACTGAAATTGAGATTCATTGCCTTCGACAGCACCGATCAAAAACTCCTGAAGGAAGGTTAGAAATAAAAGCAAAATGCAGTAAATTTGAGAGGCTTTGCAAAATGTACATTCAAAAATATCTGAATCTCCCAAAAGATGGATCCTCATGGGTAACATATGCCGAACACAGAATGCATAAACAAGTTAATCACAGATTCCATCTGCAGATATCAGCAGATACTGTAAACATACACAGTGGACATACTTTCTATGAGCTTTTCAGTAAGACATGTAACATATAAGACCCTCCAATGTTTCCTTTTTTCTATTTCTTTATATTGTTGTAAAAATTATACATTTCTCAGATGCTTGTGTTCTGACCTTGAAATAGTATCAACAATAGGGGGTTAAAAATGCAGCATAATACCAATAAGTGCACTCTTTTTCATGATCATCCACAAACCTACTGAAATGTCTAGTGATAATCCTGAAAAAAGACTAACTTTGATGTTAGTAAACTGCAAGATCAATGGGACCATCATGTCTTGCAAATAGGATTTTCCAAGAAATGTCAAATGACTCAACATGACCTGATTTCTCTCCAAGTATGAAATAAACTTTTTTACCACTATAAACATGGACAACATGCATGGAAACTGGTCAAAAACACATTTTTTAGACAATAAGATAGTTTTTTCATTTCTTTATTCATCATTATTAAGACCCATACTGTACTTTCAGATGGTCTCTGAGATTTCAAGTGCTCTCCTTTCTTGACATCTTTAGACAAAGATGTATTTAATAACACATGAAACAGGCAGTGTGAACTGGGAACAATAACTCACTGCAGATAAGTTCTTCCTTTGCACCAAGACCAGATTGCAAAAGCGAACTGAAAGTCTGCAGACAACAAAGACAGGCGTCAGAAAGAGAGATATGTTTGGCTCATTCCTGAGAAATAATGAGCTGTTTGTTGACATTTGCATTCCAGAAGGTACAAAAACTAAGAAATGTGAACAAATGTGTCAGTGAAACTGTACTAGAGGCAAATATATTACCATTAGCAGAAATAAATCTAAAAAAGCAAAACCAACATCTTTGTTTAAAAGTTTTTTTAACCAAGAATTTTCCAACATGAAATATATTTGCCTTCAATAAGTGTTGAGATGAATTGAAGTGTAACATGAAATGCAGCAGTTTTGATTGATTAAATAAAACAGATATGTGAATATTAAAGCAAACTGCTCGCAGGAAGCTTTGAAAGTGTAAATTTCCCATATTAATGTTCAATTCAGTTAATTTCAATTCAGTTTATTTATATAACACAAATTCACAGCAAATGTCATCTCAGGGCACTTAACAAGGCAAACAGATTAAATTTGTAAACAATTATATAGAAACATCTAATCAAATGATCCCAGTCTAATCACTTGGATGGATTTGTATTCAGTTAAATGCAGTATATTTTAATATAATATATATATATATATATAATATATATAATATATATATAATATATATATATATTATATATATTTATATTTTTATAAAAATGGAATATTGAAATAAAACAACTTACTTGGAAAATAAAAACAGCACAGCCCTCAAATAAAGAAGCACATATTAGTTGCATGTACCTTACCTGAATTTTCCTACAATATGTATAGTAGGAAATATCTGTAGGAGGGCTCCATGCTACCACACTGACTTCCATGGACTATTACTTATTTTTCTACCCAGAGCAAGGTTTGTGTCATTGGTGAAAATGTGTTGATGAGGGGATATCTCATATCTGATCAAAGAGAATATAGACACTTTAATAAAATATAAGATACATAATTAATTATACAGTATGCTTATGTACAGCAGGAGTGTATTCTAATTAAACGGGTTTTTTTACCATTAACACAAACACTGGTTTTACACAGAAATGTGAAATAAACGTATATACAGTGCACGAATGTTTAATGGAAAAAAGAGCGAAAATGTTGAACTTAATCAAGGGTAAGGGAAAGGAAAAAAAATAATGAGCCTGTCTATTAATTAAAGTCAAATCATGCTGCAGGCCCACCAAGCAGGCTTGTTAGATCTCCAAAATTTAACCCAAGTAAAGATCATCCAGATAATGATTTACCCTGCGATATACATAAAGTCCCGAATAACATTTCTATTCATCCCGACATACATTAAGCCTAGTTTACATTCAACAAAGACCCCTGCTGTGAGGGCTACATTCAGATTTTTTTTTTTTTTACTTTCCTGTTAGAAATTTTAGGTTCAGATTGTTTCATGCGCTGATAATCATATCCATAAAAATTTTACATTAAAAACAATCCTTTTCTTTTCATTCTTAAGACTGACCGAGGTTTTAAAAGTTATGAAACACATATTCGCTCCAAAAGCCCACTGTGGAGATGCAAGAGCGAGCGGAGAGCAATAAGAAAAAAAACAAAGTTTGCCATATCTCACAATGCAAAATTTAGAAGGACTTTTCGGAAACTATTTAATACAGCATTCACAAAAGTACACAGAGTAAAAGAGAAACAGCAGTTAGGTTTTAGGCTACAACACAAAATACAAAGGCCCACAGTTTGTGCCCAGGCTCTCAGAGGGAGGGGATGTTGCTGCACTGCTTTGGTGGGAAGGAGTCCACGCCACTGTGGCATGTGTACCATCCGTTCACGATGCTCTTCTGGAAGGGAGAAGCTGAGGAGAAAGTCCGCGAGGTCTGGGCAAAAGCGTGACCACTCTGGCCGCAGGGGTACTGGGAAGACTGGGACCTGTAGCTGCCCCTCTGCAGCAACAAAGGGTCCAAGAAGGGCTGCGACCTGTGCGCAGAGTAGTCTAAACTGCTGTCAAATGCGTGATGGAAGCGTGACCTCGGGGTCGACTCGTCCCGGCTCTCAGGGGACAGGGGGACATCCTGTGTGGAGGTGGGGGCGTGAGTGGGGCTGATCTGGCAAACGTCCGACGCTCGGGCCGGCCTGCCCTCCGCGGCATGACCCTGGTCACCAGGACGCGCGTCGCCACCTTTGGCGACGTGCTCCTTGATGCAGTGGAGCTTCATGTGTTTCCGCAGAGAGCTCGGGTGTGTGTAGCACTTGTCACAGCCCCTGACCTTGCACATGTAGGGTTTATCACTGGAGTGGACGTGCGAATGCTTCTTTCTGTCGCTGCTGTTCGCGAATCTCCGGTTACAGCCCTCAAACTCGCATTTAAACGGTTTTTCACCTAAACGTGCAGAGAGAGAAACCAGGGTGGGTTATAAAAACGCTTACAGACCTGAACATCCAACCATAATCACCATGTAAGCGAATAGATAGATAGATAGATAGATAGATAGATAGATAGATAGATAGATAGATAGATAGATAGATAGATAGATAGATAGATAGATAGATAGATAGATAGATAGATAGATAGATAGATAGATAGATAGATAGATAGATAGATAGATTCAATTCAGTATTTGTAAGCATTTGTGAACTATTTACACTGTGTTGTGTTATAATTAAATTGGACTTAATGTAGCTGATTATAAAAATACAAATACAATACAAATAAAATAACTGAACTGATTTAATGTATTTTATTATACTTTTTTGTTATTACATAAAGAGCCTGATTAATATGCACACTGTACGCATGTGCAGTTGTGTGATAGCTTCACCAGTGTCACAGGGGGCTCTGTTGTGTCTCTTTCTTCTAATGCTTTTATTAATAAAACAATACACAGCAGAAATAAAAGAGGGTACCCAAGGAATATGTTATTAGTCCAGTCCTTGTTTTTTTTGAGAAAGTAATTCACTTTATTAATTTAATTCTATGTTAAATGCCTTTAATCCTGCTGACGTGTGAAAAAAAGAATAAAATATGACTCCATGGTGATTTAATTTACATGTGTAAATCTTTGCTTAAAAAAATGCCAGGTTGTGAAGTTAAAAAAGCATTTTACAAGATGTTTCACGGTTCCCTGTAATATTTAAAATGCCCTACAAAGAAAATGGAAACAAAGGCAACAGGAAACATTTTTATATATAATACCAATTTTTGTTTTCATCTAAAATAAACCCTTTCCCTAACTTCGCCTTATTATTTCCCACTACATGATGGCTACATCACAGTGCGCTGTGCTGTGTGAACACAGGAAGATAAATCCCTGGGAGGCAGAGGCGGCGTAGCGGCTACGTCACAGCTCTCCGGTGTCCCGGCATTTATTTATTAATTTCTCTGAATGAAGTGAGGGAGGCACCCAAAGCGCCAGGCATGCTGCCTGCTGACTGCACTCGTTTGCAGCTGTCTTACTACTTCTCATCTGTGGATCCTGCGTGGAGGCTACACGTGTTTTTTTTTTTTTTTCCTTCTCCAGACACGCGTGTAAAAACTGACGTGGACGGCGGCGAATAAAAAACATAGGAAAAATAAAAGGGTTTTATAGCAAAATAGGTAGCATAGGCCTCAAGGATATCAACATAATAATAATAATAATAATAATTATTATTATTATTATTATTATTAAATGATTACAGTAAAATATGTATTATTAATGAATAATAAATTAAATAAATAGTTAAAAATTATTATTATTATTATTATTATTATTATTATTATTATTATTATTATTATTATTATTATACTGACCTGTATGAGTCCTCTTGTGGATTTTTAGATTCTCTGATCTAGCAAAAACTTTCTCACAGCCGTGAAATGGACAGGGAAAGGGCTTCTCCCCAGTGTGGACCCTGACGTGGTTCACCAGCTTGTATTTGGCTTTGAAAGGCTTCCTGTCCCTCGCACAGTTCTCCCAGTGACAAATGTATTCAGAGTGCTCTGGTCCTCCGACGTGCTCCACTGTCACATGGGTGACAAGTTCATACATGGTCCCGAAGGCTCTGGAGCAGGGCAGCTTCCCAATTCCAGCCTCTTTGCCGTCACTCCACTTGCACACCAGCTCATGCTTGACCGTTTGCTTTGAGCACCTGAGGAAGGCGTCGGCTCCCCCACGCTGAATCGCCATGTTCAGGGGCTTGTAAAGACCCAGAAACTGGGTGACAATCTGCTGGCTGTTTCCCTTGGGGCTGATGGTCTGGCCGTAGGAGTGAGTCCGGGTGAGGAGGTCGCCAGGTAGACCCAGCATCATCTGGCTGCCGAGGTCGCGGGGCGCATCCGTGGAGGCGTGGGCCTGCTCCTGGTAGCTGGCGAAAAACGCGTGGCTTCTGTTGTCCCTGCAGCCAGCAAAGTCCCGGTACCTTCCCATCCCGCCATGTTGGTTGGGTCTCGGTGCCAGTTGATCGGTGACGGGTGGCATGCCGGGTCCAGAGAGATTTGCTCCAATGATAATACCCCTAGGGCTGTGCTCTAACCGGTGACTGGGATATCCAGAGTCTGAAAAACTTGGAACCGAATGGTCAACATATGCACTGGACCTCGTCTCGGGGTAGTCTCGCAAATTGTGCGAGGGGCAGAGTTTTAAGGAACTGCCAGTGGGGTGCCCCATGTGCTCCCCTGCCAAAGGTGGCAGCACCACGCTGGGTTCAGTATTGCTCTCCCCGGGGTTGACGCAAGAGAGAGGGCAGCCACTAAACCTCGAAAGGCTTGTCATGTTTTGTTGTGAGTTTGCCTGTGAGTTTGCAGAAATCAACCAGTGCAAGCAGTCAGGATGCACCTAGCAACTCTTCTCCCATGTTGCTGTTTTTTTCTCCCCCTTGCTGTATATCATCTGCATGTGAAATTCTTGGCCGTGAACATCGCGGAAGCTGCAACCAGACTCAGTTTCGTTAGAGTTGGTGTGAGTCCCATGCCGGTTCACTTTGCCCTCTTGATTTGTGGCAATAACCGTGGTAGTAAAAAATGCTTCGAAACAGGCCATGGTGCAATATAAAAGCACAGCAGGAAAACCTGCTTTTAAAAAGGGAGCTTTGGGATTGGTTGGAATGTGCGGTGATTGACAGGCGCTGGGTTTGTTTTAAAAGGGACACGCAGGAGTTCACCGCACGACTCCGTTTTTCAAATATCGCCGAGAAAATGCTTTGAAATTTGCCGCGGTGCTACTCCCTAATATCGCTGCCTCTTTTACTTAAGGCGCACTCTCATTACAGCCCTTCTCCAAAATCTCCGCATATAGCGGGGGGGGGGGGGGGGGGGGGTACAGGTTTAATGTTTACTAGTAATCATCTGGCTGAAGTCAAGTGATTAGATCCAGACATGAGCAAAACACAACGCCATCAAAGTCTGCAGAGGCTTTTTCTTTGCCAAAACAACTGCTCCTGCCTGGCAAGAACAATAGGGTTTGGTCCCTGCATGTCCAGGCCTATTATTCTCAAAACTTGCATTCTGAGTAAAATGAAAAACTTCAGAGCAGGGAAAGTTACAGGAAAATGTTATTTAGGTAAATTGTATTTTCCATGAATCCGTGTAAAGACAATGTTTAAAAAATATGTCTTCATTAAATAGTTTTTGTTGCAAATAAAATCTAACTTTTTATAACCATACATGCGTTTTTCTATTTATAAGTTTGCCCTGCTTAAAAAAGTTAACTGAAATAAAGCAACAAGTAGTAGAGCCGATTTTTTTATGATGATCATTTTTTGTATCTTTACAGGGTGTTTTTTCTTACTTAAGTGTCATTTGGGAGAACAACAAAACAGTATGTACTACTTTATAGAGCCCAATGTAAACCACTCTGTAAATAAAGCCTCTCTCATTAAGGCACGTAAATAAATTAATAATCTTCAGAAGTGCGCCAAGCGTCCTGAAGGCTGGCATACATGTTTTCTTTTTTTATTTTCACACATAAAGAAAGTGGTTATGTAAAATGTAAATTGTGAAACATGACTAATTTGCAATGGGCGTGTATGAAAAGTTTCTTATATATACTTCGGGGTGCTGTGAGGACACGGAGGTCTCTACTGTTGCTGCTGCTCCAGTGGAGCATTTTTTCCTGTCAGCCCTCTCTTTTGACGTGGCTTAGGCTCCTCAACACCTCGGCCATTTAAGGCACATTCTTTCATCTCTTACTCTTATTTAAATCCACGCAACGAGGCGTGGGCTCCGGGCTGTAGCTTCTGTAGGTTTATGGTAAAAGCCTTTATTTCCAAGGACTGTCGCTGGCCGATTTTTCTAACTTTTTCCCCTACCTAAATACAAAAAAAAAGAAAAGAAAAAAAAAATCTACCTTGTTATTTTTCCTTCAGTTGCCCTGCGTTCTAATAAAGCAAAGGGACCCACCTGAGAGTAAGTGCTGTAAAATAGTAAACAGGCCCATAACTGGCCTAAATCTGCCCTGATTGTCAGTGGTGGTCATGTTTGTCAACCTTTAACCTGATGCATTTCTAAAAATAATTGAGATTAGAAGGTCAACAAACTGTTGGTTTCCAATCTGCCACTCAGCCTGCAAACANATTTTAATTTGTTGCTGCACTCCAGCCCAATGCATTCCTTTTCCTGCAACAGCTCAAAACAATTAGTTATCCACAGGGCCATTACGCATGTGATATGGTAGAGGAAAATGAATGAATGAATGTTTGCAGCCTTTTGGCAATATCAGTGTCATGGTAAGGATCTACAGTCTCAAGAATATACATTCACAGACTGCTGTTTTAGCTACATTAACCATACTAGTTGTTGATATAACATGCCTAAGGCACACGACTATTATCCATTGAAAACGTGATAATTTTTTTGTTTCTTTTACCAAATATAATGACGTTTTAATTATGATCTCTATGCAAAGGACACCCAGTAGAGATGTGAAAACAGTGTAATTTCCCTGCCACACCACTAGTAGGGGGCAGGCTCTTTGAAACTCAACAACATGAGCAAGCATACAAACACCCCCTGTTTAAAAAAACAGGGTCGAAAATTAGCACTTTGTTGGAGAACCCTAGATCCAAAAGAGTCAGCAGCACAAACTGTGCTCTTCAATTTGCCATTGTTAAAACCCACAGAAGAAAATATCAAATCTCCTTCTGTGGGCTTTAAACTGGTCGACATTCGTTATGCGTGTGCACATTAATTTCAACTGATTGCAGCCATACTGTACATGTGTCAGGGCTTCCTCATACAGGAAGATGGAGACCAGGACGTTTTCATAACCTCACCTGCTTACAAATTTGGCATTTTCAGATAATTCTTTTAATTTTTTGAACAGTCTTAGTTGGTTATAAATTTTACCTTTGTTGGCTATAAATATTTTGAGTCATGCCCTTATAAATTCATACATTCTAGTTCTTGAAGAAACATTTAGCTGAACTAAAATAGGTATCAGCAGGTCAAAGCTTTACAAAAACTAAATAATTGACCAAAGTGCTGTACAAGGTATAAAACATCTGTAAGATAAGCACTAAAAAAATTATTAAATGGTTGTAAGATTGCATTGCACAGTATGCATTCCAGCTATCCACAGAGCTGTTTGAAGCTACACATCGTGCAGTTACAGCTAAAAATATTTCTTGAGGTTCCAGCAGTTTCAATACTCTTTAAATAACAAGAAGAAACAGTTAGAAAAGCTTGTTGTTTCAATTAAATGGCATTTAGATGGTAACTTAATGAGGTGCGATGTGTTTTGTTTGCCATCTGCACAGCGGAAAGACAATCTGACAAAAATAAATAAAACTTCTGTAGTGACATGTGCACATCAGAATCCTTCTCTTTTTACTGCCAATATCTGCTGTGCTGCCGTGGCCACAGATGGTTTGAAACAACAGAAAACAGATGAGAGCATAAATCACTCAAACACACCCACATTTACACGAGATAATAACCAGAAGCACCCAGGTATGAGGCTCGCATGTGCTCATGTGTACACATAGTTGTGCAATCTCTCACATCATGAACCCGAAATGATTAAAATTGTAGGACTGGTTAGGTTTAGATGGGGGTCTACCTTGAAGCTGGAAGATCCATGCTCTAAGAGCAGTAATCAGAATTTGTTTCAGCAGCTTCTTTATCACTCAACCACAGTGTTTGTTGAAGATGAATAGAGTTTAACTTGCAGCAGATCCTGGAAATAGGTGAAGACTCAAATTAATTGCTGTGGTGTGCATGCAAGTGGCCCAACTCTGTTCTGCCATTCAGCAGCATATGGAGTTCTGCTTGGCATTTTGTTGCACTGATCTTCTCGTTAGACACACCTGGGATGAGGGGTTTCTTTTAGCCTATGGATTTGCAATTTATGCAGAGGAATATATTTGAAATTAAAACACTTTGAAATAGTTACCATATGCAAAAATGCATGTTGAAAACTCCAGAGATAGTTCAGCTTGAAAGCGGCCAGTTTCCCACCCGCATTTTGCCTGCAGTAAGGGGGTTCTTAACTGTTGCTAAGATATTAGAAGCAGGTTTTAAAGGTACAGAAGGTACACAAGGATCAGACCAGATTCTGCCTTAAATTACACACATTTCAAAGCCCTGAACTCTTGTTCCTATTATGTCTGGAAATAATACTAATCACACAATAGCATTTATTTTTGTAGTGTGTACTATATGTTATTGTTAGCGCCCATCTATGCTACTGCGAAAGAAACCTAGTAAAAAAAAAAGAAGGCAAAAGACAGCAAAATCAAAGGATAAGGTTTAAATGAGCTTGAAGGTGTGAATATTCTGCTCACTCTTCATTATTTTAAAATTCTTCGTGTCACTTAAGCCTCCCCACGCAGACTTCCCTGACGATGGGGAACTTTCTTTAAAAGTTCAAAATGCATAAATTTCATATTCATGAGGGACCATGTTGAAGTACAGCTGAAAAAAAGCATAGCATCAGCTCCCCAATGGCAGGTAGTGTAGGCTTCTGCTGACAGTGCTTGACTAAAATACACAAACACGGCGACACACGCACACCCACCCACGCACGCATACATGCACACACACACACACACACATTCATATTAACTTGCTGTCTTGTCACAGGATTATGTGGACTTTAGGTGACAGTTGTTGTCTCTTAACAAGCTTGAAATAACAGATATGTTCACATGTTCTTGCAGAACCACTGAATCTCCCAGAGACACATACAATGGTGTGAAAAAGTGTTTGCCCCCTTCCCGATTTCTTATTTTTTTGTGTGTTTATTACACTTAAGTGTTTCAGATCACAAACAAATTGAAACATTAGTCAAAGACAGCACAAGTAAAAACAAAATGCAGTTTTTAAATGAAGGTTTTTATTATTTATTATTACTAACCTACATGGCCCTTTATAAAAAACTGATTGCACCCTAAAGCTAATAACTGGTTAGGCCTCCTTTTGCATTAACAACTGCAATCAAACGTTTGTGATAACTTGCAATGAGTCTTTTACAGCGCTCTGGAGAAATTTTGACCCGCTCATCTTTGTACATTTGTTGTCATTCAGCCACATTGGAGGGTTTTCGAGCATGAACGGCTTTTTAAGGTCATGCCACAGGTTCTCAATAGGATTCAGGTCAGGACTTTGACTAGGCCACTCCAACGTCTTTATTTTGTTTTTCTTCAGCTATTCAGGTGGACTTGCTGGTGTGCTTTGGATCATTGTCCTGCTGCAGAATCCAAGTTCATTTCAGCTTGAGGTCATGAACAGTTGGCCGGACATTCTCCTTTGGGTTTTTTTGATTAGACAGCAGAATTCATGGTTCCATTTATCACAGCGAATGTTTCAGGTCCTGAAGCAGCAAAACAGCCCCAGATCATCATGCTACCATCACCATATTTTAGTGTTGGTATGATTTTCTTTTTTTTTTTAAAGAGGTGCTACTTGTACGGCAGATGTAATGAGCTATTTTCAACTTTTGTCTTGTCAGTCCAGAGTATTTTCCCAAAAGTCTTGGGGATCATCAAGATGTTTTTTGTAAAAACTGAGACCAGCCTTAATATTCTTTTTCTCAGCAGTGGTTTTTATTTTTGCCCAGTCTTTTTCTTATGGTGGAGATGTGAACACTGACCTTAGCTGAGGCAAGTGAGGCCTGTTAACTATAGGCACCACAAAAAAATGAAACCAACAGAAGAAATAAAGTGGCTACATTGGGTTTGTAGAACTGTTAGTACACTTTGAACTTTTCTACATTGTGTCATTTACAACAAACCCCAATGTATTTGTTCAGGATTTTAATTTATAGACTAGCACAAAGTAGCACATAATTGTGAAGTATAACAAAAATGTTACATGTTTTTCTAATATTGTACAAATCAAAATGTGGTGAGTGGTGTGCTTTAATACATTCATCCGTAAGTTTGATAAATATACAAAACACATTTCAAAAACTTAAAAACTAATTTTAGTTGTTATAAATGAACATAAATTTTATACCTAGCCATGCAGCTTAGATATTTATGCATGCACAGTGTGAGGTCAAGTGTCATTATCTAAACTCAGACATTTCCCATCTCTGTATAAAAAGCTTAATCTTTGTTTCATCAGTATCAAATGCTTCAGCTTTACAAATGCATTGAATATTTTGGTAGTTCAGACTCTATACCTAAATAAAGGTAAATGAATGACATAGTAAAAACAACATATTGGTATGTGCACAGCACAAAACCGAATTTAAAGGCATAAAAGAAGAGGACAATATCATTTAATCTGTATCAAAGCAGAAAAGAACCTGCTGAAAAAGGTGCCCTGATCTAAATTAACACCATCATTTAGTAATCAGCCATGACATGAAGATATTAGGGCTGTGACAGGACCATTTCTGTCAAAACCTTTGTCTAACCCCAATTACAAGCTATATTATTGTTCATTTACTCAAATCAAAAGACTTTCCAACTGATGGGAGCATTTCCTTATTGAAGTTTTAAAACTATATATGGAATACAGAATACTTGCTGCATTTAAACCTGTCATGATTTAACAAATATACCTTAGGATCATGATTTGGTTTCATCAACAAACAATGAGAAACAAGTCTATGTTGACTGAAAGCTCATTGTGTGCAAGAGATTATATTGGATTTAAACTGGGCTTTAGCTGAGTGATCAATTTAGTCTGCCTGTATCTCTTGTCTCACATTAGTTAATATAATTTTTTAATGGACAGACTGTTGCTTTTTTTCTTTAAAAAAAAGTTCATGAGGACGGCAAAGGTGATCTTGTCAATGATCCTCATATATAAACTGGTGTTTCAGGTAACAAACGATATAGAAGGATCCAGTCTCTGGGATATATTGTCTGCAAAAATTACAGCTTGCTTGAATATTAATACTGAAAATTTATATAATCACTCAAAAACACCTTAGGTAGCCAGGGAAAAATAACACAAACATCTTTATATAGGAATATTAGATATATAAAGAGTAAATATTAGGTGGTTAACTAGTTGGGCTATATGCTTGGGTAAACTCTGCAATCGGGAGTTTAACAGACATGCTGCTTTTAGATTGCTAGCTATAATTTTTAAACAGCCATAACTACCGTGACAATAAACATTTCCTTAACAGCTGCTGTATAGAAGCCAGAAGAAGCCAAAGAACCATTTTAGGGGACAATATGAAAAACTTGTGACTTCCATGTTCACCTTTTTCAAGAGAGATGTTCTCTTAATATAATAAAAAAGGGAGATCCTGCATTAAGAAAATTTCATAAAAGCAAGGAAATAATACAACCTCTGACTTTCATCTACCAGGCATGTAGTTATATGTGGAACTATGGAACTTTACTCACACTCACTACTTACTGTACAGGCACCCCAAAAAATCGAATTACCAGCTCTGATAATTAACACTTTCAGGTCAGCAAGGGTAAGTCCCACTTGCAGCATTGCAACAGACATCAGACATCAGAAATGTGCATTGTTAAAAAAGGTTGTTTTCAAAAAACCAGCATTTATAAATTAAGATGGTAATTAGACATCGGTTTTCAAAAGATATTTGCAAATTGGGAATATTGTGATTTGTTTAATTAATTTGTCTCCTTTGTCTAAGCTTAGCAAAAAAAAAACTCAGAAATACCAATACCAGTGTGGGTGTAAATACATTTTCCTGTAGTGGGGGGAACACGGTTTAGGAAAATAATAAGGATGTGGGCAACCAATAAAACCAAACATGGCCCTGGATCCATTTTTCTGTTGTTTTTTTAACAAACCAGGTTTAAATATTGCGCGCAATTAAGGAAAAAAGGCCCTGGATCAAATCCTTGGGGAAAAAGTCTCATGGTGGGGGGGACATATCTGGGGACTTTGTCTGGTTTAACGTGTTATGTATAACTTTAAAATATTGATGCATTTTAAAGTTGCAGGTTTTGTTATTTTTATAGAATCTATAATGGTTTGTTATTTGTGATTAGTGTTTTGTCTCGGTGTCTCCATTTTTCCTCGTGTCATGGTCCACTCCTGTGTTAAGGTCACACTTACATCCTTTTCTTTCCCTGCTGGTTTTATGAAGGTTTTTGGAGGCCTTTTTTTTTCAAAAGTTGAAAGCTTGTTGTTCTGGTTTGGTTTGTGGTAACTGCATATTTTCTTAGGGGTTTTCTGTTTCTTGTTATTATGTTAAAACAAAGATGTCCCCATCTACACCTTATTTTTTTTTGTGTGTTTAAGTGAGGTTTGGTGTTGTGTCTCGTTTTGTGGTGGTTGGTGGTGTGGTGTTGGGGGGGGGGGGGGCACTCCCACCTTTGCTTGTTCATTGTGTTAGCGTTTTCCATTTTGTTGTTTTTTTCCCTTGGCTCCTTGTTTCTCAGGGCTCTGTTTTGTTTTGGGAATTGTTTTCCCCTTTACTTTTTTTTACTTTTGGGGGGACTCGTTATAAATTTTTCCAGCTTCTTTCAGTAAAAACAAACTTTTATTTATAAAAATCTTGTTCACACTTTCCACTTCTTGCCGGTATTGGGGGAACCTTCAAACTTTGGTGTAAAAACACCCAAATCCAAATTTTTTTTAAGGTGTTACTTAACACTTTCTTAAGGTCAGAACACCCTTTTTTTGGGCCCAAAATCACTTCTCTATTTTTTCGTTTCCTTCACTTGTTCCCTCACGCTTGTTGTTGTTGTTGAAGAAGAGATTTGGCCCTACAAAAATAAATTCTGACTTTTTAGCGAGCGTTAAATAAACTCACTTTAAAATAATGGAGCGCACCGTTTTTTACCCCAAAGTGAGACAGATTTCCCCAAATGCAAACAGGGCACGATTGGAAGGTGGAAAGAATATTAAAAAATTAAAAAAAGTTGTTACTGAAGATCTGGAATAAATTTTAACAGTTGACCAAAAGTAAACCTAATAATACACTGGGGGGATAAAAAACCATTCCAAAATAACAGGAGCTGAAAACACCAAGAAAAAAATGGGGGAAAAAACGCTACAACCAATGAAACAAGCAAAGGGTGTGGAGGTGGCCCCACCCCCCCCCCCCCCCCCCCAACCCCAACACACCCAACCACCCCAAACCACCCACAAACCCACACACCCCACCACTTTTTCATAACCCCCCCCCACACCAAAAAAAAAAATATGGGGGAAATAAGGGAAATTTCCTTGCTAAAATTACATAAAAACAAAGACAAGGAACAAGGAAACACTAGAATTGCAGTACACAAAAACCAACCAAAAAACACAGGAATAAACACAGCTCAAACTTGAAAAAAGGCCATTCAAAAACTTAAAAAACAGGCCAGGAGGAAGGGGGAAAGAGGAAACTTTAAACCCCAGGAGTGAAACAAAACCCCACCCGAGGAAAAGAGAAAACCAGGGCGGGGGTGGGACACCACTAATCACAAAATAAAAACCAAAAGAACACACTACTTAAAAAATAAAAAAAAAATTTAAAAAAACACCTTCGCAAACTTTTTACAAATGCAAATCCACACACTTTTAGATAACATAACCCACACGATAGATACAAATCACCCCAAAAGGGGTTTCAAGATAAAATGGGTTCCATGAAGGGAAAATTCCCACAAGGGGAATTATCCTAGGGTGGAACTTTGTTCCCCTATTTCCAAATTATTTAAACGGTGTATAAATCTAACTCAAAAACTAACACAGAAAAATGGTCAACACAGGGGCATGTTTGGCGCCAACATGCTCATTATATTTCCCCCAAAAACCTGTTCCCCCCCCCCAACTTAAACCAAAAGACAAACAATTGTATACAAAACCACCCACTGTGAAAATTGGTATTTCTGATTTTTTTATTGCTAAAGGTTACCAAGGAGGGGGGGGGACAAAAATTAATTAAAACACAACAAAATCACAAATAATTCATTGCAATTATTTCTTCATGGAAAAGATGGTTTCTATTTACCCCATCTTAAATTTATAATTGCTGTTTTGTGAAAAACAAACCTCTTTTTTAAAACCAAAATGGCACCATTTCTGGATGTCCTTGGGATGGTCTGTTGCATATGTTGCTGGCAAGGGGGGGGGTGGGGGGGACTTTACCCCTTGCGAGCTGGGAAAAAAAAGTGTTAATTTTTTAAATCAGGGGAAGTGGTTTAAATTCGATTTTTTTTTTTGGGGTGGCCTGTTACAGTAAAAGTTTAGTGGACGTGGTGGGAGTAAGGTTCCTTCCATAGTTCCACATATAACTACATGCCTGGTAGATGAAAGTCAGAGGTTGTATTATTTCCTTGCTTTTATGAAATTTTCTTAATGCCACGGGATCACCTCCCTTTTTTATTTACATTAAACCGAGGGACACAATCTCTCTTGAAAAAAAGGTGGAAACACAATTGGGGGCAACTAGGTCAAAAAGTTTTTTTTCACATAATGGGCCCAAACATAAAAAATTTGGGGGTTACATTTTTTTCATTGTGGCTTCTGTTTATGGCTTACTATACAGACAGATGTTTAAAGGGCAAAATGTTTATCTGTACACGGGTAGTTTATGGCTGGTTTAAAAAATTTATTTAATGCTTAAGGGCCAAAAAATTGCTTAAAAGCAGCATTATGGTTCTGTTAAACTTCTTCCCGATTTGCAGAAAGTGTTACCCCAAGCAGTATAAGCCCAAATAGGTTAACCACCTAAATTATTTTTAAACCGCCAACTTGATATATTCATCTAATAATTTTCCATTATAAAAATTGGTTTTGTGTGCGTTTATTTTTAACCCTGGCTACTAAGGTTTTTTGAGGACTATTATAAATTTTTCAGTATTTAATTATTTCAAGCGCAAGCTGTAATTTTTTTGCACGGGGAACCATAATATTCACAGAGGGAAAACTGGGAGATCCCTTCGATCATCGGTTGTTACCTTGAAAAAAACAACACAGGGTTTTAATATTATGAGGGGGGAAATTCAAATTGGGGATTTCAAGATCACACCTTTTGCCGTCCTTTTCCCATCAATGTTTTTTTTTAAAGATAAAAAAAAAAGGCGGTCAAAAAAAAACTAGTTCTGTCCATTAAAAAAATCTATAAATTAAACTAATTGTTGAAGAACAAGAGGGATACCCCCACGGGCAGGACTTAAATTGATCCACTTCAAAGGCTTAAAAAAGCCCCAGTTTTAAAATCCAATATAAATTATTGCACCACAAATTGAAGGAGCTCTTCAGTCAAAAACTAGGGGGGGGACTTTGGTTTATCTTGGGGTTGTTTGGATGAAAAACCCAATCAATGATCCTAAGGTATATTTCGGGTTTAAAACCATGGGGAAAAGTTTTTTAAATGTGCCAGGAATTAGTCATGTCTGTATTTTTCCATTATATAGTTGTAAAAAAAAAACTTTTCAATTTTACAGGTAAATTTTCGCTGCCCATTTCAGTTGGAAAAAGCGGTCTTTGATTTCGAAGTAACAATAGGGGAACAATAAAATTAATAGCTTTAATTGGGTGGTTAGGGGACCAAAGGGTTTTGGACAAAAACATGGTCCTGTCACACAAGCCCCTCTAAAGATCCTAACATGTCATGGTGCATTACTAAAATCGATGGTGTTAATTTAGACTCAGGTGGCTCCACCTTTTTTCCAGTTGAGGGTTTTCTGGTCTGGGTTTTGATACAAGGTATTGTAACCATTTAAATGCTACTTGGTCTTTCCTTTCCGTTCCTTTTTATGGCTTGAAATTCGGTTTTGTTGCTTGTGGCACCCAGTATCCCCAAATTATGTTGTCTTTTAACTTCGTCATTTGCATTTTACCCCTTTTTATTTATGGTTATGAGTCTGAAACTACCCAACAAATATTCAAATTGCATTTGTTAAAGCTGAAAGCATTTGATACTGATGAACAACACCTTTCAAAAGTCAGACTAGCCTTTTGATTAAAGAGATGGGAAATGTTTTTGAGTTTAGATAAGACACTTGACCTCACACTGTGCATGCATAAATATCTAAGCTGCATGGCTAGGTATAAAATTTATGTTCATTTATAACAACTAAAATTAGTTTTTAAGTTTTTGAAATGTGTTTTGTATATTTATCAAACTTACGGATGAATGTATTAAAGCACACCACTCACCACATTTTGATTTGTACAATATTAGAAAAACATGTAACATTTTTGTTATACTTCACAATTATGTGCTACTTTGTGCTAGTCTATAAATAAAATCCTGAACAAATACATTGGGGTTTGTTGTAAATGACACAATGTAGAAAAGTTCAAAGTGTACTAACAGTTCTACAAAACCCAATGTAGCCACTTATTTCTTCTGTTGGTTTCATTTTTTCTGTGTGGTGTTGTTTGTGCCTATAGTAACATGCCTTCACTTGCCTCAAGTAAGGTCAGTGTTCACATCTCCACCATAAGTGTGAAAAAGACTGGGCACAAAATAAAAAACCATGCTGAGAAGGAAAAAGAAGATTAAGGCTGTCATCAGTTTTTACAAAACCATCTGAGGATCCCAAGACTTTTGGGAGAAAATACTCTGGTCCCCGGACTGACAAGAAAAAAAGTGAAACTAAGCTCATACATCTGCAAGTACAAGTAGCAACTCTTTAAAAAAAAAAGAAAATCATACCAACACTAAAATATGGTGATGGTTAGCATGATGATCTGGGGCTGTTTTGCCTGCTTCCAGGACCTGAACATTCGCTGTGATAAATGCGACCAGGAATTTATGCTGTATAATCAAAAAAACCAAAGGATGAATGTCCGAGCGTCAACTGTCATGACTCAAGCTGAAATGAACTTGGATTCTGCAAGTCAGGACAATGATCCAAAGCCACCAGCAAGTCCACCTGAATAGCTGAAGAAAACAAAATAAAGGTTTGGAGGGGCCTGCCCCCAAACCCCCACCTGAATTCCTTTAAAAACTGTGGCAGCCCTTTAAAAAACCGTTCATGCCCCAAAAAACCTCCAATGGGCTGAATGACCAAATGTACAAGAGACGGTCAAAATTTCCCCAGAGCGCTGTAAAAGAAATCATTCAAGTTATCACAAACTTGATTGCAGTTTGTTAATGCAAAAGGAGGCCAAACCCATTTTTTTTAGCTTGGGTGCAACCCAGTTTTTTAAAAAGGGCCATGTGGGTTAGAATTTAATAAAAAATAAAAACCTTCTTTTTAAAAACTGCATTTTTTTTTTACTTTTTGTTTTTCTTTGACTAAGTTTAAATTTTGTTTGGATCTGAAACCTTAAGTGTAAAAACACACAAAAAAATAAAAATCGGGAAGGGGGAAAACATTTTTCACCCCATTGTATGTGTCTCGGGAGATTCAGTGGTTCTGCAAGAACTGAAAACTATTTTTATTTTCAAGTTTTTAAAGAAAACAATTTCCCCCTAAAGCCCCAAAACCCTTTTGGACAAGCAGAAATTTATTGAATGTTTTGGTGTGTGTGTGCATGTTGCGTGGTGGTGGGTGTGCGTGTGTCCCTGTTTGGTATTTTAGAAAGCACTGTCGCAGAACCCTAATACCTGCATTGGGGCTGAGCTATGTTTTTTTTTTCAGCTGTCCTTAACAGGCCCCTCTAAAATTAAATTTATGCTTTTTGAACTTTTAAGAAAAGTTCCCCATCGTCAGGAATTTGGGGGGGGGGTTAAGGACACGAAGTTTTAAAAAAATGAAGAGTGAGCAGAATTTTTTCCCCCTTTCAACCCTTTTTAAACCTTATCCTTTTTTTTGCTGTTTTTGCCTTTTTTTTTTTTTACAGGTTTCTTTCGCAGATAAATGGGCGCTAACAATAACAATAGTACACACTACAAAATAAATGCTTTGGGTGTGTTAGTATTATTTCCAACTAATAGGAACAAAGTTCAGGGCTTTGAAATGTGTGAAATTTAAGGCGAATCTGTCTGACCCTTGTTCCTTCTGTCCCTTTAAAACCTGCTTCAATATCTTAGCAACAGTTAAGAAACCCCCCTTACTGAGGCAAAATGCGGGTGGGAAAACTGGCCCTTTCAAGCTGAAACTATCTCTGGGGTTTTAAATGGTTTTTGCAATGGGGAACTATTTTATGTTTTTAATTTAAAATTTCCTCTGAATTTAAAATTTCAAATCCCTAGGCTAAAAAAACCCCTCATCCCCGGGGTCTAACGGAAAACAGGCAAAAAAAATGCCAAGCAGAAATCCATATGTGCTGAAGGCAAACGGTTGGGCCACTTGATGCACACCAAGCAATTAATTTTTGTCTTCACCTTTTTCCAGGGCTGCGCAAGTTAAACCATTATCTTTAACAAACACTGGGTTTTATGATAAAGAAGTGCTGAAACAAATTTCGATTTTTGCTTTAGAGCAGGATCTTCCAGCTCAAAGGGAGACCCCCATCTAAACCTAAACCGTCCTACAATTTTTTAAACATTTTGGGTTCATGATGTGAGAGATGCACAACTAATTTTACACATGAGCACATGCGCCTCTACCTGGGTGCTTCTGGTATTACCGGAAAGTGGGGTGTTTGGTGATTTTGCTCTCATCTGTTTTCTGTTGTTTTAAACCATCTGTGGCCCGGCAGCACAGCAGATATTTGGGAGTAAAAAGAGAAGGATTCTATGTGCAATGCACTACAGAAGTTTTTTTTATTTTTTTCAAATTTTCTTTCCGCTGTGCGATGGCAAAAAAACACATCGCCCCATTAAGTTACCATCTAAATGCCATTTAATTTAAACAAAAAGCTTTTTAACTGTTTCTTTTGTTATTTAAAAGGGATTTAAACTGCTGGGAACCCCAAGAAAAATTTTTGCTGTAATGCCGATGTGGGGCTTCAAAAAGTCTGTGGATAGCTGGAAGCATACGTGCAATGAATCTTACAACCATTTAATAATTTTTTTAGGCTTATCTTACCGATGTTTTATACCCCTTGTACGCACTTTGGTCATTTTTTGTTTTTTTTAAGCTTTGACCTGCGATACCATTTTAGTTCAGTAAAGTTTCTTCAAAAACTAGAAGAGAATTTATAAGGGCATGACTCAAAAAATTTTTATAGCCAACAAAGGTAAAATTTAAAAACCAACAAAGGGACTGTTCAAAAAAAAAAAAAGAATTATCTAAAAATCCCAAAAATTTGTAAGCAGGTGAGGTTATAAAAAACTTTCCGGGGGCTCCATCTTCCTGTATGGGGGAACCCCCGGGACAAATGTACAGTATGGTGAAAACCCATTTGGGAAATTAAGGTGAAACACGCATAACGAATGTCGACCAAATTTTTAAAACCCACAGAAGGAGAATTTTATTTTTTTCTTTTGTGGGTTTTTAAAAAATGGCAAATTGAAGAGCCCCAGTTTTTTCTGCTGAAAAATTTTGGGGTCTAGGGGGCTCCAAAAAAAATGCTAATTTTCGACCCTGTTTTTTTAAAACAGGGGGGGTTTGTTTTGCTTGCCCATGTTTTTTGAGTTTAAAAAAAGGCCCGCCCCCCCAAGTGGGGTTGGGGAGGGAAATTTTCACTGTTTTCACAAACTCTTAAGGGGGTCCTTTTAAAAGAGATCATAATTTAAAAAAGTTTATTTATTTGGTAAAAGAAAAACCCAAAAAAAATTATCAGTTTTCAATGGATAATTGTCGTGTGCCTTAGGCATGTTTATCAACAACTAGTATGGTTAATGTAGCTAAAACAGCAGTCTGTGAATGTATATTCTTGAGACTGTAGATCCTTACCATGACACTGATATTGCCAAAAGGCTGCAAACATTCATTCATTCATTTTCCTCTACCATATCACATGCGTAATGGCCCTGTGGATAACTAATTGTTTTGAGCTGTTGCAGGAATGGATGCATTGACTGGAGTGCAGCAGACATACTAATTGAAAGCACCTGAGTTGGCCCTTCACCCTTATATAAAGACCTGGGTGCAGCACAGACCTTTATATAGGGGTGAAGTGGGACTTTAATTTGTAGGTTCCATCTTTAAATGACTTTCCTCTGACAATATTAAAGGATGTGCTGCTGCATGATCAGCAGAATGATCAGAGTCTGAAAGATACATTTGATCGAGCGTTGCCTGAGGCTAAAATAAACAATGCAGTGGTTAAATATTGCATATAGTCTGTTCTTTTGAAAGTGGGTCACCCTGGTTGACGACTTTGTGGGAGATGCCATTTTTCAGATGGTAGTACCTGCCAAGTTATGTCAAATGGTTCTAAGAGTGGTACATGATGAAAGTGGTCATTTTGGGGTAAAAAAAAGCTACCTGAAGCTTTTAAAATTTTTATTTTGGCCTCAGGTTAAAATAGGTGTTGCAGCTTAATTTAGAAGTTGTCATGTTTGTCAGTTGGCAGCCTTTGGTACATCTTATTATAGACTGTGTTGGTACTTTGCCACCCTCAAAGTCAGGAAACAAGTATCTACTTACTGTGATGTGTCAAAGTACTAGATATCTAGTTGCATATCCGCTGAGGTCACTACTGACCAAGACAGTGGTAAGAGCGCTAACCAAGTTTGTTTCAGTGTTTGGTATTCCAAAAACAATAAAGAGTAATCAGGGTTAATATTTTTATCGCACATGTTTGCAGTAGTACTGAAAACTATGCACATGACAGGTCATCAGCATACCATGCCCAAAGCCAGGGTGCTTTGGAAAGGTTTCACCATACCCCGAAGTCTCTGTTGCTTACCTATTGCATAGAGGTTGGTAGACACTGGAAGGAGTGTCTACATTGGCTGATTTTGGCAGCAAGAGAGGCAGTCCAGGAAAGCACAGGCTTTAGTTCCATGGACCCTTCGTTGAATTAAAGGACAACTGGATTGACTGAGAACCACGTAAAAACTTCATTGACTTTCTAAATGGCTTTAGACATCGCTTGTTATGGCTTGTATTATGGCCATTGTGTCAGCTCATATAGCCAGATACCTGATGTTTCCGATCTATAAGGGAATGGTTGGAGAGAGATGAGTATTGGAGGAGATATTAGAGGTGATTACAGAGCAGTAATGCTAGATACTCAAAAATTATTAAGGAGAACTAATTAAGATCTAAACATAAAATACTCTACAATTTGTAAACTATGATGGTTAGTTATGGGACTTATTATCAAAAGACTGTAGATTAAGCGAAACCTCTTGGTTACAATTAAAAAAAGGAAAAGGAAATTTGCATGTTGCATATATGTGCTAATACACACCATTCTGTTGTACATTATACAGTATAATCAGTGTGCATTTAAGTATGTAAAATTTGTTATAACCCTTTGTATTGCTATATTCCCGTCGTCTTTAAAAATCAAGAAAAAAAAAACAGGAAAAGTTTCCAGTCTGTGATTTTACAGCAGCCCAGTATATGGCACTGGCCCTTTTTAGTATTTCCTTCCTCCTTCTGTTTTTGAAAAAATGCATTGGCAGTACTATCTCACAGGTTGTTCCAAAACACAACTTAACCGGATAGAAAGAAAACAGGATAATGATATATAGAATATTCCTATGAATAAAGCCAATTCAAGATGTAGTGTATGCAGTTTTCTTTTAGAAAACTGAGCTACTTTAATGATGGAAGATGTTACATGTCTGATTCTAACGCCTGCTTTGTGCCAATAATTGATTCTAATGGCCATAATTGTTTTGAGCCCAAAGGATCTTAAATTGTCTCATTTTGGTTAAAACATACAATACATTGTGAAGAAAAGGATAGTGATTACATAAAAAAACTTCGTTCATAGACTGAATGGAGTTGTAGGTGGATGTGAATTTGTTTTTGCAATGCTGCATTCTTAAAAGGAAACGTGAGGCAAAGCAGAAAAATTGGGTTCTAATTGGTATTTAACAGGATTGGTGGTGTGTGAGATTAGCTCAGTGTTGTGATGACAAGAACTAATATAAAGAAGTGAGTTAGGGGTATTAGCACATCTCTAAAAAGAAAAGAACAAATCTGAAGGAAACAGTAGAAATCAGACAATAAAACAGAGAAAATGTTGTTGGTTAGGGAGATAAACTGGAAACATAAGCAAGCACTAAGGAATAAACAGAAAGAAAGCATGTTTAGATTCAAAAAGTTGAAATCAAAGACCAAGGGAGCGAACAAGAAGAAGGATGTCAGAGCTGACATTGGCTTTTCTTTTTTTCCTGCCCCTCCTTCTCTACCTCAGGCCCATTAAATTCACTTTAATGTCTACTACATCTGTAATGTGGCATCTCAGCACCCTTTCCACCTTCCCCTATGACACTGGGATAATCTCTGCTAAGCTTTCAGGAAAGAGGGATTTTATCCCTATGCTGACACACAGAGCCTGAAAGAGCGAGAGAGGAAGAACTGGCTGGCGAAAGATAACACCATGAATAACAAAAAGGAGTCAAAAAAGTGTCTTCTCGTTCTTCTGTTCCTTAGCTTCCCCAAAGGGTTTATCATTAAAAAGCACCTTTTGTACTTCCCTGATAATTTCTGAAATGGACTGTATTGAAGTAGATGGTGCTGGGTGTTATGTCTAAATCTCCATGTGGAGATTGCATGCTCTTCCTGTACATTGGTGGGGTTTTCCTAAGTACAACTGTTTTCTTTCATGGCCCAAAAACATGCATGTTAACTTTATTAAAAGTAGCTCCTAGTAGTAAGTGTAAGCATATATGGCTTCTTATTGGGACTGAGATGTACTGGCAACCTCAGTCAGTCAGTCATTTTCTACCGCCTATTCCATAATGGGTCGCGGGGAAGCTGGTGCCTATCTCCAGCAGTTTATGGGCGAGAGGCGGGGTACACCCTGGACAGGTCACCAGTCCATCACAGGGCAACACGCAAACAACCATGCACATACTCACTCACCTAATCACCTAAACCAATTAACCTAACAGGCATGTCTTAACAGGCATGTGGGGTTAGACTGAAAATGTCCTGGGTTAAACTGAAAAAACACAGAGAAAATGTGGGTTTGCAAAACGCAACAAACATTAAAAATGGGCAATTTTAAACTGTAATTGAAGCAGAGATTTATACAGTTCCAGTTCCAAATGAAATAAATAAAAACTGTTCTTAATAAATTATTAATAAATATTCCATCAATTAAATACATTTCCCCATGAAATAAAAAAAGGAAATATTAAAAAATGTTAGCTTATTTTGTCATTTACTTATTTACTTAAGATTTATTTATATATGTATATATTTATTTATTTTTATTTATTTTGAGATTTATTTATTTATTTTCTACCAGATGTATTTATTTATTGATTTATTCATTGATTTTTTAAAAAGTATTTTATGATAGTGTTTTATTTTGTGACACTAATTTTCTAAAGCTTCTTTACTTATTTCAGGGACTTTTATATTTTAACTTCATTTTTATTTCAGGCTCTTTTTGATTTCATATTCTAAAATGAGGGGCTGTAGTTTTTTCTGTGGGTTAGGTCTGATTAGAGTGCAGCGATACGTGAGACAACAAATAAACAGCGGAATAAAAGAGGATTCAGATGAAAAAACAACTTTGTACTTTCATACTTCAATCATAATTTCAAACATAGATACATGGTTTCAAATCTTAAAAACATTCACTTTTATATAGTGTATGTATGTATGTATGTATGTATGTATGTATGTATGTATGTATGTATGTATGTGTGTATGTACCATCGTCCTTCATTAAACTATAATCCATTTAAAGCCCGTTAACCAGCAAGGAGTTTTTTCAAACTTAATAATGTTGGGAACAGATTTATGTGATGTAATACACACTCATGCCCTTATTTCTTGCATGTACTAAATATCCTGGACACTGAAACTATAAAAAACCTACAGTCAAACTAAACAAAATACTCCACATCCAGCTTTTAAATGTTTTATTATTCTAAAAATCGTGTTAACTTAATTTCAAATAGTAATTTAAACAGGCGGAGATAATAGATGTTTACTTTCCTACGTTAAGATGCAGAAATTGCATAAACAATACAGGTTCTGAACTGCTTTCTTTATAGTCATCTTTTTTCATTTTAGTCACCCAATGACCTCAACAAACGGATGATTGTTTCCAACTGTGGGCAAAATTGTGCTATACTCAACTGAGACACATTTAGAGCAGACAAGACAGACCCGCTGAAACACAAGCCCAAACGTCGACTGACACGTGAGATTGGACGACTCAGTTGACAACATTTTCAGATGACAACAGTTGCAGTGCTAGTCCGTATGACATGTGGACGCATTAAAAAAGTCAAGTTTAAAGAAGGTGTGAAAAAAGCAACAGGAACGATGAACACACATTTTGCACACCCACTACTTCTGGCTCTAAGGGAATAGTTGTCAGATAAAGATCACAATAGAATCTGAAAGATATAAAAGACTCTTAGAAATGTGTTTTAACTTGCATTTCTCCACCAGGGCCACAGGTATGGGATAATGTGTTCCTTTGGAAATGAACAGGTAGATTGTTTCTCCTTGATGAGGAAGACCCTGTTGGTGCGATCAACAGGCATCACTTATTCAACTAACCAAGTGACTAAAGACAATGATGGTTGCTTTTCGACCAGACCAAGAGAAAAATATATATGTATAAAAAAACTAATTATGTAAATGCCTTCTATTCTGTAGGCAAGAATTATTTCAATGATATTGAATAAATTTAGCAATTGTTTAGAAACAAAATATCAATAACAACATCAGATGAAAAGGGTTGTAAAGATTACAGGTTGTAAACTATGTATTCAGGGTAATATGAATCACTCGCTAATGTGACGGTGAACTGAATTATGTGTGAATTATGAGTGGTGTTTCTGGTGAGTATGTTGATTTGAGTCAAAAAAACTGAGTTTTTATTTGATTTAGCAGTGTTTTGAGTGAACTGCTAATATGAATAAGTGAGCCACCTAAACCTAATCATCTGAGCCTGCAGACTTTCTTCTGTGTCCAATACATTTCAGTGTGTCTGCTAATTTGCCTTTTTTACTTAGCAGCAACCAGAATAAGGACTCATATGATCCAGCTTAATGAAGACATGGCACTCCTAGTTCTATATTTAGTACAAAGACTTGAATCATAGAATTGGGTGATTCAGGAACCAGTGACAAGACATTTAGCTCATGAAGTGAGACAAGATCATACATAAAATTGGGATTACTAGAATGATTTTTAGATTTTAGCAAACTTTCCAGTGTTTTCAGTGTTTCAATTCAATTCAGTTCAATTCAGTTTATTTATATAGCGCCAATTCACAACACATGTTGTCTCAAGGCACTTCAAAAAAGTCAGGTAAATACATTCCAATTAATCCTAACCATTGCACAGTGCAGTTAGATTCAGTTATTTGTTCAAATTGGATAAAAAGTTTTTCTATCTAAGGAAACCCAGCAGATTGCATCGAGTCAGAGATTTGTAGCAGTCACTCCTCCTGGATGACCATGTAGCGACAGTGGACAGTCACTGGCGTTGACTTTGCAGCAATCCCTCATACTGAGCATGCATGTAGCGACAGTGGAGAGGAAATACTCCCTTTTTAACTTGAAGAAACCTCCAGCAGAACCAGGCTCAGTGTGAGCAGCCATCTGCTACAACCGACTTCTACAGACTCTAGGAACTACCAGTAAACCTGCAGTCTGAGAACGAAGTGCCCTGTTAGGAAAATATGGAACAATCAGATCTCTGATGTATGATGGAGCTAGATCATTAAGGGCCTTATATGTGAGGAGGAGAATTTTAAATTCTATTCTGGATTTAACAGGGAGCCAATGAAGGGAAGCTAAAATAGGAGAAAAATGATATCTCTTTGTAATTTTCATCAGAACTCTTGCTGCAGCATTTTGAATCAGCTGAAGGCTTTTAACTGCATTTTGTGGACATCCTGATAGTAAAGAATTACAATAGTCCAGCCTTGAAGTAACAAATACATGGACTAGTTTTTCAGTGTCACTTCCACTTCCACTTCCTTCCACTCCCCTCTACAATGCCGAGTGGAGCAGTTTTTCCTGATCTGAAGGAAGGACAACGGGACCGTATCACCATGGCTACAGCAGTAACATGCAGTTCAGCCGCCCCGGCAGAACGAGCCGCCCCACCCCACAGCTTCGGAGGTTAGCTGCAAGTTAACCCCTTGTTCAATGTGGATGCTTTCCTCAACTTCGTCACCCCGGACAACTTTTCCTTTCACGTAAGAGGTAGCGTTTTGGGCACAGAAAAGTTTAGTTTAGAATGAAATAATCTAAACAAGGTTCGTTTTATGACGTTGGGTTTTGTTTGTGTTGAGAACTCAGCTATCTTAGTGCTAACAGATTAGGTGTATGGCACATGTGCTCAGTTTATGTGTTCTGTGTTTGTGTTTTTAAAGTTAAGACAAACTTTATTTAAAGGGTGATTTTAAACACAGAAAATCGGCCATAACGCGCCATCCACACTTATGCATTTTAACCCTTTAATTAGTGGTATTTTAAAGGTATGTGTTTGATTCTGATGATAAGCTACAAGTTTCTTTTGTTAGCTCCAACCGCTGACAGCTAAGAACACGTGCTTGCCTACTAAGAGTCAGCTAAAGGTCATCTACTCAAAAAGGTTGTTAGTTTTCAATCTAGGAAATAATATTTCCCTAAATATTATTTTACTAAACTTGATACCTATTTAAACACCATTAAGCCCCATTTATCCAGAAAGGTTTGGTTCGTATTCAAAATAATATTTACCTATAAATAATATTACCCTATTAAATATTATTTTACTATTTCCTTAATAATATTTCTTTAAATATTATTTTAATAATAGGCAGCTGTCAAACAGGCAGCTTATTAAACGTTGGTTTTATTCAGCAAATCATTCTTTAAAATATTATTTCATTAAAATAATGTTTTATCTGATCTTGCATTGTGAATGGTTGTATAAAGGTATGCCGATTATTGCCTATTTTAGCATAGTAAAGAGTTTGTTGATTGAAATATGTTTGACTTTGAGTTGACTTATTTTTGTTAATAAATTCTTGTATTTTAGGAAATTGCGTGAATTAATTCTGTGTGGGTGCAGAGTTTTGTTGTTCAATAATGCCAGAGCTTGGCTCATCGCTTTCAATTTTGTCCTAATACCATCGCCTTATTGGGCTGGTATTCACAGGACAACCCAGACTGAAAAATTATTTAATAAAATATTAAAGTATTTAATTTTAAATATTAAATAATATATTCATATTCATAATCACAACAATGTAACTGTCATGGCTTTAACATATTGATTTGTTTAATAAATCGTAATGGAATGCCTGCCTTACAGAATAGAGCATAGACTAAACTAAGTAATTAAATGTATCAATACTAGGGGTACTGGTCCTGAATTTACCTGCTATCAGATCAATACCCAAATCTGCAGTGGCAACCACCCTTAGAACAGCATTGGGGTAGCCCTCCATGAGGCAGTTTTTGAATTTGATGAAAATGTTTGCGGCATTTTATCATTGTGAGATCTTGTGAAACAAGATAATATTACAACCCCCCTTATGTGATTCAGATGCCTCATGGATATGTATGTTTATGTCTACACAACAAGATGACATTTTAGAATCAGTAATTTCATAACAACGTTGTTAATTAAAGCAGGTTGTGCTGCAGGCACTTGGTTCTGTGAATGCTGTTTCTGGCTGCGAGGCGTATCATTGGTGGATCTTCAATCCTCAACTCCTCCTGGTTACTGACAGATATGACATTGAATTAAATGTGTAAAAAATACTGACCAAAAGCCCTTTCACCAAATGTCTTATTTAGAATGACTTAATTCCCCATGTCATTTACTTCTGAAAAAGGTGTGGCCTTACTGGCCAAAAATGTTGGTATTATACTAACTCATGGCCTCAAAAGATGAAAAAGCTACTTTATTAGAATTCATAACAACCAGAGAGTGTGAGATAGAAATTCCTACGACCTCATTTAGAAGCAAGGTTTTCCATTAGTCAAGTACTGTTGCCGCTTGCTTAACCAAGGGGAAAATGGGTTTTTAAAACCACCACTCGTGAATATGTTCACTGTGTGTGTTTGCATGTGTGTATTAGAGTGAGTGTGTGTTGTTATGTTTATACTTTTATGTATGTGTATACATTTCCGTGTGTGGACTTATGAAAACAGGTACATGCTGCTCAACAGCTCAAAGAGCACATAGACTCCTTCTAATAGAGTCCGTTTTTATACTGGGCAGAATGATTTGACAAATATTAAAGCATGAGTTGTTCATTTTCTGGGCAAATAATTTGTTGGTTTTAAATCAATTTCACAATCTGTATGGCCAGAATAAACTAAAGAAAGGTACTTCTGATTGAAAATCTGACTTCTCCACACTTGACAAAAACATTTTTAAAAATCCCACAACAAAAGTTAAAAAGATCACACCTAAATCTTCTTATGGATTTAGCGATACTTTGTTTTGCCATAGTCCACTCTGGTCTAATTCTGTAGCAAATGCTTTCCAAAACAAATAATTCAAATCATTAATAAAATTATTGTTGTTGAGAACATTTGGAAACCAGGAGGATAACATCAATTTCTTATGTAAAATAAGTTTTAGTCATTTAAAGTCCTTATCCAACATTTCCATGCAAATCACTAAATTTTTAATTCCCATCAGTGCAAGTACCTATTGGGTCACCAGGCCCCTAAAGATACAAGTATAAACTCCAGTTATGTGAACATGCATAACATTGTTGTTAATGAATCTGTAGAGTAATTGTCCAAAGTGATCCGAAATGTGAGGACCAACCAAGTAGCACAACCCACACACCCTTCAAAGTGAGACTGGTTTTTGCATCTCACTGGAAAAATTAGTGTTGCAGTTTTCAGAGCTTCTGTCAGAAGAACTTCACTGAATGGAAATTATTAGACAATACTTTTCAATGATTACAGTAAAATTGGGGAGAGATAGTAATGAATTAAACACGCATGATAAAGACTGCTGTCACAACTTTAGAATGACATGTATGAACTTTAAAAACGCGTAAGAAACATGATATCCAAAATTAAAGTGGATATTTATTCATGTTTCTTTTTTCTTCTTTTAAGTTTGTGAAGTCAAAGTGGCAAGTTGTATTTCCCCACTTGCTACATATAAGAGAATTCTAAAATGTGTATATGCACAGGACTGACTTTAGTTTACATGTATGTAACAGAGTAGCAGTCATTTGTGCTCATTTCACTTATTTAGCATAGCAAAAATCAGATCTTGATTTTCCTAAAGTGTCCTTGAAAAGGTCCTGCGCGTGTTTTGCAGTGGGTGCCATTTCTGAGTTTACAGTCTGCAGCTTTAATTTCCGTGGGCACTTTTATTATTAAACACAAATTAGTATGAGCAATGTGATAGTAAACATCAAGTCACCTGGATGTTTTCAGCACATTTAAAGTAACCTTTATTTGTGAAGCTATTCAAATAAAAAACATCATCACATCGGTTTGCATCCATGGAGCCGAGCAATTCATCATACTGGATCAAAAACTAATTGCATCCGTCACTATCCAATTTTAGCTACTGCCCTGCAACCACAGGCAACCCTGTGGATTAGACACTTTCTAAATCACAGTTTAAGTAACAAACTTTATAACAGATATAATTTCTGTCTCCTTTTTATGATGTAGAAAAACAAGGTCATTACCTCTCTAACAGTCCAGCCATACACCAGCCATACATATGCATCTGTTTGAGTTTTGAATTAAGTCTTACTGCTCAGTCTTCTTTGTTTGGCTAAGAAAAACTTTTATTTCCCTGTAGTGTGTAATAAACTTGAGTTCTATGCCATGCAATTTAATTGGGGCCTGCCATAGCAATGCAAGGAGAGAGAATGGCCTTGCGAAGCATGCATTGCATGGAGGCACCTATTACTAACCACCTCTAAACTGGACTCTTTATTTATAACTTCTTCTTCTGTCTATGCGGCCCCCACAATATATATATCAAAATGTCCGGCTCGGTTTTGCGATGTGTGCTATTACTTCTATTGGCACTTCGAAATGCCAAAATTCACTGTTTTTGAGGCTCTGCTGTGTGGGCATACTTTTACCTAGAAACACAGTTTCTCTACAAACTGAAATCTGTCATCTTTTCAGAAGTGAAAACGGTATGTTGATACCTCCTTGGGTTTTTCTAAGTTTAGACTTCAAGCCCCAAAAAGTTTGACAGATAATCCAGCTCCTACAGTGGAGATGTCATTTAACTAAGGTGGAGGAAGGCGTCTTTTTTTCAGTGAAAATCATTTTTAACTTGCCCTCACGTCACAAATGTTGTTCTAGAGTCACCATTTTCGGTCAGATTGTTGGACCGGGCCTCTGCTTTCAAACAAGCTCCTTGTAATTGCTATAGGTCCCACAGTTTTCCTTAAAACCCCTCTCGATCGCCAAGAAAGAAGCCCTATCACATGTATTTTCAGTGACAGTTTGAACAGGAATCCATGAGTGACAAAATTCTTCTTACCTTATGCTGTGAAGGAAGTAGAGCTATGAAAATCTCCACGATTGGGGTCAAAGAGCGGCTGTCTCCCACAGTTTGAAAATCTTTTAAGTACCATGTATGGTTTTTGTACACGGCCGATTTGTTCGGACCTCTTTTTGAGGCTCTAAGGTATGCAGACTGAGGGAGGCAAATAGAGATTCTGACACACACACACACACACACACAGATGCACGCTCGTGCTGCCAGCTGGGGAGCCATCACCATAACAACAGAACTCTGCCTCTGATGAGGGAGGATAAGGCCTCAGATTGGCTCTTCAAGGTCAAACTGACAGATACTGAACAGAACAACACACTTCTCCAGTTTTAGGCCTCATTACAGCAAAAGGAGGATTCCTACTGTTCCTAAATACCTAAGGAGCTAAACCAGCAGTAAAACAGAATTTATGAGTCATGCTTTCAATCTAAGTGTACCAGCTGCTGTTTAAAATCAGAGCCATCATCATATACTAGTCAGATAATGAATATAGAAGCTGTTGCAAGTGGGTCTACAACACTGCTTCACAGTTTCAGAAATATGAAGGCTTCTATATAACAAATGGAACTAACCCAGACCTAAAAGGACATCTATGCTGGACTTTCAAAATAAGACAAAACATACTCTCAAAACAAAATCCTTCATATTTTCCCCGGCGATGTTGCAGTACTGTATTTTTAACAAAAAGTGCGGGGCTAAACCATGTTTGAAAGGGGTTTACATTACCCTTTTTAAAAAACGCTTACGGGGGAAAAATTTTCCCAAAATAAAATCTGACATTTGCTATATTTAATATCTGCATTTAAAGCTGCTAAAATAGTACCCCAGGAATTTAGCACAAGAAGCAGGTTCCATATTACTGATGGAAGTAAACCAGCCAGGCTGAACTTTTAAAATAAAACATAGACATACTTTACAAAATAAAAGCCCTCATATTTTAAACAACAGATCATTATAGCACTGGGCTTAACACTACTGCTTGAAGTCATCCAGTGTTGGAAATGGGACTATGTTGGCCCTTTAAGATAAGGCTTACTGAAAATTTTTAAATAAAAGCTTACATTTTCAATAGTTACCTTCTACAGTTAAAGCGGATAATATAGCACACTGGAAATATCCGGCAAGCAGGTTCTAGGGTAAAAAATTGGTACTGACCCAACCTAAAAGAAAACTACCCCGGGGCTTTCAAAAATAACGAAGATTTTTATTTAAATAACCAAAAAAAAAACCCTTTCCCTATTTCACATAGCAAATATGCCCACTGGGTCTTAATGCTTTTGAGGGGACTAAATTTCAGGGGAAGGGAAAATGGGCCCTTACTTTATCACTTACTTAAACTTAATATTTTCAAATCAAAAGCCTCAACATTCCTTAGTTTGGACCTGCCATAGCAATGAAGGGAGAGAGCAAAGCAAGGCCATTCACTGCCTTCCATGCCTTTGCATGGAAGCACCTAGTACTATCCACCTACTATCAAACCTGTACACTATTTATTAGGGCCTGCCATAACAACGCATGGAAGCAATGGCATTACTGGTAAAACAAGAAAAGGTCTAGGTGGATATCTTTGCCTTCTACCCTCAATCCTGTAGCACACTGAGACTACACCAGTCACAGAACCTTTGGCTCTGGTCTGAGGAGCATGCACCAAGAGGTAGGCCCCGTCTAAATTTCTTCAGAAATTTTCTAATTGTTTACCATGATGCTCTAATCTCAAAAACTGTAATATAAGCAGCAATTTATTTTAAATTTGAGTATGAATTTGAACAGTATATAGAGTCAGTGTTCAATCATTCAAACTAAACAACTATCTAGACAGGATAAATAGATATTACCTCTGGGCTGAGGTCAGCAAGGTGGAACAGCCACTAGCCCTTGCTCTGCAGCAGGAAGGTCCTTGGTTTGGAACCTGGCCTGGGGTTGTTCTGCATGGAGAGTGCATGTTCTCTCCATGCTTGAATTGGCTCTTTAAGGGTTCTTCGGCATTTTCTCAAAATCTAAAAACGTAACTCTTAGGTTGGTTGATCTTTCTAAACTGGATGTGTGCCTTGTTATTTTTATTATGTGCATCTGTGTTGCCCTGCGATGGGCTGTTGATTATATCGAACCACTTACTCCACTTCTACCCCATACGCAGTTTTACTTATTTACTAGGCAGTTTTGTTCCCATCATCAAGTATTGGATGTACTACTTCTTCACCGTATCATCACCATATAATATTGTTGCCTATCCCAGAAGCACAACAGGAAGGGAATAAAGGCGGTTTTGCTCCCCCATCATGTTTAACAGATATAGATGTTATCCTCACTGTCTTTTTGACCTCTTGTCATATGAAACAAATGCAGGCAAATAATTAATGTGACAAACCCCAGTTGGCTGTGCCAAAAACTATTGACCTTCCAGAAGCAATTAGTCCAGGACATTAGGGAGTGTATGGGAATGACTCAGCAGTGTTAAAAAAAGGTTTTTGCACTCATGGGACCCAGTGTGTTTCACTTGACAACCTTAGAAAAAAATAGACAATACTTACAGTGACATGAGCTCAGGTCTTTTTTCTCCACATATGTGTGTATTAAAAGAAGGTAAACTTTCCTTTTCTAATATGGAGATAGTTTAAGGTGAACCTGAGTTAATTATCTCACTCATAATCTTAAGTGAATACTTGTTTCAATACATGCAGCTTGCAGCAATTCATGAATTTTGCAAAGAACTTCCATTGTGCAAATGAACCAGTATTTGATTTTGTTCTCCCAAAGAAAAAAAAAAACAGAGAACTAGGTACATTTCAGTATATCCTCATGTAAAAAGTTCACTGGCCACTGGCTTTAACTTAGGAAGTGTAGTTTTTCTTTTTTGTTTTGCTTTCAGCTTTTAGAAAAGTTGGCCAAACATGTTTCAACTAACTTACTTTGTATCAAAAGTAAAAAGGAGTCCTGACTTTTTTTTTTTTTTTATATCATAAGACTTTGTGTGCAGTGCTTTCATAGTCAGCTATTGTTGTAAAGCAAATATATATGCGCAAATCTATCAACCATATAATAGGTGCTTTTCAGTGGGTATGCCTTTTTACATTTTATGTTTATTAAATGTGAAAATACATCTGATGAAAATCAGACAATAGTACCTTTTACTTTAGACAAACACATTACTAAATTATATCTCATGAAAGAAACCTTTTATTCTGTAACTTTTTTATAAAAATGTATTTAAAATAGGTTGTTGTAAGTAATAGGTTATAGCCTATTTCTAAACAAAATGATGCCACAGAGAAATGAATGTTGGCTCTTTCTTTTCTTAGTTTAAGATGAGTCACATTTCTTCATTAGAACAGTATATTTTCCCAATTTCCTTTGGAATTTCATGTTTTTTTTTTCTTGTAATTGTTCAGTGTTCAGGTTTAATTTGTTCATTCTGCCCACAAAGATTGTTTTCCTGTGGCTTAATAGAGTACTGAATTGAAGGTCAGAAAAGACTGGATGGAGACCCACTTTCTGAATACGAGTTGAGTGGATTCATGTAATAACAGAATTTATAATCTACAGTTCAGTGTAGTTTAATAGATTTTTTAAGTAATGTCCATCCATAGGCGGAAATCGGGGGGGGGGGGGGGGGGGGGCGGAGGGGATGTGTCCCCCCCTTCCATAAATATGTTCCTCCCAACAGTCATTGTAAATACAAAAACACTTTTGAAATGAAAAAAATAGTAATATTTAATAAAACCACAGCTAAAGTGATCCATTTTAGAAAGTACGTAAAAAAAACGTTTTCTAATTATTAAAAGATGACGACACCCCTATCCCACAAAGTGTTTTGGTCCACACGCACACGCTGTTTCCAACGGGAGGGGCTACCGGCGGCTATACTCTCGGCAGCTCCGTTTTCAGAGCGGGTCAGACACGCTTGATGAGGAAACTGCACAAATGTGTAAAAGCCAGTTAGTCATTTATCTCATCACTTGTTCAAAGAGTGCAAGGTTATAACATAAAAAGTAAAGTCAAGTCAAGTTTATTTATACATCGCTTTTCAGCAACAAGGCACTCAAGGCGCTGTACATAAGGAAAAACATTACAATAATGCAGAAAATCAAACAACAGAGGTAATAAAAAATAAATAAATAAAAAGTGATATTTATCCCGTTTTGTCCAAAACCAGCCTCTCCTATCAACTGCTATCTAAGCTAACAGCCTAGCTTATGATGGTTAACAAGCTGAAACGAGTATGGAAGTAGCAGCACTGACGGGACACATGAGAAGAGAGCGAGGAGGGAAAAGAGATCACTTAGGACTGAGAGGACAGATTTTTCAAAAACCTCGGTCAGGATGTTATTGTCAGATATAAACCTAATTCACATTTTTGATGGACTAAAGTGTAAATTAGAGCAGGTTGCAAAGAAATTATGTTACATGTAATCATAAAGATGGATCATTGCTACCTTTCACCTAATACCATTGTTGACATTGCTGGTTGAACACACAAAAACCTGTATAAGGGTAAAATATGGACTAATAAAGAGCAATGCTATAACTACAAATATTACTTTCAATAACATAATTTTAACATGCTGAAAAATTGCCAAGGAGCAGGAAAGAGAGAGGGTGGGAGCCTTTTTTTCATGTCCCCCCCAAGAATTACTCTCTGAAATTTTTCTGTTTAGTGTCCGCCCCCAAAAATAAAATGGGATTTTCGCCCGTGTCCATCGTTATGTTGTAAAATAAGAGCAGATTTCAACACATGGGTTGTAGTACCTCAAGGCTGCTGTATTTCATAGATTTAGGTATTTTAATAATTATTCATCAAAAAGGAAAGCATTGATGAGTATTTTAATTTATTAACTTAGATTTTTTTTTGTGCAATGATTCAGATTTTTTTTTCATCAATCTTGAAATAACACCAAACTCAACATGTAAAACCTGTACAAATCCTTACCACTTCTATTTAGCAAAACCTCAATCCGTTTCTCAACTTCTGTTTGATTTAAAGAAAATTTTTTTGTGTTATTCAATTTCTATTTTTTTGCTTTTTGTAAGATAATAACCATCACTTAAAATCAGTACTGAAAGATTTGGACATTTCTCTTCTTCATAGAAACATCTAAGCTAGTACTTCACATAGTTATTTTTGATGTCCTGTTTTCAGTGAAGCTTGGGTAGTGGAGTGTTGTTCCATTTAGCTTCCCTACTGTGTCTGCTCATGTGTTTTGTGCATTTGAATGACACAATGTTACAATGATGATTTTTTGTGTAGCCCAAAGCTTTGAATACTTATGGAGCTGCACTTTTAGCAAGATTAACCCTAATATTATACATTTTCTTCTCAAACCATAATCAGCACACATTACGATGGACTAGCTAAACCACCAAATAAAATCATTAACATCAACTATGGACAAGAACTGTAGGTTAATTTTGACTAAAAATGCTGTAATGTACTATATTGTGTGATGGATGGATGGATAGATGGAAGGATGTTCCTAATTTGTCAAAATACTTGACTGCCAAGAGAAAAAAACTGTAATGTTTTTTAAATATGTGTAACATGTTCTGGTTACTGATATGAAATTGTAGCAGGTATGACTGAAATTGAAACGTCCTATACCCATTTTGGGTGCCAAGTTATTGAATGGAAGAACTGGCCTGGATTCATTTTACTTTTTTGTTTGCTTTGATGCTTCTCAGTCTCGATAAACTGGTAAAAATGTGTAATTTAAATCATATTCAAATCAAATTAATAATCATTTACAAAATGCATGTACTGTAAAAACACTGGCCTGAGGTCAGTCGGTGAATGAAATACAGTGTTAAGTACTATGGATAGATATAGGTTGCTGATTGTTGGAAGATACAATGGATGTACTATACATTGAATATGATTAATTGAATATAATTTATGATATGTTTAATATATATTATATACAATGGGGAAAAGGCTGAATTTTGATTACGAATATTTTTTAATAGTTGCACTGCATAAATATCTCATCACAACAATGGATTGTGTACAGGTATAGATATTTATACATTTGGACACTCTCTTACAATTAAATTTTTATGGCAAGTAATTAAATAATTAAAAGTAATTGTACACCCAAAAACTGTAGAACTATGGCATGGATGATTAATTAATTATGTACATATAAATATTTATAGATAATGCAGTTTGTATGTCTATGACAGCGGGGAACAGGTGGAGAAAAATCTAGAGAGATGGAGGTTTGTCCTGGAAAGGAGTGGATTGAAGGTTAGCCAGAGCAAGACAGAATACATGTGTATGAATGAAAGGGACCCAAGTAAAGCTGTGAAGTTACAGAGAACAGAGATAAAGAAGGTGGAGGATTTTAGGTACTCAGGGTCAACAGTCCAACAGTGAGTTTTGAAAAGAGAAGTAATGTGTCCAAGCAGGTTTGAGCCAGTGGAGTAAAGTCTCAGGTGTGTTGTGTGATAAAAGAGTATCAGCAAGAATTAAAGGAAAGGTGTAGAAGACGGTGGTGAGACTAGTGATGTTGTATGGTTTAGAAACAGAGCTGGAGGTAGCAAAGATGAAGAGGTTGAGGTTCTCTTCGCGAGTGACGAGGGTGGATAGGATCAGGAATGAGTACATCAGAGTGGCCACTCATGTTAGATGTGTTGGGGATAAAGCCAGAGAGGCCAGACTGAGATGGTTTGGACATGTAAAGAGGAGGGATAGTGAGCACATTGGTAGAAAGATGCTGAGGCTGAAATTCACAGGCAGGAGGCCTAGAGGAAGACTAAATACAAGATTTATGAATGGAGTAACATGAAGGTAGTGGGTGTTGTTGGGACCCTAGCCATGGAGTACAACATAGATGAACATGGACTCTGAACTGAACATAAACGAAGGCCAGTATGAACTTTTCTACACCTTTCAGTGTCACACTAACTTGCGCCTAACCCAGCCCAGGAAGAGGAGGAGGCATAGCTGACTCCCCGTGACATCACTGTTTGAACGAAAAAACACTGCTTCCTGACATGTCGGCCTCTACCACATGGATTTTAGCAGGAGAACTACAGAGGGACATGACACGCACATGTCTCCTTGCCGGCGAGCAGACATAACTCTTTGACTTGGATCCAAAAGTGACTACGACCACGCCGATCATATGAACAAAGTTAAGTAATGAATTGCTCTTTGAGCATTAGGAGTTATAAGACAAGCGTGGCTTGACTTTTCTTCTGAGGCCTCCAGAAGCAATCCTAATTGAAGCAAATTTTCCCCCATGCCCTGGAGAAGAAGGCATCGGGACCACATCATCGCACACCTTCCTGCGTGCATGTCCAGGTTGCAAGAGCTACCCCACCGCACCGCAGCCACTGAAGTTGCTGCAACGTGCCTTTGTTGTATAGTTAGGTCCGTACGTGGATGACCGGACAGTTTCGTTTCCCTCAACTCGTCGTCCAGAAACCTTTTTATCAGCATGGTTCACATAGGAGGTAATGTTTTGGCAGAAAGAGATTAGTTTAGAATTAAATTACCTAAATAATGTTCGTTTCATGACGTTTGGTTTTTGTTTGAGTTGAGAAAAGTCAGCTAAGTGCTAGCAGATTAGCTCCTCAGCTAATGATGTGTTCTGTGTTGTGTTCAGGTACACAGCACTAGCCTGGTTTAAATCTTATTTGTCTGACAAATTCCAGTTTGTTCATGTAAATGATAAAACATCTTCAAACTCCAGGGTTAATTGTGGAGTACCACAGGGTTCAGTACTTTGGCCAATTCTCTGACTATATATATGATTCCGATAGGTAAAATTATCAGGCAGCATGGGATAAATTTTCACTGTTACGCTGATGATACTCAGCTTTACTTATCCATAAATCCTGATGAGCCCAACCAATTAGATAGACTACAAGCATTTCTTGAAAACCTAAAACTTGGAAGACTTTAAAATGTCTGCTTCTAAATTCAGACAAGACAGAAATTGTCTTTGTAAAAAAAGTAAAAAACCTTAGTGTTATTTTTGACCGAGAAATGTCATTTAAATCCCATATTAAACAGGTTTCAAGGACTTCCTTCTTTCACCTCCGGAACATTCCCCAAATTAGAAATATCCTATCCAGGAGTGACACTGAAAAACTAATCCATGCACTTGTTACTTCAAGGCTGGACAACTGTAATTCCTTACTATCAGGATGTCCACAAAATGCAGTTAAAAGCCTTCAGCTGATTCAAAATGCTGCAGCAATAGTTCTGATGAAAATTAAAAGAGAGATCATATTTCTCCTATTTTAGCTTCCCTTCATTGGCTCCCTGTTAAATCCAGAATAGGAATTTAAAATTCTCCTTCTCACATATAAAGCCCTTAATGATCTAGCTCCATCATACATCAGAGATCTGATTGTTCCATATATTCCTAACAGAGCACTTCATTCTCAGACTGCAGGTTTACTGGTGGTTTCTACAGTCTCTAGAATTAGAATGGGAGGCAGATCCTTTAGATAACAGGCTCCTTTCTTGTGGAACCAGCTCCCAGTTTCAGTCCTTGAGGCAGACACCCTGTCTACTTTTAAGGCTAGGCTTAAAACTTTCCTTTTTGACAAACCTTATAGTTAGAGTGGCTTAGGTTATCCTGAGCTATCTCTGTAGTTACGCTGCTATAGGCTTAGGCTGCTGGAGGACATAATGACCACTTTCACTCTCTCTGCTACATTCTCATACGACTCTTCAATTTTTCATTTGCTGTTATTTCAGTTTTTAGCTTTATGTTTTCTCTCTTTTCTCTTCCTAGAAGCTACACCTGGTCTGACTCTGTATCTACCTGCAACACCTTCCTGGAGGGGGGCATCGTCCAAGCTTCTGCTGCTAACAACTTAATGCTCACCTTCAACCGATGATACACTTGGCTCTGTCTTTCAGTGTTTAACCCTACTTTTCTCCTAGACACAGCTACTGACTGAGCATTTACTGTGACTAACTGTATGTTAGCATGTTAACAGGCTCAGAGTTTATCTGTTTTTTTCTTCCTAGATGAAACCACTAAAAGAGCTACATTCATTAACATTTACTTTCATTCCCATAGAAAGTACTTCTGGATCAGTGGTTCTGTGTTCTTTTTCTGTCTCTGCACTGTTCTCTCAAACCCCCAGTCGGTCGTGGCTGATGGCCGCTCACACTGAGCCTGGTTCTGCTTGAGATTTTTTCCTGTTAAAATTGAGTTTTTCCTCTCCACTGTCGCTACATGCATGCTCATTATGAGGGATTGCTGCAAAGTCAACGGCAGGGACTGTACACTGTCGCTACATGCTCATTCAGGAGGAGTGACTGCTACAAGTCACTGACTTGATGTAATCTGCTGGGTTTTCTTAGATAGAAAAAGTTTTTAAGCTATTTGAGTAAATACCTGAATCTGACTGCACTGTTCGATAGTTAGGATTAATTGGAATGTATTTACCTGACTTGAAATCTGTATGATTCAATTGAATTGACTTAGCCCATTTTAAAGTTACCCACCTTTCCCACAATGCAACAGGAAACAACACTCGCCAATTATTTTCACCTCTGCTTTCCTCCCTCCCTGTTGGATGGAGTATGGGGGAGTCAGGTTTAGCCTAAACCGGCTAAGTTATGGTTGAGGTGCAAACACACCCTCCACCCTTTGTGAAGTGCCTTGAGACGACATGTGTTGTGAATTGGCGCTATATAAATAAAACTGATTTGAATTGAATTGAACTGAATTGAATTGTTTTTAAAGTTAAGACAAACTTTATTTAAAGGGTGGTATTTCCTAAATATTATTTTACCAAACAAAAGCCGGTAATGAAACACTATTGAGAATTCGTCACCCAGAGGGTTGGTTTTATTCAGCAAATCATTCTTTAAAATATTAAATTAATTATTATTAATTTAATATTAATATTGTTAAATTAATGTTTTACAGATTGCAGTGTGAGTTAGTCTGAAGGTATGCCAATTATTACCTAAGTTAGTTTCAAGACTAACTTAACGTCATTTCCAGATTCCTCAATATAATCTTAGGCTCTCAAACAAAAATAACATTTAATGGTAATGTTTCATTACTTTATTGGTCATGGTTTTTAACCGCCTTTGATTCACTTGTTCATATTGTATGTAGTTGGTCTTCTATTCTTTCATTTTGCTTGTTCGTTCAGATGGATTGATCGAGTATAGTAAAGAGTTTGTTGACTGAAATATGTTTGACTTTGAGTTGACTTATTTTCGTTAGTAAAATCTTGCATTTTAAGAAATCGTGTGAACTTGTTCCGTGTGTGCCGAGTTTTGCTGTTCAGTAATGTCAGAGCTTGGCTCATCCCTTTCACTATTGTCCTAACACCACCGCCTTATTGGGCTGGTATTCACCGTACAACACTTAACAGACCAAATTATTATTAAAAAAAATATTAAAATATGAATATTAAATGGGCTGCACGGTGGCGCAGTTGGTAGCACTGTTGCCTTGCAGCAAGAAAGTCTGTTAGGTTAATTGGTGTCTCTAAATTGCTGTTAGGTGTATGAATGACTGTGTGCATGGTTGTTTGTTTGTTGCCCTGTAAAGGACTGGCGATCTGTCCAGGGTGTACCCTGCCTCCCGCCCATAAACTGCTGGAGATAGACACCAGCTTCCCTGCGACCCACTATGGAAGAAGCAGTATAGCAGATGACTGACTGACTGATGAATAATAAATATTGAATAATATAATCATAATTATAATCAGGGAAAAAATGCAGAAGACAGGGTTAGATAGAGACAGATGACTCATTCCTTATCATTTAACTTTGACAATTTTATTTTAGATTTTGTCTTTTTATTATCGTTCATTGCTTCTAACACATATTTTATCCGTTTTTTCATTCACAAAAATAATAAAAGGTTTTTCCTCAATAAAAAGATAAAAGTACAACCACAAAACCCACAGCAATAATAATATATAACATAAATAAAATTACCTAAAAGATAACAATAGATGAAGAAAGAATGATTTAGCAAGTAACTGGGAAGTACAATTATTTAAATGTTTGCTTTAAAGTCTATCAGTCTTCGACAATACTTTGGTTAAAAGATGCTGGAGTTAAAGGTTAAAGCATTTATTCTGGTACACTTAAATCAATGTATACTGTGAAGAAGGCCATGTGTCATTGAACAGACAAATGGCTACAACATGTTCTATGTGGGTTGCTTCACTTTATGTTTAAATAACAATGGCCATTTGACACATAACGGAAATTAGGTACATCGTGCTTTTGTCAAATGTGAGAAATCTGTTTCAGTCTGGGAATATTTATATAACAGTGCAATGCATGAAAATGTGTGTGATGTGCTAGAAGTCAGCAATTATTGAGTCACTTTTCAGCCCTAACCCCAGACACCTTTCCAGTTTAAAAGGTTTTTTTGTAAATTGAAAATTTGACTTAGAAGTTAGATTTTATGTGGAGAAGGAAGGATAGCTGGGCCTGCTAAATACAGTATGTTAGTGGTGGTGCACTACTTGTATAGCTAAAAATGTGTGAGAGATAGACACAAAAACAACACTTGCTGAACAAATTATTAGTTACCCTTGACCAGTTGCTTGCTAACACTAACAGCCAATCACCAAGTTAGATGGCAGAAACTCATTGCATTCAGTCTTCTAGACATGGCGTTCATGAATTTGAAACTGAGCATCTTAATGGGGAAAATGCAGATTTAATTGACTTTGAAAGTGGCATGTTTGTTGGGGAAAGATAGGCTGAATATTTAGAATCTGTTGATCTGCTGGGATTTCCACTCTTGACTATATCTTGAGTTACTTGAAAATTTAAACATGAGTAAATACCCTAAAAATGAGTAAATACCCAGTGAGTGATGAGTGAGTGTTTGGACACAAATAACCAACTAATTTCAACCAAAGTATATGTAAGAACAACTCTGAACAGGCTACAGTTCAAAGGGCTCACCACAATTTAACGCAACAAATTGGAAAAACATTGCCTGGTCATTGTGTATTGATTTTAGCTGCAGCATTCAGATGGCACGGTAAGAATTTGTAATGGTATGTGCATGGTTGTTTGTCCTGTATGTCTTTGTGTTGCCCTGCGATGGATTGGCGACCTGTCCAGGGTGTGCCCTGCCTCTCACCCATAGACTGCTGGAGATAGACACCAGCTCCCCCGTGACCCACTATTGAATAGGCGATATAGAAGATGAATGAATGAATGAATGAATTCAGATGGCACGGTAAGAATTTGGCATAAAAACATTGAAGAATGGATTATTTCTGCCTTGCATCAACAATTCAGGCTGTTGGTGTTGTAATGTTGCTGACCATGTCCATCCATTTATTACCACAATGTACCCAATGTCTTTCAGGATGATAATAAACTATGTCAAAAAGCACAAGTCATGCCAAACTAGTTTATTGAAGATAACACTGTACTCTATTGTTCTCCACAGTCACCAGAGCTCACCAATGGAGCACATTTTGGAGGTTGTGGAACAGCAGATTTGGATCAAATTTGCAACAACTGTATGATTCTATCATGTCAATATTGACCAAACTTTCTGAGGAGTGTTTCAGACACCTTGTTAAAGCGATGTGTTGAAGAATTAAGGCTGTTCTGAAGGTAAACAGGGGTCCAGCATTACCAAGGTGTCTCTAGGTGTCTGCTCAAACACATTCCTTATGTTGTGCTTACTGTATTAGACAGCTGTTACAGACATGTCTTGGTTGAGGGAACAATGGGGTGAAATAGCAACAGTTTTGTTTCTAATGGACCTCATTTTTGAATATTTAAAAGAAGCAGTCAACGCCCCTCTTTGAAGCTTAGAGAGATTTGCAAAGTGATTGACAGTCAGTTACACATACAGCTTCAGCTCTATGTTTATGTGTGTATTTCTATGTATGCACATCTTTGGGTTTAGTACCTGGTGTTGTCAGGTTGATGCCCCAGGCAACTTATAAAGCAGGAATCTCTGTGCCTCAGGCCACAGTTAGACCTTTGCGGTCTCCTAATGGAGCCATGGGACTGTTTGTGTGCATGCAGGTCTGTGTGTGCACGAGAACTGAGGCAACTGTTTGTCATTTTGTTTGTGTATGTCTTCAATAGGACAGCTCCCTAAATGCAGAGGCAAAAGAAAGAAGAGAAAGAAGCTGTGAATAGAAGAAAACAAAATCTGGTTGTGGTTACATAAAGTATTCTCTGGCGAGATCACGTCTTTGGTCTCAGGGTGTGTTTGTCCTTATCAGGAGGGGCGAAAGTTTTTTTAGATTTGTGAAATATTTTAGGCTAGCAGTGATAAGTCTCTTTTATTTTATAAGTCTGTCAGCAATGCATTCATTGTGTGCCAGAATGCTGCTGGCACATCAAACCCTTTCTGGGAGCCTACAGCTATGTTAACAAGCTTGCAGCATAAATAAAAGCAAATGCTTGAGGATGGATGGACGTGAGCCTCCATATAAGAGCTATGAAATGTACATGTGTGCCAAAATGAAGTGAATGATTTCTTTCCACTTTCCTGCATCTTAAGCTCTAGTCCAGGTCAGAGCTATTTAATAAACTGCTGTAAATGTTTGTGTGTGTGCGTGGGGGGGGGGATTGTCTAGGCTTACACAGTTAATTTCACTATTACCAGCTGCTTCCTCTTTTCCTATCGCTCTACCTCATATTCATTTTTGTCTGCTCATCCACCATTTGGTTTCATATGCAATCCCGTTTTCAGAACAGATCACCTGTAATTCTCTGCTTCTCTTGGGAACCACCAGTCATGAAAATGCTTAAACATCAGGGTACATAAGGTGTTATTGCGTTTTGACATGCTTCATATTATTTCCCCTTCAATTCCACAGCCTTGGCTAGGAATGCCAGATTTGCTTTCTCCATGAATTTTCTCGTCTCACCCTTTGTCCTTATCTTCCTGTCATAATGTCTTCAAGGTTGCAGGGAATAGCAGCAGGACATATTGCACTGTACTTTCCAATTTCCATGCTTTATTCATTTATCGACTTCGTAGGTACAATAAAATTGAGCCTCAACAGCAGAAAGGGACAAGGGCAAAAAAGTGTGAAGACCATGGGAGATTACTCATGACAAACTTACATTGCACCCTGTGGCCATTGCGATGAAAAGAGTCAAGTGATCTAATTTTCCAAGTCAAACTTTAGCTTGCTCCTGCTTTGCCCTCATCTTCAAATGAATATACAGGTTGTTGATTGGGTTCTACCCGGAATGGGAGCACATTTAAACTTGGTGTTTGAAGTAGAAATAGAAAAAACAACTTTCTGACTCTGGGTTTACTTTAGGACAATTCTGTCTAGTTTATTTTGACTGACATTTCTTTTAAATATGGTTGATTCAAAAGATGATGAAGTCTTTGAAACAGAACTACAAAAAAGAAGGCTGAAGTGCCTCAGAAATTAAAAAAATCTTTTCCAAGTTATTTATTTTCTGTAGCTTTCATACAAAGTTCAACAGATTATCCAGAGTCACCACTTTCCTATGCACAGGGAGCTGCTCCACATGTCCATATTTAAGGATTTTGTTTTGTAGTGTAAACTGATGCAAAACCTAGTCTAATAGTAATCATTGTTCTGTAGTGCTCAGTCAATGAATCAAGTTATTTAGTCAGCAGGGTTATGTAGCCAGCTTTAAAAAATTATGTTTGTCTTCAAGGTTATCCTTGGGACTTCTAGTTTCTTTGTGCTTTTTTTCCGTAATTATTTTAAATTCAACTTACTAAAACCTGGTTGGTCATTTACGGTACAGTGGCTTTCAAAGTGTACACACCATTTTTGAAATTACATGTTATTGTAATTTAAAAATTAGATTTAGAAAAATCCCTACAATATTTTTCTTCATTTTTGACAAATGTCCTGTGCAACTGAAGTGAAACCCGAACCACTGTACTCGTACTCGTACTCGCACTCGTTGTCTTCCGCTTATCCGGAACCGGGTCGCGGGGGCAGCAGACTCAGCAGAGACACTCAGACGTCCCCCTCCCCAGACACCTCCTCCAGCTCCTCCGGGGGAAGCCCAAGGCGTTCCCAGGCCGGCCGAGGACATAGTCCCTCCAGCGTGTCCTGGGCCGTCCCCTGGGCCTCCTCCCGGTGGGACATGCCTGGAACACCTCATCTGGTATAGATGCCCGAGCCACCTCAACTGGCTCCTCTCGATGTGGAGGAGCAGCGACTCTACTCCGAGCCCCTCCCGAATGGCCGAGCTCCTCACCCTATCTCTAAGGGAGTGCCCGGCCACCCTACGGAGGAAGCTCATTTCAGCCGCTTGTATCCGGGATCTTGTATCCCTGTAGTTGGAACACACCCTCCGGGGGGACCACCACCCCGGTCTGCCAGTCCAGAGGCACTGTCCCAGACCGCCATGCAATGTTGAAGAGGCGTGTCAACCATGACAGCCCCACAACATCCAGAGATTTGAGGTACTCAGGGCAGATCTCATCCACCCCCGAAGCCTTGCGACCGCGGAGCTTTTTAACCACCTCGGTGACTTCAGCCTGGGTGATGAAAGAGTCCAACCCCGAGTCCCCAGCCTCTGTTTCCACCAGGGAATGCGTGATGGCAGGATTGAGGAGATCCTCGAAGTACTCCTTCCACCGCCGGTAATGTCCCCAGTCGAGGTCAGCAGCCTCCCACCCCCACTATAAACAGTGTTGCCGAAGCACTGCTTCCCCCTCCTGAGACGCTGGACGGTTTGCCAGAATCGCTTCGAGGCCGACCGGTAGTCCTTCTCCATGGCCTCACCGAACTCCTCCCAGGCCCAAGTTTTTGCCTCTGCCACAGCCCGGGCCGCAGCACGCTTGGCCTCATGGTACCCGTCAGCTGCCTCAGGAGTCCCACATGCCAACCGAAGCCGATAGGACTCCTTCTTCAGCTTGACAGCATCCCTTACTGCCGGTGTCCACCACTGGGTTCTGGGATTGCCGCCGCGACACGCACCGCAGACCTTACGGCCCCAGCTACGGGCAGCAGCATCGACAATAGATGCGCAGAACATGGTCCACTCGGACTCTATGTCTCCAACATCCCCCGGAATCTGGTCAAAGCTCTCCCGGAGATGGGAGTTGAATACATCCCTGGACGAGGGCTCCGCCAGGTGTTCCCAGCAGACCCTTACTATGCGCTTGGGCCTGCCAAGTCTGTCCGGCTTTCTCCTCCTCCAGCAGATCTAACTCACCACCAGGTGGTGATCAGTGGACAGCTCAGCCCCTCTCTTCACCCGAGTGTCTAAAACATGCGGCCGAAGGTCTGATGATACGACAACAAAGTCGATCATTGACCTCCTGCCTAGGGTGTCCTGGTGCCAAGTGCACTGATGGACACCCTTATCCTTGAACATGGTGTTCATTATAGACAATCCGTGACTAGCACAGAAGTCCAATAACAAAACACTACTCGGATTCGGATCGGGGAGGCCATTCCTCCCGATCATGCCTCTCCAGGTGTCACTGTCGTTTCCCACGTGGGTGTTGAAGTCCCCCAGCAGAATAATGGAGTCCCCGGGAGAGGCACTATCCAGCACCCCCGACAGGGACACCAAGAAGGCCGGGTACTCCGCACTCCGCCCGTAGGCCGAAACGGGGGGGGGCATTTTGGCACCACACCTGCTGAAAAATGTTTGCATTTTCTTCAAATCAGCATTCATGCATGGCCATGTAACGCATTGCCTGCATGTTTTGTACTCATAAAATCCAACTCTTGACTTATGTTTGTCAGGTTTAATGAAGAGACAGAGAGGCAGATATACAACTAATCAGACAAATTAGACCATTTCACTTAATTAGTTTGATGGTAAAATCTGAAGAAGAAAAGAAAAAGCATAACCACAGCCATTTTTCTGAATTTCTAGTAGCCTAACTCTCACAATAAAGTGTTGATAATAAAAAACAAACACACAGTATTGTATAATTACAGCATGCTGGCCAAACTCTGTTCTGTGTAGGTAAAAGTCACTTTAACTCAAGGAGCTCTTTTCAGGCAAGACAATAATGTTCTATGATATAGAGCAGCAAACAAAAAACGATGAAGAAATAGGAAAATGTTGCTTAGCTGTCTGATTTTATTAGCATAATAATAGAGTCAATGCTAACATTAACTACCTAAAGTAGGTTTGTGATATGAAATGAAAGGGGGTTCTTAAGTTGAGCTACATGAAAGTCTGGTGGGTTATATTGATATTGGTAATGGTTTATTAGTTACTATTAGTGTAATGTTTCAACTCTGTCAGAAAACAAATAATGTACACTGTTTTCTCAACTCACTCAGCGAGTCTCTTTGGATTATGATGCATGGCAGAACATTGATTTATTTCATTTACAAATTTTGCAGCATAATTCCAAGAAAAGGGAGGCTATAAAAGCATAAATGTATCCTGTTTTTTTATTTTAATTTTATAAATATATTTGGCAATTGATGCCCTTTTTTGGCTTTAGAACCTGCCTCCAAAAATGTATGTGCATGTTCTGGTCTGGTTTTAGCTTTCTGAATATCTTTTGTATTTTCCTCTTTAGCATGATGCTGTCTCTCAACACCAAGTCAAAGTTTAACAAAGTAAAGGCAGCACCTCAGTATATATTAAATGAACTCTTAACAGCGTTTTGGGTGTTTACGATTGACCAATATAATTTCACAGTGACAGTTGATCAACCAATGACCAGCACTGATTGATGATGTCATGTTCAACAGATTCTCTTTTTCAAAATAAATGAGCCATTAATGAGTAAAAAGACAACATTTTGAGGTGTGCAGATTTTTACTTTTCTGCCACCCATGACAACTATTTTGATATGAATAATTACTAAAAACATTCCAAATGTTGTGAAAAGCAGCCCAAATTTTAACAACCTGCCCAAAGCTATTTTTTTTTTTTCCCAACATGTTCAAAAGATGCCCAACTGGGAGGAAACCAGTGCAGTTTGGCAAATTGCACAGTACTACACAGTTTACCCCAATGCAATAAAGAAAACACTAATCAACAACAACAATAAACATGCGCATAATGTGTACGCATGATGATGCCCCCTTCACATTTCTGCCTGCCTCCTCATATATGCATCCCTAGAACTGGCCCTGTTTGTGACCATTGCTCATCTGCTTATAGTTTGATTAATAATCTGAAATTTGTAAAGATATTTAGAGGTAGTTGTATTCAGGTGATGCTGTCATTTGAATCCTGTTAAGACCCACAATGAGAAAACACATAGGTGGCGATTAGAGATGTTTATTTGCAGATATTTATTTCTTTGGCGCTCGGACCCCAGAGGAAGACACGGACGCTGAGAATGACATGAGCTTGAATGGATTAGAATTAGAGATGTCTTTCCCCCTTGGGATCTGACTGGTGGTGGAGTGGAGGCCTGAGAAGATAGGGAAGTCGGGAGGACCTAGAAAGCAAGCTGGTGGAGATGGGGAGGAGGAGGGTTTAAGCTCAGCTTGAAGAGCGAGTAACTCCGTGAGTGAAGGTCTTTAAAGCGAAGCCTTTGATGGTGATTGGATGTAGAGGAAATATGGACTGGATGCTGATTGGTTGGAGCGGAGACGCATGGTGGAGTCACAGGATGCAGCAGAGGAAGGGGTAAGTCTTCCAGATTGAATTTCCGTCAAAACTCCATATATGGAAGTGCAAAAACTCCAGAGTAAGGTGCAAAATGTTGAACAGGGAAATGGTGGGAGTCCCATGGTGGTTTAAGAATAGTTTTCTGTATTTGAATTGAACCAAAACTCTTTTAATACAGTGGCTTGCGAAAGTATTCGGCCCCCTTGAACTTTTCAACCTCTTGCCACATTTCAGGCTTCAAACATAAAGATATAAAATTCTAATTTTTTGTGAAGAATCAACAACAAGTGGGACACAATCGTGAAGTGGAATGAAATTTATTGGATGTGTCAAACTTTTTTAACAAATAAAAAACTGAAAAGTGGGGCGTGCAATATTATTCGGCCCCTTTACTTTCAGTGCAGCAAACTCACTCCAGAAGTTCAGTGAGGATCTCTGAATGATCCAATGTTGTCCCAAATGACTGATGATGATAAATAGAATCCACCTGTGTGTAATCAAGTCTCCGTATAAATGCACCTGCTCTGTGATAGTCTCAGGGTTCTGTTCAAAGCGCAGAGAGCATCATGAAGACCAAGGAACACACCAGGCAGGTCCGAGATACTGTTGTGGAGAAGTTTAAAGCCGGATTTGGATACAAAAAGATTTCCCAACCTTTAAACATCCCAAGGAGCACTGTGCAAGCAATCATATTGAAATGGAAGGAGTATCAGACCACTGCAAATCTACCAAGACCTGGCCGTCCCTCTAAACTTTCATCTCGAACAAGGAGAAGACTGATCAGAGATGCAGCCAAGAGGCCCATGATCACTCTGGATGAACTGCAGAGATCTACAGTAAGGTGGGAGAGTCTGTCCAGTCGTACACTGCATAAATCTGGCCTTTATGGAAGAGTGGCAAGAAGAAAGCCATTTCTCAAAGATATCCATAAAAAGTCTCATTTAAAGTTTGCCACAAGCCACCTGGGAGACTCACCAAACATGTGGAAGAAGGTGCTCTGGTCAGATGAAACCAAAATTGGCCACAATGCAAAACGATATGTTTGGCGTAAAAGCAACACAGCTCATCACCCTGAACACACCATCCCCACTGTCAAATATGGTGGTGGCAGCATCATGGTTTGGGCCTGCTTTTCGTCAGGAGGGACAGGGAAGATGGCCAAAATTGATGGGAAGATGGATGGGGCCAAATTCAGGACCATTCTGAAAGACATTCTGTTGGAGGCTGCAAGAGACCTAAGACTGGGACGGAGATTTATCTTCCAACAAGACAATGATCCAAAACATAAAGCCAAATCTACAATGGAATGGTTCACAAATAAACGTATCCAGGTGTTGGAATGGCCTAGTCAAAGTCCAGACCTAAATCCAATCGAGAATCTGTGGAAAGAGCTGAAGACTGCTGTTCACGAACGCTCTCCATCCAACCTCACTGAGCTCGAGCTGTTTTGCAAGGAAGAATGGGCAAGAATTTCAGTCTCTCGATGTGCAAAACTGATAGAGACATACCCCAAGCGACTTGCAGCTGTAATTGCAGCAAAGGTGGCGCTACAAAGTATTAACGCAAGGGGGCCGAATAATATTGCACGCCCCACTTTTCAGTTTTTTATTTGTTAAAAAAGTTTGACACATCCAATAAATTTCATACCACTTCACGATTCTGTCCCACTTGTTGTTGATTCTTCACAAAAAATTAGAATTTTATATCTTTATGTTTGAAGCCTGAAATGTGGCAAGAGGTTGACCAGTTCAAGGGGGCCGAGTACTTTCGCAAGGCACTGTATGTTTCAATGTCAGATACAAAGCCCTTAATTTTACTATAGATAATGATCAGACTGGAGTTTGTGAGGAATTGTTTTTGATTTTCATCTTAAATTTGAAGTGCATATGAGCAACATTTTACAAGCTGTAAAAACTAAATTTAAGCGCTATTATCTTATTAGTTCATGTTTGACTGTATATACTGCCAGTTACATACTCTGATTTTATCATGGCTACCTTATTGTGTAACTATCTGGGGCCAAGCTAACCAATCATTTTTCAAGCCTGTGATGTCCTTGTACAAACAAGCTCTCAAGGTTTGGGATCGATCAAAAGTCAGTGAAGTGGCATAACTGGTAAAAACCAAAAAAAGTATAACCTTCTAAGCTTTGATAGCTTTATACATCCGCCTTTTATTAAACATACTTTAAAATGTGTTTACAGCCCAGTCCCAGTGGTTACTACTCAAATGATTGCAAAGCCAACCAAAGCATGGGTCATATCATTTATATTATTTAGACAATCCTATTTCTCTTTTAAAGGAGTCTAGATTTGGAATAGTTTGCCATCAGTAACAAAACCGCTGACTAACTTTATAACTTTTATAAAAGCCAAATGCCCATGTAAAAAAAAAATATTGCTTAAACAGCAAAATCTGTGATCACTGAACCACATAAGCTTGCACAGTTTGTACTGGTCAGAACTTTAATGTGTTATTTTTTGATTTAGCTGTATGTGTGGTTGTATCTTTTTTTTAAGGCTTATTTTAATGGTAATTTTAAATAGGTTTCTCGTACTCGTACTCGTACTCGTCGTCTTCCGCTTATCCGGAACCGGGTCGCGGGGGCAGCAGACTCAGCAGAGACACCCAGACGTCCCTCTCCCCAGACACCTCCTCCAGCTCCTCCAGGGGGAGCCCAAGGCGTTCCCAGGCCAGCCGAGAGACATAGTCCCTCCAGCGTGTCCTAGGCCGTCCCCTGGGCCTTCTCCCAGTGGGACGTGCCTGGAACACCTCCCAAGGAAGGCGTCCAGGAGGCATCCGGTATAGATGCCCAAGCCACCTCAACTGGCTCCTCTCAATGTGGAGGAGCAGCGGCTCTACTCCGAGCCCCTCCCGAATGGCCGAGCTCCTCACCCTATCTCTAAGGGAGTGCCCGGCCACCCTATGGAGGAAGCTCATTTCAGCCGCTTGTATCCGGGATCTCGTTCTTTCGGTCATGACCCAAAGTTCATGGCCATAGGTAAGGGTAGGAACGTAGACCGACCGGTAAATTGAGAGCTTCGCTTTTCGGCTCAGCTCTCTCTTCACCACAACGGACCAGCACAGCGCCCCCATTACTGCGGCAGCCGCACCGATCCGTCTGTTGATCTCCCGCTCCATTCTTCCCTCACTCGTGACCAAGACCCCGAGATTCTTGAACTCCTCCACTTGAGGCAGGAACTCCCCTCCAACCTGAAGAGGACAAGCCACCCTTTTCCGGTTGAGTACCATGGCCTCTGAGATGGAGGAGCTGATCTTCATCCCAGCCGCTTCACACTCGGCTGCGAACCGCCCCAGCGCATGCTGTAGGTCTGGCTAGAGGGGGCCAGCAGGACCACGTCATCTGCAAAAAGAAGAGACAAAATCCACTGGTCCCCAAACCAGACCCCCTCCGGCCCTTGGCTGCGTCTAGAAATCCTGTCCTAAAAGTTATGAACAGGACCGGTGACAAAGGGCAGCCCTGCCGGCGTCCAACATGCACCGGGAACAGGTCCGACTTAGTGCCGGCAATGCGGACCAATCTCCTGCTCCGCTCGTACAGGGACCGGATGGCCCCTAATAATGGGCCCCCGATTCCATACTCCTGGAGCACCCCCCACAAGGCATCATGAGGGACACAGTCGAATGCCTTCTCCAGGTCCACAAAACACATGTGAACCGGTTGGGCAAACCACACTGCTCCTCCTGAATCCGAGGTTTGACTATCGACCAGACTCTCCTCTCCAATACCCTGGCGTAGGCCTTACCAGGGAGGCTGAGGAGTGTGATCCCCCTGTAGTTGGAACACACCCCGGTCTGCCAGTCCAAAGGCACTGTCCCCGACCACCATGTAATGTTGAAGAGGCGTGTCAACCATGACAGCCCCACAACATCCAGAGATTTGAGGTACTCAGGGCGGATCTCATCCACCCCCAAAGCCTTGCCACCGCGGAGCTTTTTAACCACCTCGGTGACTTCAGCCTGGGTGATGAAAGAGTCCAACCCCGAGTCCCAAGCTTCTGTTTCCACCAGGGAATGCGTGATGGCAGCATTGAGGAGATCCTCGAAGTACTCCTTCCAACGCCCGATAATGTCCCCAGTCGAGGTCAGCAGCCTCCCACCCCCACTATAAACAGTGTTGGCGAAGCACTGCTTCTCCCTCCTGGGGCGCCGGACGGTTTGCCAGAATCACTTCGAGGCCGACCGGTAGTCCTTCTCCTCCCAGGCCCGGGTTTTTGCCTCTGGCACAGCCCGGGCCGCAGCACGCTTGGCCTCACGGTACCCGTCAGCCGCCTCAGGAGTCCCACAAGCCAACCACAGCCGATAGGACTCCTTCTTCAGCTTGACAGCATCCCTTACCCTTTCCGCCGCGACAGGCACCGCAGACCTTATGGCCGCAGCTAGGGGCAGCACCATCGACAATAGATGCGGAGAACATGGTCCACTCGGACTCTATGTCTCCAACATCCCCCGGAATCTGGTCAAAGCTCTCCCAGAGGTGGGATTTGAATACATCCCTGGCCGAGGGCTACGCCAGGCGTTCCCATCAGACCCTCACTATGCGCTTGGGCCTGCCAAGTCTGTCCGGCTTTCTCCTCCTCCAGCGGATCCAACTCACCACCAGGTGGTGATGAGTGGACAGCTCAGCCCCTCTCTTCACCCGAGTGTCCAAAACATGCGGCCGAAGGTCTGATGATACGACAACAAAGTCGATCATTGACCTCCTGCCTAGGGTGTCCTGGTGCCAAGTGCACTGATGGACACCCTTATGCTTGAACATGGTGTTCATTATGGACAATCCGTGACTAGCACAGAAGTCCAATAACAAAACACTACTCGGATTCAGATCGGGGAGGCCATTCCTCCCGATCACGCCTCTCCAGGTGTCACAGTCGTTTCCCACGTGGGCGTTGAAGTCCCCCAGCAGAATAATGGAGTCCCCGGGAGGGGCACTATCCAGCACCCCCGACAGGGACACCAAGAAGGCCGGGTACTCCGCACTCCGCCCGTAGGCCGAAACGACAGTCAGAGACCTATCCCCGACCCAAAGCCGCAGGGATGCAACCCTCTCATCCACCGGGGTAAACCCCAACACGAGACGGCTGAGCTGGGGGGCAACAAGCAAACTCACCCCAACCCGCCGCCTCTCCTCGTGGGCCACTCCAGAGTAGAAGAGAGTCCAGCCCCTCTCAAGGAGATGGGTTCCAGAGCCCACGCTGTGCATTGAGGCGAGCCCGACTATTTCTAGTCGATATCTCTCGACCTCCCGCACAAGCTCAGGCTCCTTCCCCCCCAGTGAGGTAACATTCCACGTCCCTAGAGCCAGCCTAAACATCCGGGGATCGGGCCACTGAGGTCTCTACCTTCGTCCGCCACCCAATCCTCTTTGCACCGGTCCCTCACGGTTCCCCCTGCAGGTGGTGGGCCCACTGGGGGATGGCCTCGCGTCTCTCGTTCGGGCTTAGCCCGGCCGGGTCCCGTGAGGAGCAACCCGGCCACCAGGCGCTCTCCGACGAGTCCCGACCCCAGGCCTGGCTCTAGGGTGGGACCCCGGGTCCGCCGTACCGGGCGACGTCACGTGCCTCGATATATTTGTCCTCATGAAGGATTCTTGAACTGCTCTTTGTCTGACCCATCACCTAGACCCTGTTTGGCATGGGAGACCCTACCAGGGGCATTTAAGCCCCAGACAACATAGCCTCTAGGATCATTTGAACACTCAAACCCCTCCACCACGTTAAGGTGGCGGTTCAAGGAGGGGTAAATAGGTTTCTATGTACCTGTAATTCTAAAGGTTAACTTTTCAAAAGAATGAATGAATGAATGAATGAATGAGTGAGTGAGTGAATGAATGAATAAATGAGTGAATAAATGTATGAATGATTTTTTTGATATGAGTATAAACAATGAGTGATTACAACAAAGTATGTTTGCCCTATCCTGTCCCAGCTTTTACATACAAATCTAAGTATTAGTTTTACATTACATCTAATATACAATAATAATACATCATATTTTTTCTAAATATTATATAATACTAAAAACAATTATCAAACATGTCATATGGAAACTATACATGAACAATGTTATCGATTCTGTAATAATTTTAACAATATGAACAATATTAATAAAAAAAAAGTCTGTTTTACACAATTGTTATCATTTTCCTTTTAATCAATTATTCTATACACATCAGTAGTTATTGTACCTTATATGATACTGAAAACATTTCTTTGAATAATGTCCTTAACTTAATGGTTTGATATGTCCTAACCTCTACATTCAGTTACCCCACAAACTGAGACACAGAAACTTTTTTCTGATTCTGAACTTACAATTTACAATATCAATTTCCCCTTGGTTCCATGAGGTCGCTCCCACCTCTCAAACAAGTGTTGAATGTTTTCTGGTAGATAAATTTAGCTTTGAATTATATTAGAGCTGTTTGCAGTTTGATAATGTCAGTCGGTTTTAATAGTTTTGACATTATGAATAGTGGGTTGGTGAATTCTGGATAACCAGCTTTTGCAATGACTCCTATTGCTCTTTTTTGTAGTAAGAATAATGACTACAGCATTGTTTCTGCAATGCTCAAGTAGGGCAAAACTAAGGAGCAGTACAGAACCTGAGGTGCTTTATGATCTAAAACCAGTTTGGCCTTGTTCAATACAGACATGTTTTTTGAGACTTTATTGTGCACATGTCTGATATGAGGCTGCTAGCGGAGTTTGTCATCTATAATAACAGGCACTCCTTCTCATTTTACTTCGTTCAGTTGTAGTATTGTGTAATATTATTATTACAAATTCCACGTTAGACATACAATTTCCCAAAAAAAAAATATTTTAGTTTTTTTCAAGTTTAAGTAAAGTTTGTTTAAATCAAAAGGCAATTTTAGTTTAAACACTTTCTCATTTACATTCTTTATAAGTTGATTGATATATTCAATGGGATAAAAACATTTTTCACCGGCAAACAAAACTAATTTCATTATTTCAGAAATCTTTTATACGTCATAAATGTACATTTCGAATAACTTTGGGCCCAACACAACATCTCTGGGGAACATCACAAAAAATGTCCACATGTTTTGAGCATACATCTCCCAGCTGTACATACTGCTGTATTCCACTCATAGAGCTTATAACCCTGTTCAACACAATTCCCCTTATCCTATATCTTTCACATTTAAGTTTATTTATTAATAAATTGTGATTATTTGTGTCAAAGACCTTTTTAGATATTAGGGTAATACACCAACAGCGATGTCTTTGTTGTCAGTAGCAGTTGGTATGCCTACTATTGCTTCTAGGACGGGTAATGTTGATCGCTTTGGACAGAAACCATACTGAGTTTCACAGATCAATTTATTTATTTGTGTGTTTATCAGTGAATATATCCAATCACAATAAAAAGCCAAAGCTCATAGTATGTATTATAATAACTAAAACAGCAAGAAAAGTCAAACTGACAAAATCTAAGGAAATAAATCGGTAAAATATGATAGAATATGATAAACCAATCTTGAGCCTTTAGGGGTAGGCTGCAGTAAACAGTAATATATTCAGTCCTGCTTTAATAAAGCCAACAGTTTCTGCACATCTTCAGTTCTGTTTTCTGACAGTTGGTTTCAGAGCTGCAGAGAACAGAAACCAAATGCTGCAAAAAACACATAAAGCATTTTGTATATTATTACAAAAATGTTTTTTGTTCTCTAAAAATGTACATGTAAAAGGGTTAAAATGTAATTTCAATAAAAAAAATTTGTGATGCATGTTCCTGAGCACAGTGTCAGAACTGCTGACTAGACGTTTTGCCTCCTTCTAAATAGTCAGTCAATCAGTCAGTCATTCATTTTCTACCGCTTATTCCTTATTGGGTCGCGTGGAAGCTGGTGCCTATCTCCAGCAGTCTAAGGGCGAGAGGCTGGGTACACCCTAGACAGGTCGCCAGTACATCGCAGGGCAACACACAAACAACCATACACACACTCATTCATACACCTAAGGCCAATTTAGAGTGACCAATTTCCATATAAATAGGTACAACTTAATACATCGTCTAAGGTGTTTCCACCCTCTTCATGTAAAGTGACAGCAAAAATTATATCTCATGATTGCACTCCAAATATCTGACAGCCAACAGTCAAAAAGCCAATGTTTGAATTTGTTTCTGACCACACTGGCATTCCCATCCTGCAATTCTGTCTCTGCTGCTCAGGCTGCCTGTCTCCCTTGACTCTCTGACGGGCAGATGTTTGGGCTGCGAGGTGAGTAGGTGAGTCCACTGGGAGTCTTCTCCCGAGTAATTGGCTGTCACACACAGCTTCCCAAAGTTGGCAAATCGGATTTCTTGCCATTCGTGAGCATTGAGGGCAAGGCTGGGGATATTATGGCAGGGTGAAGGCTTTAACTGCAGGTATAAGTGTGTGTGCTTAACCTCTTACCAGAACTCGCTGTTCCACTCTCACTTATCTATGTCTTTACCTGTCTTTCTCCAGTTTAAACCCTTTACTGATCTACTACTTGTAAATATCTTACTTTGGCTATGCCTCTGTATTTTCTTTCTCTTCCTGTGACTTACTTCATAACTGCCAACTTCCAACATTTAAATTAGCCAATGTTTTCTATTATATTTTAGTTTTCACTTCAATCATTAATATTCTGATTTTATAAATTTAAATTCTCAGGAGAGGAAGTAGCAGTCATTATAATAATGTATGGAGTTTTTTTTCTCAAGGCAAGTTTAGAAAAGTAGTTCTCAAAGTTGAGACTCTGATCCAGATCCGTACTGAACGACAAGTCGATCCATACCCAGTCCACAGATGATTTTCTTTTTTTTAGGGCAACCGACTGCCTCACCTCATTAAAGCCTAATGCTGTAACATTAGTCATGGAAAATTACAACATTCAATGCAAAACGCTCTTTCTGTAAGCTTTGTCACACAATTTTTAGAGCCACAAAGAAAACTGAAAAGTTGCAAACAGAAAGCAAGCCACTATTAGCAGGGAAGCATCTTCTAGTGCAAAGATGCTCAGAAGACTTGTTTTAGCCATATTTGCCGAGTCAGATACTCCCTAAGAAATAGGAATTAAGTGTTGTTACAATATTATAACAGCTTAATAAAATCCAGTAAATCTTGTTTTGGAACAGAGAATACTGCCTGTTGTTGAAGCATACTAAACATTTTTATTGGTAAGTTAGGTTAGATCACGATCATATCATTATTGCAGACCATGAGATGAAGTGGGAACTTTGAGTTCTAATCATATTACTTTTACATCATCACAATCAGGCAAATACATCTTACCTTCATTTTAAGTTATTTTGGGGCTTTATGTGTAAAAATCAATTCTACTGATGTTGTGATTATTAATCTGACACTATTATTTAATATTTAATTTTAATATTTTATCAAATAATATTTCGGTCTGTTAAGGGTTGTCCTGTGAATACCAGCCCACCCCCCCCCCCCCCCCCCCCCCCCCCCCCCTCCCCCCTCTCCCCCCCCCCCCCCCCCCCCCCCTCCCCCTCCTCCCGCTCCGTAGGCGATGGTATTAGGACAAAGTTGAAAGGTGTGAGCCAAGCTCTGACATCATGGAACAGCATAAACTCTGCACACACATGGAATGATCCCCACAATTTCTTAAATTACAAGAATTTATAACAAAAAATAGTCAAACTCAAAGTTCAAACATATTTCAATCAACAAACTCTTTCTATGCTAAAACCAATCCAACTAACTTACAAGCAGAATTAAGAATACGGAAGACTAATGGGCTATGTACAATATAAACAAGTGATTAAAGATGATTGAAAATCATGACCAAAAGAGTGATGCAACAATTACCATGCAATGATTATTTATGTCTGAGAACAAGGATTTTCTTGAAGAATCTGGAAATGAACTTAAGTTAGTCTTGGAACCAACTTAGGCAGTAATCAGCATACCTTTAGACAACATTCACAATGCAAGAATCAGATTAAAGTATTATTTAATAAAATAATGTTTTAAAGAATGATCTGCTGAATAAAACCAACCTTCTGTGATGAATAATTTCCAATGGTGTCTAATTAGTTGCCTTTATTTATTAAAAATAATATTTTGAAGAAATAGGATTAAGGGAATATTTGGAAAAGAAGCCAAATCGTCTGGAGAAATGGGCTTAACGTGTTATACTTATGAAACATGATTTAGTAAAATGATTTTTAGAGAATATTATTCACTTAACCTTGTAAACTAACAACCTTCCTGTTAAATACTTTAGTACAAGCACGTGTTCTAAAGCTGTTAGCAGTTAAGCTAACAAAGGAGGCCGATAGTTAGCACCAGAACCAAAACACATTAACAAACATTTAAAATACCAGGGTCAATAAAAGGGTTAAAATGCAAAGAGCGGACGGCGCGTTATGAGCAATCTTCTGTGCTTTAAAATCACCCTTTAACTAAAGTTTGTCTTAACTTTAAAAAACACAAACACAGAAACAAAGCTGGATCACATGCTGCTTCAGATAGATGCTGCACTAAGTAGTTTCACACAAACAAAACCAAACTTCATAAAATGAAAAACGTTTAGATTCATTCATCCTAATGTTATTCTATTATTCCTCTGCCCAAACCTAACCTCTGACCATGTGGAGGAAAGATGTCCGGGGCCGGCAAAGTTGAAGAAACGTCCACAGTCAACAAGCGGTTAGCCCTTCGGCTACCTGTAACGAAGCGTAGGGTGGGGGGCTGTTCTGTCGGCCGCGAAAAAACTGCCATGTTACCGGTGATGCGGCGAGTCCTTACTCTCAGGCAAGGAAAAACGCTCACTCGGGTTTAGAGACCGCCGTCTCTGTGGGGACTTTTCCGAACCACCGTGTGCGTCTGCAAGGTCGGAGAGAGACGTCAAGGCAGGCGTGTACCTTAACTCACGTTTTTTATTGAATGAATACTGGGTTACAACAAAACAGTTATTCAGTAAATACCAACTTTGCATATGATCGGTATCATATGACGCGCTCTTTGAACGGTTTTGAAGAGTTTATGTCCTTTTTGCGCAGCCAAAAGAGACTTCAGCGGGCTGTGTCTGCTCCTGTCAAGATGTCAACGGCTTGGAGAGGTCGGCTTGTGGGAGAGGGGGTGCTTTTTATACAGCCAGTGGCATCATGGAAGTTGCTGGCTACCCCCCTTTTTCAGTTGCTGGAAGTCAGTTAAATACAATTTATTTTGAAAAACGCCAGTAGAGTTTGTACCGGAGTTTTAATGTTGAAGGTACATGGCTTAGGGTTCCAACATCCCCCTTTTAGTTCCGAAGAATGGATGAAGGCACAAGTCTTTGGGGCTAAAAATCCGTCCTCAGCAGTGAAAGAATCACTGGGTCCTGTAGGTAGGCAGAGTGTAACAGTTCAGTTCTGGTCAGAGTATAAGTGTTTGGACAGGAGTGAGGCAGTCCGTGGGCAGAGACGAACACTAATAAAAGTGTTTTAAAGAAAAAAAAACAAAAACCAAAGTCATGTGATAATTTCACACCATCATACTACTGCCTTTTAACCTTAATAATTTTCTCAAAGTTCAAAACCATAAGGAAAAAAAGAGCTAAAACAGAATTTAGGGTGTTGGAAATTATTTAACCACACTTCAAAACTTTGTTTGATAGATTTTACAGGGTTAATTCGGACTGCAACGGCTTGCCATGTCTTTATGAACCTGTTACCTAAGTAATAACACAAACTGCAGATCATCTCAAACTCTCCTTTGTGATGACATCTTTGGCGTGGCCTCCACTCTTACCACCTAACCTTACAGTTGATGTTGCACTGTGAAAAGGTGTTTTCTTGTAATTGGTGGCCTGGTTTTTGGCTGGCGCCAATGACCACCCCCCTGGTTCTGTGCATAACTTGGGACGCACTTGCGCTTCTCTTAGGTCCGTTCTCGTTTGAGTGTTTAACACCCTAAGTTTGCCTTTCCTGCTCTGTCTGAACTGACACGTGTTTCCCACACAAGCTGAGCATATCTACGAATCTCCTGCATTAGAGAGATGATCTGTTCTGCAATGCATGAGTCAAACATCATACTGCACGCTAACGTGAGTGTGAGAAAACAACGACTAAAAGTGTGAGTCTTCTTCAAGACCTGGAGCATAACATCCCTGAAAATAAGCTGGCTTAAAACGTGGAAATGTTCTTGGGAGGTTCATCATGCTTTGGAAAACTCTCAAAGCCTTAATAGTGGACAGCAGCTTCAATCTCTGTAAACATGGTACTCCTCTCTAAGAGCCTGGCAGAGAGTGGATAAAATGCACTAATTTTGGGAGGAAGGTTTTTATGAACACCTGAAAACTCTTAGCTATTGTTTTCCAAATCAAGCCTCAGCTTCTCACGATCGGAAGGAAAACGCAAGTCAAGAAGACAATGTTCAACCTCAAGCAGGTAAGCATCCAATATTTGACTCCTGGTTACCTGGATCAAAAACTTCTATGTCCTTAGCAAGGGATCAAGCTGTTTGAAAACGGACACCATGCTCCCAAGGTGGACCACGTCCATCTGAGAAGTCACGCTGGTTAAGTTCATGAAATGGTGGAAGATCATGATCTAACCTCTGGGGAAGGAAACAAGTTTTCTCATGATTTAAATGAGAGCTTTCTAATGAATGGACTTGTGCCTGTGGTGGTGGGTCAGGTTGGATTGAGTCACCTGAGAGCCATGTGCGTCTCTCCTGGCCCCTAGGGGTCGACACAGAGTCAGAAGGGAGAGGGGTGCCAATCAGGCCCGAAGGGTCCTCCTTCCACCTAATTGTACCACTTGTGCACGCAGAATCCGGCACTCTGTCATCTTGGTGGTTGTTCACTGCAATGGGGTTTGGCAGGAAACCACTGGAGACCATCTGACTTCCAACACTTCTGTTAAGGTCTGTGGAAGTAAGTTGAACACTTGGACTAAATTTAGGAAGGGGAGACTCTGACCTAGGTGCTGGATGGCTGCTGTCTGAGTCTGCCCCCTGCTGTGGCTGCTGTGAGTGACAATGCAAATTAGGTACCTGAAAGGTGGGGGCCTGTTCCTCCCTTTGGGATGAAGCTTTTTTGAGCTCATCTGCCTTCAGGTCCTCTAACTTTGCTTCAGCTTTCTCCATCCTCTCCTCAGCTTTTGAGAGCTCAAGCTTTGCAGCATTCTCTCTTTGAAGGGCCATCTGATGGTCAGTCTGTAACTGAAAATATCTTTTAGCTTCCAGTTGTGATTTCTGCTGATACAACAAGGTAAGCTGGCAAAGAACATCTGAAATCAGAGCATCTCTATTCGGACACTTAATGAAGTTTACCAACTCCTGAATCCTCTCATCACATGCAGCAAGGTCAAACTGATTTAAAGCATCCCGCTCATCTGGAGACAAACGGATGAGATCAGCGACAACAACCTTCTGCATCGCCACCTCTGCTGAATTCATAATGGAGTTTGATTCCATCATCCTGGCAGACACTAGAAAACAACAACAAAGTTATGAGAAACTGCTAAAAGCAACACATCTAACAAATGTATGTCCAGCTATATATGTATTTTTGACTATACATATATTGCAAACATTTGTATGATTGTAAAATGGGCACAGAAGTTGATCATTCAACCTGTGACTTATGAAAACACTATGCTCTGTTACAATGTTACTCCTTTCTCTAGGGATATTTTGTGATTTTAGCATTAATTTTTAACCTTTCTTGGGAAAAACTAGTGATTAGACACTACTCTTCACCTTAAAGGGAGTTTTGTTTAAAAATGCAAAGAAAAAAGAAAATTGCTACACTTCCTAAGGGTAATAATTGCAATTTACTTTTGGTCCACCCCCCTTTATGGCAGGATGGATTAGATTAAATTTGGGATTTAATCTGGCAATAAATCCTGTTCTTTCAAAACATAAAACAAACTATAAAGTTACTGAATAGATACATGCATCAAAATTAGGTCAGATACTAAAATTAACTGCAAAGTTAATTCAGTTTCAGATTGTGGTCTTACACAAAACACAGCCTCTGGATACAGATGTGCAGCAACTGTCTGGACAGCGAGGTTAACTGAAGTTAAACCAAGTCTCATGTTATTGCTTACAAAGAAGAAACCAGACTGAGTCAGAACATCTAAAATTTGCCTATGTAGTAGAGTTGATCGTTACTAGCACGGAGATATTGGAGTTATTAATTTGACGAAAGTCTAAAATTGTGAACTCCTGGAATGTCACGAGTTATAATGTTCTCTCAAATATAATCAGTAACATCTGATGTTAGAACTCTGATGTTTTGAGTCCAATTGTGACCAGTGACAGCTGGTTTTAAGCTAATCACTTGGTACATCAATAATGTGCAGTGGTTGGTTATTCATCCATTTATATACAGTGCAAGCTGTCACAGTAATGCCCACCAGGGACGCATAATGTTGTGATTATTAATTACATATTTAATAATTAATTTAATTTTTTTTTTTTTTTAAAATTTTAATATTTTATCAAATAATATTTCGGTCTGTTACGGGTGTCCTGTGAATACCAGCCCAGTAAGGCGATGGTATTAGGACAAAGTTGAAAGGTGTGAGCCAAGCTCTGACATTATTGAACAGCATAAACTCTGCACACACATGGAATAAATCCACACAATTTCTTAAATACAAGAATTTAATAACAAAAATAAGTCAACTCAAAGTCAAACATATTTCAATCAACAAACTCTTTACTATGCTAAAACAATCCAATAACTACCAAGCAGAATTAAAGAATAAGGAAGACTAATGGGCTATGTACAATATAAACAAAGTTGATTAAAGATGATTGAAAATCATGACAAAAGAGTGATGCAACATTACCATGCAATGTTATTTATGTCTGAGAACCAAGGATTATCTTGAAGAATCCTGGAAATGAACTTAAGTTAGTCTTGGAACCAACTTAGGCAGTAATCAGCATACCTTTAGACAACCATGTCACAATGCAAGATCAGATAAAATATATTTATAATAAAATAATGTTTTAAAGAATGATCTGTTGAATAAAACCAACCTTCTGGATGAATAATTTCTCCAATGGTGTGTTAATTAGTTTTTTTTTTTGCCTTTATTTATTAAAATAATATTTGAAGAAATATTATTAAGGGAATTTTGGAAAAGAGCCAAAATCTTTCTGGAGAAATGGCTTAACGGTGTTTACTTAGTTAACAGATTTAGAAAATAATGTTTAGAGGACTATTATTCACTAACTGAAACTAACAACCTTCCTGTTAAATACTTTTTAGTAGCAAGCACGTGTTCTAAAGCTGTTAGCAGTTAAGCTAACAAAGGAGGCCGATAGCTTAGCACCAGAACCAAAACGCATACCTTTAAAATACCAGGGTCAATAAAAGGGTTAAAATGCATAAGCGCGGACGGCGCGTTATGAGCAATCTTCTGTGTTTAAAATCACCCTTTAACTAAAGTTTGTCTTAACTTTAAAATCACAAACACAGAACACAAAGCTGATCGCGTGTGCTTCAGAAAGCCTGCTAGCACTAAGATAGGAGTTTCACACAAACAAAACCAAACTTCATAAAATGAAAAACGTTTAGATCATTTCATCCTAACTGTTATTCTATTATTCACTCTGCCCAAACCTAACCTCTGACCATGTTGAGGAAAAGATGTCCGGGGCGGCGAAGTTTGAAGAAACATTCGGCTAACCTAACGAAGCTGTGGGTGGGGGCTGTTCTGTTGGCCGGCCAAAACTGCACGTTACCGGTGATGCGGCGTCGTCCTACTCTCAGGCAAGGAAAACCGCTTCACTCGGGTTGTAGAGACCGCGTCTCTGCTGGGGACTTTTCTCGAACACCGTGTGCGTCTGCAGGGCTTGGAGAGAGAGTCAAGCCAGGCGTGTACCTTAACTCACGTTTTTATGAATGAATACTGGGTACACAAACAGTTATTCAGTCATACTCAACTTTTGCATATGATCGGTGATCATATGACGCTCTTGGATCCGGTTTGAAGAGTTTATGTCTTTTTGGCCAGCAAAGAGACTTCAGCGGGCTGTGTCTGCTCCTTGTCCGATGGTCAACCGGCTTGGAGAGGTCGGCTTGTGGGAGAGGGGGTGCTTTTATACAGCCAGTGGCATCATGGGAAGTCTGCTGCTACCCCCCTTTTTCAGTTGCTGGAAGTCAGTTAAATACAATTTATTTTGAAAACTCCAGTAGAGTTTGTACCGGAGTTTTAATGTTGAAATCCATGGTTTAGGGTTCCAACACTGATCACTCTTCTAACCGGTCATCGCTGATAATCCATATCCTGTGAACAGTAAAAAAAACAGCATGTGACTTTGACCTTTTTCTGACATTCAAGGTTATACTATATTTTTTATTACAAAACAGTTTCGAATGACTGACATTTGAGGTAACTGAGGTAGATTGTGCAAAAAAATGTTTTGCAAAAAACATTAATTTAATTAATTTAATATTGGTTATTTGTCTACTGAACTGTTACAACATTCTAAATTGACGATATGATTAAGTCTTTCCTTTGGTGAAATAATGTTTAATAAAACATGGAATTCTGAAAATTCAAAGCACAATTTAGGAAAACCAAATACATTTTGCAGAGCCCAAGGGTCAGGCAGCTCATTGAATTCAGACAGTGAACCACAGATTTTAAATAACAGCAAGCCTTATCTCAAATATAGAGCATTTCACAACTGAATTCCAACTAGTCACATTGTGGTGCTGAGAGATCACTTCCAGATCCAAATGTGTTCTAGGACTTCCACAGATAACAAGACGCCAGCTGCTACTACTTTTGATTGGTTTTCATGCCGCTCTGCTTATTCTGTTGTTTTGGATTTTGTTGGAAAAATAGCTTCCGCTTTTGTCACACCTTTGTGTCCACACAGAATGAGAACAAAATCAGTTTTCCACACCGCTTAAGTGTCCATTCTGGGAGGTTTTCTTCTGCTTCAGGGCAGTAAAAAATAGGGTTTCATGGCTAAAGTCAAAAGGTGATTAAAGGTTTTTCCAAAAGGATGTGGGAGAAAAATCTGAAATAGTGTATGATTTGGCTCAAGATCTTTCAGAAATACTTGATAAAGACAAGGGTTGCAGGATGCTAGATTTTTTTTTCATATATAGGCTTGTTTATGACAGTCAGTCAGGGGTCCCCAATTAAAATAGCAGGAGGTCCACCCCCTCCCTCATCCAAACACTTTGGATCAAAGTGTTTGGATGAGGAGAGACAAATCAAGAGACAAAAATAAATTCTCTCATCTTTATTTACCTTTTATTTAACACTATAGTTTTTTGTTTGATTGTTCTTTTTTTTTTAACTACAGATCAATTATTCATATGCCCATGAAATCATATGCTGAACAGAAAAGTGCGATCGAGTTTAAGTAGCAATATTAAACACACTTTGAATGACAGAGTCGAGCTGGGTCTGTACATCTTGGTAGAACAGTTCTGCTTTCCTTGTTGTGCTTGTGGCAGGCAGGATAATTTGCTTTACGTTTTCTTCAAGTTGTTATCCTTCTTTTCTGCCACAGCTTCAATGCACTCTTTGATCATTTCCCATTCAGTGAAAGGCTTTTTGTGTTTACCCATAATCCACTGGACTCACAGTGAACACTCGTATGCTCACTGTTGTGCTGTAAGAGACCGTATGCTTCTGTCCATTCATCTTTAAATGTGTGATTTTCATAGTCCACTTTACGTATTTTTGAAGAAGCAATCTTCTTTTACTCATTCATCTGTGCACCACCAATTCATTGTACTATTAGCAAGCGTGAACTCCCAAGCGAGTTATTTATCAACACGTGTTCAAGGACCCGCATAGCTTCTTCTTTGTTGTTTTCTGGTGTTTGGTGTACAACAATGTGGTGTATTACTGCCACCAGCTAACTTGGAGTGTGGACCAGACTGTCCCTGACCCACAGAGCTGTCCGTCGTGCCTGTTCGAAAGTCAGACGCGGCAGCCGGCAGGAATAAAATGTTTATATTTACACAGTAAATGAGAAAAGGCTTTGCGGTTAGGGTAGCAGCAGCAGCCCTGACTGAAGCAGCTCATTCCCTGACTTGCATCATGTGCAGCCTGGGGCCAGACGCTCCGCAGGGCTATACCATATTAACACGAGATGCGGTCCAAGTGAAGTTAGACACTGTTGGACAACATGCAGTAATATATAAATGTTTAAAATCAGGTTGGGTCCAGATTGGACGGCACATGGGTCTGCATCCGGATCCTGGTCCACTACTCCGTGACCTCTGCAATAAATAATGTAGTTTTGAAAATGAAATGAATAAATGACAGCTAATGTGCCAAAAACAATTTCTAAATGATGCTGTTGGCAAAAGATTTAAAAAATGAAGAAAAATCTGCTAGTTCATCATTCAAGAAGCAGTTTTTTATTTACATTTATTTAAACAGATTTGTTCTGAAGATCCATTGAGTATCATATCATTGCAAAGAAATAATCACAATTGATAGAAGAATTTCCATATATGTATGATTCATGCAAGATATAGTACAAAATACAAAAAGGTACAAAATACACAACTAACATAGATATAGAGACTATGTAATCAAATTGCCATAGAGGGCTTCATGGTGGCTTGTTGGTTATTGCTCCCCAGCTAAACAGAATCTCGGCTAGGGTCTTTCTGCATGGAGATTCCATGGGTTTGCCATTGCATGCAGGGGTTTTCTCGTGGTACTCCAGCTACCTCCCTCAGTCCAAAAGCGTAAAGGTTGATTTACTTGGCAAATCTTGATTTGCTGTAGGTGTGCGCATGTAAATGAATTGACAACCTGCTGTCATGCTATGCTCACAAGGCTCTGAACAGGATTATGTGGATACAAATGAGCAAGTGATTTCTGAGGTAGACCAAAGACAACTAATGCAATTTATGTTGTAATAGATAATTTGTTACTAACTTGTGCTGTTTCTAAAATAAGATTTTATTGTTCAAACAAAGGCGCACGGCAGCAGGAACGTAGAGGCGGCCTGCCGGTATGTTACCTGACCCCGGGTCATCAGAAAGGGCTCGCCGCACACTCTCCTCTATCTCCCATGTTAAAGCACCGACCGTGCAAGACGGAGGTAAGATAGGCACTACCTCATTTTCCGAGTCATCATGGACCAACTGGCGCGAGAGTGCGTCAGGTTTAGTATTCTTAGATTAGGGTCTGAAAGAAATGGACAAATTAAAACGGGAGAAAAACAGCGACCAACGTGACTGACGTGAGTTAAGGTGTTTGGCAGATTGGATGTACAATAAATGTTTGTGGTCTGTCCATACCAGCGTGGGATGTTCGGCACCCTCCAGCCAGCCAGTTACGCCACTCCTCCAGTGCCAACTTGATAGCCAGCAGCTTCCCATCCAGGTCCGAGTGCTGGGAGAGCACCGCTCCTACTCCCGTGTCCGAGGCGTCCACCTCCATGACGAACTGCTTGCTGGCATCCGGGTGGATGAGTACAGGGGCTTGAGAGAACTGGCTTTTCAGTCTGGAGAAGGCTGCGTTGGCCTCCGGGGTCCGTAAATACGGTACCTTGGATGATGTGAGGGCAGTTAGTGGTTTGGCCACCTGGGTGTAGTTCCGTACAAAGCGTCTATAAAAGTTTGCAAAGCTGAGGAATCGTTGTAATTGTCTCCTTGAGTTAGGCTTAGGCCAGTCCAAGACAGCTCTGATCTTCTCCGGATCTGCGCAAACCTGTCCACCCTCGAGAATCAGGCCCAGGAAGCTGATGGATGCTCAGTGGAAGTCACATTTCTCAGCCTTCATGAAGAGTTGATTCTCCAGCAAACATTGTAAGAGCTTGCGTACATGCCGGCGATGGTCAGTCAGGTTCCTGGAGTAAATTAAAATATCGTCCAAGTAAACAAAAAAAAAGATGTTTAAATAGTCTCTTAAAACATGGTTCACCAGGGCCTGAAAGACCGCTGGGGCGTTACATAAGCTGAATGGCATCACCAGGTACTCAAAATGTCCCAAAGGAGTCTTGAAGGTGGTCTTCCACTCATCTGCCTGGCCGATATGTACGAGGGGGTAGGCGTTTCTAAGATCTAAGATCTAACTTGGTAAAGATAGTGGCGTCGTGAACAGGTTCGAAAGCTGAAGAGAGTAATGGTAAAGGGTATTTGTTCTTTACAGTAATGGAATTCAGGCCTCTATAATCAATACACGGCCGGAGACTACCGTCTTTTTTCCTTACAAAGAAAAACCCCGCCCCCAGAGGTGAAGATGAGGGGTGGATAATTCCAGCAGCCAGGAAGTCAGCTATATATTTTCCCATGACTAATTGTTCTGGCTGGGAGAGTCTAAATAAACGACTAGTAGGCACCGGGGCCCTGGGCAGGAGCTCAATAGCGCAGTCATAAGGGCGGTGGCCAGGCAGTGATAATGCATGGGCTTTACTGAAAACCTGTCGTAGATCATGATAATTGGGAGAAACCAGGGCTAAATCCACTGGTTTGACCCCCTCAGCTTTCTCAGAGTGTGTTCTAGGGGAAAAAGCAGATCTTAGACACCCCGACAGGCAATTGTTGGACCAGGCGACTACCCTGAGTTCGGCCCAATTTAGGTAGGGGTTGTGGTCACGCAACCAGGGGAACCCCAGGACCAGAGCACTTTGTGAGACCGGAAAAACATGTAAGGAAATTAGTTCTCTTTGATTACCAGACAAGACTAATTCTAATGGTTTAGTGCAATGAGTGATTCTGTGTAGCACCTGCCCATCTAGGGCCAGGACCTGACGTGGAGAGGGCAGCTGCTCAGTCTCTAAGCGAAGCTGGGTTACTAGGGCTTGATCTATTAGGTTTAGCTCGCACCCTGATTCTAACAAGGCCGTTAAAGGCACCGAGTCATGATTAAATATTAACGTGGCAGGTAAGGTAAACCTAGGGGCCTTAAGATTCATGGCCCGGCCCACCGGTCGCCCCTCTATAACCGGCGGCCCCCCTCTTTTGGTCGAGTGGGGCAGGCTGACACAAAATGGTCGGGCGAACTACAGTAAAAACACTGGTGGGCCTCCCGACGGCGCTGCCGCTCGTCAGGAGAGAGCCTCGTCCTTCCCAACTGCATGTGCTCTGAGTCAGGGAAATTAGAGCTTGTAGTGGGGGAAGCAGAGGAGCGCGGTGGGGATGATGGTAAAGACCTCTGGACAACCCCGTTCAACACGGGAACGTCTTCTCTCTCTCATCCTGGCGTCCAAGCGGATCGCCAGGGCTATATATTTATTAAGCTCCTCCGGCTCATCAACTAAAGCCAATTCATCCTTTAATGCCTCATCCAGAGCGTGAAAAAAGGCTGTCTTTAACGCACTCACGTTCCAGCCCGAGACTGGTGCTGCGGTATGAAAATCTATAGCCAAATCAGCCAGGGGGCGGTTGCGTTGTTTCATGGACCACAGCCGGCGGGCTACAGCGGTCTGATCCACTGCCACATCAAAAACCTGCTTAAATTCGAGGACAAACTGATCAAAAGTGCAACCAAAGTGTGTGTAGTTGGTGAAGCGCGAGTCCGCCCAGCGGAGCACTTTACCGGTCAGTAACCCTAAAACATATGAAATTCTGGCATCATCATGGGAAAAGGCATGAGGGGAACGGTTAAACACCAAAGCACACTGCGGCCGGACACTGCGGCCGGTCGGGCGGCCGGGATCTCGGCAGCGCCTCCAGTGTCTTTGGAGGGCGTAGGAGTCAAGACACGCTGTAACATTGTTGCCATCTGATCTATTTGATGACCTGCCCGTTGTTGTTGCTCAAGAAGCGACTGGAGGGTCACTCCGTGAGACTCTATCTGCCGACTATGGTCCGAAACTGCTCTATGGAGCACCTCTGCTGGGTCCAGCTGGGCTGACTGCTCTGTCATGGTTTTGACCGCCGACTTGACCCACATGCAGAGAACACTCCGAAACAGGGAACGGTTTAATAAATGTATTTGAATGCTGGAGCGAGGGCCAGAAAACACCGTAACAAGGCAGGGTTGCTGAGAAGGAATGAGGGTAAGTAATAAAACACTCAAACAGAATATACTAGTTGCAGATAAGCTTACTGATCCGCCAGGGAGAGGGCATGTCAGGACTGAGAACTGATCTGGAAACGGTGCCCACGGAAGCTTAGAGGAGCTTGGAGATGGTACTTTGGGGTGGGGTGGACAGGGTTCGCAACTTGAGCAGAGCACTGTTTGGTTCGGACTGCCAGCCAGGTAAGATATGTAGAGAGGTTCAGGGTCCGTGGGATTCCAGGGTCTTTTCTTCAACAAGCCAGTGAGAACATCAGCTAGCACCTACATGGAAGGGACAAGGAATTAACCAGAAGCTTGACTTGAGACACCTAACTTTCAAAAGTGCGAGAATCAAGGAGAGGCCGGTAGAAGTACCACTGGGGCAAAACAGTCAGCCGCTGATGTGCTGGCTGTCCTCCCTTTTATCGCACTGTGGCTGATGACCAGATAAGCTGCACCTGTCAGCCTCCAGATTCCGCGGCACCTAGTGGGGAAACTGGTTAACTGCATGGTCTGGAAGTACAGATCCTGACAGGTAGTAGATAACTTTGAAGTGGAATTAGATTTTCTAAACCATGTATAAAAAGTAACAACAATATCTCAAGCGTTGGGTCCTCCAACAGACCACTGTTCAATCCATCATCCAAAAATAGAAAGAGTGTGTCACAAATGACATCACACCACGAAGTGACCATCCACCTAAACTGGCAGTCTGAGCAAAGAGAGCATTAACACTAGAACTCCCAGGGCCGTCAGGTTGACGGTTTTGAAAGTTTGACATGGCATAACTCTGGTTTATTAAAACTCTTATCTTGCATCCTGACTTTTTCTATACCTGTGTCTTGTGTATTCCTATGTCTCTATTTAAAAAAAATAACAAAGTAAATAAAAGATCTAAGTATTTCTACCTCTAACTACCAAAGCCGCTATTTTGACGGCCCTATTATTTACATTGATATTTTTTTTCCACGAGTATACGCGCGAGAGTTGCTTAGCAACTGCCACTCTAGAACGCAATCAGATTGTTGGCATCCTACAAATGGCTTCCAGAAGGATATTTTCTGCTCAAGAGGTATTGGAAATGCTTCACAAATTACATGATTGTGATTCTGGGGTCGAGAGGGTTTCTGACGGCTCTTGGTCAGTATTCAATTCCAGTGACAGCGGGTCAGAGAGTGAACCTCCCCCAGCTAAAAAGACACGAGTCGTCCCATTAGCAGGAGGTTGTGACGCATTCTTTCAAGGTAGTCAAAGACTATCCTTTGTAACGATTTTATCATTTTAGGCTATAGTTTACAGATTGGTAAACTAATAATATATAAACTATAGAAACAGTGCCACAATCAGTGCAGGTTTAGAGACAGGGAGACGAACCAGGTGCCCAGTCCCCAGCTATAAACCCAGCAATCCAGCTCCCTGGCAGGAGAGAAACTACGAATCAAGGCCCTGATAATGGAAAAAGAAATAAACAATAAGTTAGGTCATATAGTAGCCCAGTAACAACAACCTATTCTGCACTTTACAGCGTTTTCATCGCAAGACGAGCGCACACCTGGGAAGGAGGAGGAGATAGGAAAGGATAGCGCTGTGTGGACAGTGGTAGGGGAGGAAAAAAAGTAGAGGGAGGCGTCAGAGCCAGAACGCGTTGACAGAGCGTCAGATCCAAGATGCCCAGACCGCGTTCCTCTGCGTGGTGGATGCCGAAATGCTTATCCGCATTCACGGCTGCAGGGTAGCTAAGGCCCCCAGAGTTTTAGGTGATGATTCCTTCTTGGACATGAGTGTGGATGAGCTAAATGCATTTTTAGCGCTAGTTTATGTCCACGCAGTGAAAGGGGGGCGTAACATGGAGCTGTCCAGCTTTTGGTCAGATTAGTAAAGCTTTTTTTTTAAATGTACCCGCTACTCTGTATTATTTTTCAGTACTATATATAAATAACAATAAAACATAATAGGTTTTGATCAAATACTATTATTAATTCTTGTCAAAAACTAAATTTTATAGCGTTAATGCGATGACGTCATCACCGCCCTCGCATCCAGAATGCTCGCCGTCAAATTGACGGGCTTGGGAGTTCTAGTAGTGTTGGAATTCTGGGAGTTCTAGTGTTAAATACACAAGTTGCCCCTGGTGATTCTGAAGGAGGTGCAGGGATTATCAGCTCAGGTGGGAAAACCATTCATTGTGCGCTGCCCTAATCTAGTTATGGAAAAGTGGCAAGAGGAAAAGAAAGGCACAAGAAGTCTCATTTTGCCACAAGGCATATAGAGGACACAGCAAACTTGGAAAATGATGCTGTGGTTAGATGAAACCAAAGTTAAATACTTTGGCATACATGCAACATACTATGTGTGATGGACAATTCACAGTGCAGATTGTTCTAAAAACACCATCTCTTTTGTGACACATGGTGATGGAATCATCATGTTGTGGGGTTGCCTATCTCCAGCAAAGACAGAAAAGCCAGGCAGTGTTGACTGCAATATGGATAGGGCACAATATATGGCAATCCTGGAAGAAACCCTGTTTTAGCAGGGGTGTTAAACTCAGACACAGAAGGGGCCTTAACTTGCAACATGAGCCATGTCACAGGCCAAACAGGATAAATGTTTAATTATTAAATTTAAATAGCAGCTTTTACAATTCTCTATATCAATAATAAATGTAACTTGGTATTAGGCTACAAGTTTTAAAAAATTTTGTTCTTGTAGGAAAATGCTTAAAAAGTGGCCTCTACATGTCAGTGGATCACCATCTTCCTGACCGACCAGCAGCATCAGGTGAGGCTGGGGATCATCTTCTCCTGCAAAAGAACCAACACCCCCCAGGGGTGTATTCTCTTCCCACTCCTCTTCTCCCTGTACACAAATGACTGCATCTCAGCGGACCTGTCTGTGAAATTCCTTAAGTGTGCGGATGACACCAGTCACTAAACCAGGACAGTACCAAGACCGCATATAGACAGGAGGTGGATTGGCTGGTCCACTCGTGCGGTCAGAACCACCTGGAGCTCAACCCACTCAAGACTGTGGAGATGACGGTGGACATCCAAAGAACCTGACCTCGTCACTCGTGCCATGCCCATCCTCAACAATGCTGTGTCTACTGTGGCTCAATCATGGTACCTAGGAACTACCCTTTCTCGGAATCTGAGCTGGTCCTCACATATGGGCACTGTTCGGAAAAGGACCCAGCAGAGACAGTACTTCCTGCGGCAACTCAAGAAGTACAGCATTCCACAGGAATTGCTGGTCATCTTCTTTACTGCCATTATTTGTCTGTCCTGTGTTCATACATCGCTGTGTTTTTTGGCTCAGGGCAGTGGACATCTTTGCAGAACCCACACATCCTGGTCACAAACTGTTCAGACTTAAACCTTCTGGACAACACTACAGAATGCTATTTGCAAACATCAGCTGCCACAGAGGCAGATTCTTATCTCAGCAGGCCGCAATTGTCTTTCAGAACACCGTTCTATCAGTTGTTTTGTACTCTCTTGAGATCCACTGAAAAACCTATTGATATTGAGACCTTGAACTTTGTTCAGCAACTGAATCAAATCCTCTTTCAAGATTTTGCTTCACAAAATCAAGTGCTCCTGTGTGCATGATGTTTTTCACTTTTGGCTGCTCTTTCTTGTTCATCTGTATTTTTTTTCTGAGATATCAGACTCTGTGCTATTTACAAAACTAAGTACATTGGTGTTTTTGTTGCTACAAAAGTTTTTAATCTCATTCATGGCTCCATCACCCACTATTAGGGTTTGTGGCCTTGTGGCTGGCACTTTCTGAAGCTGTTTAGGAGGAAACCATTTAAAGGGCAATCTGTTCTCATATCTCTTGCTGGTGAAAGATGAGCTTTCCTTCTTAGGGTCAGAGTCTTGCAGAAGTGGAGTGGAATTCCTGTGTTTTCAGTCGTTTTGCTCCTATCATATTTTCTCCTGTTTGCAGGGGTTGAACAGGCATTTCTCTGTATTGAGAGCTATACTGTTTTATCTGGGTGCAGGGTTCATCCTGTTAACCATCTTTCCAGACCTGAAGGAAGGGATTTATCCCTTGGTTTTGCAGAGAGAGTTCCAGGGAGGACTGTTGGTCAGTTTACCGTCATTTACTGCAACATTTACTGTTTCTTTTTGGCGCTAGTTAGTTGTCTGTCAGTCTTGCTACTGTTTTGAATCATCGGCAGGCTTGTTCCATTTTTATATCCAGCATTTACCTCCACATTCACTTTAAGCCAAAGAATTTTCATTTGCATCACTGTTATTTTCTGGAAAAGTTTGTCCCAGTCATCTGTGGAAAAAGGGGGCATCTTCAGCTGACTAGCTTGTGCTTTCCACACGTCCAACTTAATTCAAATTTCTGTAGGTTTTGGGATAAGAAGTTAAAAGTGAAAATACAATTGTATGTGGCCCCCGAGATATTTTCACATATCTATTATAGATGGCCTATCAGCCAGTCACATAGCGCTCTCACCAATTACAGTACATATTCTTTATTGCTCTCCTACTGTAACTTGCGGCTAGAGATGGGGCTGCTCAACCTGCGCTCGGAAGTCACTCCTGCTATGTTCCCAGGTGCATATTTTGCTGAAAAACTGAGCATGCTGTACAATGAGTTGAAACTGCACTTTAAACAAAAATAATTTTTGACTTTAAAATAAAAAAAATCGGAACGATTTTGTAATCCATTTGCTCTTGACACGGATAGAGCTCTTTGGCACACCCAGATAGAATTTATGGAACCAACAGCCATCTCTGGATCCTGCACAGTTTTTCCCACAACACATGAGATAATTTTCTACACTGTCTATCTTTAAAAGCAAACTCAAAACATACCTTTTTTCTTAAGTTTTAGTTAGGTTTGGTTCTGAAACAATTTTCTGGATATTTAATAATTTTTACTTCTTTAATTTCCTGATGTTATGGGATCTTGCTTATGTGTCCTGTTTTAAATCTCTATGTACTTGCTTTTATCTGCTTGAATTGTAGTTTTTAAAACTGGTTGTTTTTATTTTTATTTTTACATGTCCTGCATCATGTTTCTGTTTCCAGGGTTCTTTGAGGGAACCCAGGTAGACCCACCTCATGTTCATGTTCCCTAGTTCTCTGATGAGGGTGTCCCAGTGGGCTCGCCTCCGTGTCCTGATCCAGAGTTCTCTGACAAGGGGGTCCTTGTGGGCTCGTCTAAGTCTCCTGATTCTGATCTCCATCAAGGGACCTTTCAGCTTCCACCCCAGTTTCCTGTGCTACATCTAGAACTCCTGTGCGCCCCAGTGCGGCTCTCCCAAACTTCATAGTGGGTTCCAGCAACCTGTGGACCAATCAAAAAGCTCGTCTGAGGGTTCCAGGGCTCCTCTGTGGGTGGCAGCAGTTCCAGTAACACTCTCCAGTGGTCTTCCGAGGGATTCAGCAGTGTCACTATCCAAGGTTCCTCTGTGGGTCCCAGTGGCCCCAGTGCCGCTCTCCAGGGTTCCTTCCAGCATCCTGTGGACCAGTCTCCAGAGCTCCTCCTGGCTGACCTCCTGTGCAGCTGTTGTTTGATCGCCCACCAGATTTTCATCACGACAGATTGCTCTCCAGAACTCTGTGCTTCCACTGTTCCCCTGAAGAGAAGAACTGTCCCCCCTTTTCACCCTATTTCACTGCCTATTTTTCTCCTTGTGATTTTGGTGCTTTCCATTTCATTATTTATTGAAACGTTATTATGCTCATCCCATGTTTCTGTCTGCACACACAATCCTTGACATAGACCAGCACTTAGCATGTATCTAATTGAAAATCTATGGAAAGAACTGAAGATCCAAGTGCATACAAAGGACTTACACAACCTTTAACATTTGAAGACTTTTTATGTGGAAAAATGGGTCAAAATTACACCTGGACAATGGATGTGACTAGTTTCTCCATACAACCGAAAACCTATAGTTGACATTGCCAAAAAAGGCTTTTCCATGCTTTGGTTATTATTTTACTTAGTTGTTTATTCCTTGGAACTGTTCTTCCTCATGTTTATTATTTTTACAGTTATCTTTGTTTATTTCCCTTCTTTGGTTAGTTAGTTTTTTACCTGGTACTCTCGTGCTTGTTTTACTGTTGGTTAGGTCCTTGCTGCGTTCTTGTTTATTAGTTCTCCTGCTCTTCCACCTCACTAGTTTGTTAGTTCCTTCCTTGTTCTTAGAGCCCTTTAGTTTTTTACTTAGTGTTTGGTTTCCTTAATATTAGTAGTTCTCCCCAGCCTCATTTCTAGTATAGTTCTCTCTGTTAGTCCCTTCTGTTCAGTTCCTCTCTGGCAGTTATCAGTATTTGGTTATTTGTTCCTGCTAGGCTTAGTTTCCACTTATTGTTTATGTTTTAGTTATTATTTATTTTAGGTCTTCGCTTTCTCTGTTCCCCCCCGGTTAGTTCAGGATTTGTTGTCTCTTCCCTACTCAGTCTCCTGCTCCCTGGTTTCTAGTTTGTTTACGTTTTCAGTCAAGTCTAGTTCCCCGTGTCGCCGCGTCCCTCAGCATTTGTCACCATAGCAACCTCCATTACCTCAGTTTCCTTCACCTGGCCAGCACACCTGTAAGCATTCATCTAATTACCTACTCCTCTCATTCCCATTGGTTCACACAGCTCCTTCCCTGTATATTAGTTTGGTTCTGTGCTTTACTCCTCGTTGGTTCCTCATGTTTCTCACCTGTTGTCTTCCTGATGTCTCCGGGTTCCTTGTCGATGTTTGACAATTCCTGTAAGTCCTTCATTATTTATTATTAAAGAAGATTAAATTGCACCATGTGGCTCCCTAGTGCTTGCTTGCATTTTGGTCCAAACCAACTTCGAACAACGACAGTCCACGCTTATGCATTTAAGCTCTTTTATTAGTGGTATTTTAAAAGGTACATGTTTGATTCTGGTAACAACTATAAGCTTCTTTTGTTAGCTCCAACTAAGCACACGTGCTCGCCCATCTTATGAGCTAGCTACAGATCATTTACCCAGAAAGGTTGTTGGTCCTCATCCAAAATACAGTATTTCCTCAAATATTATTTTTACATTTCTTAAATATATTACCTTAAATGTTATTTGTACTTGACGAAGCCAGCTAATTAAACACCATTAAGACCCATTTATTCAAAAAGGTTTGGTTCTTATTCAAAATAATAAGGTGGCTAATTAAACATCGTTGAGAATTAGTCATCCAGAAGGTTGGTTTCATTCAGCAAATCATTCTTTAAAATGTTATTTTATTAAAATGTTTTAACAGATCTTAAATTGTTAATGGTTGTTTGAAGGTATACTAGTGTAAGGATTATGATTATTGATTAATTAATGTTTATCAAAAATTATATTTAAAAATTATAATTCAGGAAAAGTATTTCTTAACCAAAAATCATTACTTATGAATAGAAATCAGAGATGTCCCCTGGTGTTGTGATTGTGGGCTCAAAGCTCTTATTACAATTACCTATTCATCATTAATAATTAATAAATTATTTACCAGAACCACAAATATCACTGTTTATTCAACCGCTTCACCGAAGGTGGAGGAACTTCGACCTTGTTTTGAGAGATAAATCACTCTTGCATGAAATAAACACGAACGCTTTTCTTAATTATATATATGAAGATTTATTGAAGCCATATAATTCTGATATACCATTATTCTGTTCCAAAAAACCTTCACCTAACTAACAAGCACTATTCCACACAAAGGGGATAAAAATGACTACCAAACAATAATAAAATAATATATGCGCATTGAGTGTCTATGAAGATCAAACCAGTAGTTTTACGGACAAAATGTGCAATTTGGGTAAATGGAAAGAGAAGTCCTCCTGGTGTGCTGATGTCTCGATTAGAGCGATCAGCTGGTAGACGGTGAGTTGTGCTCTTAGCCACTAGCAACTGATTGCCCCGAATCTCGAACAAAGAGTCATGAAACTCTGAGGCGGGAACAAATAAAACTGGAACAAAGGAGTGGTCAGGTGAGACCCAGACCGCAGTTGCTTTGAATGGATAACTTCTAACTCCTGGCTGATTTGGGATCAACCAGACAAAAACATTAACACGCACCTTGCTGATCCGCACTGCGCAATTCAGCTGCACATTAAATCAAACACTCAGCATAAAACGCTTCAATCAGTATTGCATGCAACAAAACCCCTTAACTATGCCTCATCCTGCCCAGACTTCTAAATGTATCTATCCAATTTAATATAAAAAAAGAACAAAATTACTTTGACTTTGATTTCTTCTCTCAATCGGTTGAGGATGGTTCAGGTCTGAAGAAAAACGGTAAACTTCTCATCCGTCCAAGAGGGGAAAATATGAAGAACCGTTTAGTCGACTCAATTAACATGGAGAAAACTCATCTCCTTGGAAATAAAACCTCTGTGGGTTTTACCTGTGCCAGGTGTCAGCGTGGTCTTCGATCTGTATACTAATCTTCTGACCCTCTTGTATCAGACAGAATTCCAGCTTTCAAGCTCTTCCGGGAATGGCCGTGTGGAGGAAAAGTTCGCCTGCAAGCTTTTGTCTCTCTAGACATGCGCCTCCGTTGCGTCATCCCATGAGACTATTACGAATTAGAAAAAGGCGGACCCAAGATTCAGCCAGACACAGAACTGAAAGATTAAAAAGTTTATTCAGCCACAGGAAAACGTCACTCAGGTTAAACTCCACACAGCTTCCAGGAATAACTGAAGCAGAAAGAAGGATTAGTGACTTGTAGTTTCTCCAAATCTTGCGAGGATCAGAAAAGTCACTAACCTGTTCTTGGCTTGGGTTAAACTTGAAACCCAGAGGGGAAACCTCAGTGGGTAGAAGGCAGGGATCTCCACAGAGCAGGTGAGAGAGACAGGTGACTTTTGGCTAGGCTGATTCAATAATCCAGGGACAGAAACAGGGTCAATGATCGGAACAAGAGACGTCAGGCAAGGGGCAGGCAGAGGCATAAATCAGATGCAGGAAACAGGGTCAAAACCAAAATCCAAACAGTCCGACAAGGGGCAGGCAGAGGCAAAAATCCAAGAGGCAAGGCAAGGTCAAAACAACGATCAGTCAGGAAGGAACGCTGGATATCTACTCACACGATGGCTTTCAAAAATCTGGCACCGTCTGCTTGTCAGAGTCAGTATATATCAGGGAAGACACAGGTGCTTGGAATGCCACAGATTGCGCTGCACTGCAGCAGTCACCAGGTGCATCTCATCTGCTGATTGCAGCCAGAGAGACAGAGTAGAGCAGACGTGCCAGAATCATAACAGAGACACGCTGGAAATGGCAACGAAAGTAGATTTTCCGCGGGTTTTATAATCCGGGGTGACGTCACAGCTGCTATGTCTGTTGAGCTGCGCATGTTCAACTGTGCGGCCAAAATGGATGACTCCAACACCACTTATTGCCCACGTTAGATCCAAGACTAACTTAACCCTTGTGTGATGTTCATATTGTTTTTACTCAGCCAATGTTTCTGGGTCTGGTGCCCGTTGATTTTTAATGCCTCACAATCAAACACTTAATTAAAATCATGATATGAGTGGAAACAAATTTACAATTAATTTACATTAATTGTATAATTTTTCTATCAGTAAATAATGAAAATGGGTCCCACAGACCCGAACACCTATTGGCAATGGTTTTAACCATCTTTGATCAACTTGTTTATATTGTATATAGCCCATTAGTCTTCCTTATTCTTTCATTTTGCTTGGTAGTTAAGTTGGGTTGTTTTAGCATAGAAAGGAGTTTGTTGACTGAAATATGTTTGACTTTGAGTTGACTTGTTTTGTTAATAAATTCTTTTATTTTAAGACATTGTGTGAATTTATTCTGTGTGTATTCAGAGTTTTGTTGTTCAATAATGTTAGAGCTTGGCTCATCCCTTTCAATTTTGTCCTGATACCACCGCCTTATTGGGCTGGTATTCACAGGACAACCCTTAACAGACTGAATTATTCCTTAGTAAAATATTAAAATACTGATATTAAATATTAAATAAAATATTAATATTTATATTCACAACAGGTGTAAGACATTTTAAAATTTCACAAAGGTTTTAGAAAATACTTTAGGAGAGATATTTAAAATGTAAGTACTGTCTTAAAGTCAGAACAAAAGGTTCTAAAACTTTATCAGCTAAATAAATCAGGCTTTTCCAGGAAGACTACACTGACATTTTTCCCAATTTACTCTCTGCTGAGGAGCCTTTTGATGTAAACTCGTGATAACATTCTGATAAATTCACTTATATTTTTGACAAAGGTGGCCGTGAAAGCAGTTACAAAGACAATCAAGGGTTACGTTTTCTGTTCAGCCAAACAACAAATAAATAAAGTTAAAGTCTGGAAGATAAATCTCTTGCAGCCAGATTTAGAAAGATAAATCGAAACCTGTGCTTTTGGTTTTAATGTTTTTTTTTTTTCCCCTACACAGTGTTTTTTCAACGTTAATAATGACCTGTTATTTTAATAATGTCAATTTTTACACTTACATCTACTCTCTCTATAGCTTTAGCCAAGATGTTATATTAGCTGCCTTTAAAAAAAAAAAAGAAAATTCAGTTGCATTTGTGTTAGATGTTGAGCTACATTCTGTTCTTAACACCGCAGCAAGAGCACATTCCTTTCTGTGATCAAGCAAAGATCCTTTATATGGCTAGATGAAAGCAAGGAACTTGAACTGGTTTGATAACACCCGACAAGCCAGCAGTAGACCTGTCAATATGGGAATCCTTCAGCCCGAGGCACTTTGGAAACATGAATGCACCCAAATGCACAGAGTAACACAGTGTTCGGAGCACAAGGCAGCCTGATGCAAGTCCTCTGCAGTCTGTTCTCTGCCGCAGATGGTCATGTGTTTCAAAACCTTCAGTTTCACATTCCCTTCAAATTAGCACAGGGTATTGTGTTGGTAAGCATGCAAATCACATTTACGACTTGCAGAGAGGGAGATGCTCACAGGCACAGGTGTACCCAGAGAGAAAGAGGGAATGAATGGAGAAAGGGTGACAGAGACAAAAATCCAACTGAGAGATGAGGAATTAGAGAAATAAAAGGATAGAAGAGGGAACAGAAAGAACGACTTGGAATGTTTGGTATTGTGAATGTCTGTCATCCAGAGATGATCTCTTTGTGTAATTGGATGTGAATACACAGAATAATCCTATATAATGTGCAAATGAATACACAATAGCACATACACACAAAGACACTCGAGTGCTGACAAATTTGCATCTACATCTACTGCAGACAATTTTTTTGAACAAACTAAGTTCTGCATTTGTGTGCAAATTGCTTTGGCAAAGAGATTCAACAATGAAGGAAAACTCAGAAATAAATAAGGCTCACAGGTTAATAATTAATAGGAGGAATTTGAAAGTGATAGCTTTAGAGGATCATTCTGTGGGTGAGTGTGAGGAGCGTCAGGAGACTTTACCTAAGCGCAACAGCTAATATGGAGCTGTGGGCTCAAAAGCACCAGGTCTCCGAGGACTTGTGCCTCTGCCAGGGATGAACATAAACTCATCTTTTTCTCTCATCTTCCAGCAAGAACATCCTCCACAGCACTCACTGTGGGTGCGCATCAAGGGGGTTAGAGAGAGCTGCTCTCATTGCAAAAACAAAATTTAACAATATCCTTAACTGTAAAGAAAAACTTCAAAATACATATTTCTACAATACCGATAACTGCAAAGAAAAACTTCACAATACATTTTTGTACAGATAAATCCTAAAAAATCTTGATCACAAATTATGAATTTGTGACCTCAACAATTTGTTTTTCTCCATGAGGAACCATTTCATGTTTTTCCTTCTTTAATGCCAGTCCAAGATATTTACCTTTGAGATCTATCAAGAACAAGTTGTATAAAAACATGTCCTCATTAGTATGATGCAATAGCTATTAAGAAAACATTTCTATCCATGCAGTATAGTTTGACTGCAAAAGGGCCTGTGGGATACACAAATCTTCAGTTGATCAAGCACTGAACTGGATGCACCATTAATTTTATGAATTAATAAATCAACATATGCTTTTGTTTTATTCATGCTGATTTACATTTATTTTATGGATCTTAAACAGTTGACAGAGACTTGATTTTACTGTAAGAATGGTGGAAGAATAAAAAAATATGAAAATAAACAAGGCTGATCCTCTGTGGATTACAAGGAACTACTATACTACTACTCTGCTACCAAATATACTGTTGCGACAAATATAGTGTTATAGCATGGGTAAACTATCTATACATCTATTCCTTGCTCTCCAATTTAAAATGGGGTCACGGAGGTAACATGTCCTTGCAGAAAACCCAGACTGACAATGCTAATCTAATCATGGGTAATCTAAATTGTTTATTTATCACCTGATGGTGGTCAGAGGGCTCAGCGGCAATTGTATGGCAGCCTCACTTCTGTCAGTCTGCCCCAGGGCAGTTGTGGGTAAAACGTAGCTTTCCACTGTCAGTGTGTAAATGTGTGTATGAATGGGCGGATGACTGATTGTAGCATAAAGTGCTTTGGGGTCTCTGGGGACTTGATAAAGCACTAAACAAGTGCAGGCCATTTACCATTTACCACCTCCTTTCTTGTGTTATATGTATTTAATTTAATTATTTGACTATGTAATCTATTTTTAGGACTGGTAACTTTACTGATTGGTAGAGGGTATTTAGTTCAATCAGCTTTTGTATGCCACAAAAGACACTGACCCTGATAAAGACCAAGCTTGGTCACACCTGATTTGTCAGTTTTCAACTTGATTTTGTTTCTAAGTTTATCCATGCCTTTGATTGTTTTTTGTTTTGTTTTGTTTTGTTTTTTTTGGTCATTTGCTTTGTTTTTTTCCTACTGGGTACTTTCTTAAAGCAGTAACCCTTATGCACTTGATACCAGTATTAATCAAAAGAGCACCTATGTGAGAATATAACAAGGTCATAGCAGTGTTTTAAATCTCCTTCTCTTCACTCTTAGATTGTAAATCTGAAAATAATGTATATCATAACAACCCTTTTGTTTCTAAGCTGAAATGCTAGTTTTGTTACATTGGTGATACATTCTTAAAACTGTTGCTGGTACAGTAGAGGAACTTAAAGATCTTAAATTCAGAATTTCCTACATTTTCCATAGAATACAGCAAGGATTCTGTTTTATGTATTGATGCTGTAGTATCAATATCAGATTTTATCAACTGTCTTCAGAAAACCAACTAACAACAGCATATTTTTTACCTTTTCTTTTTAGTCTGAAAAAGGAGAAACGTATTGAGAATTTAGAAGGGTTTTCCTATTTGTTCAAGCCAAACTACGATTTTGGGAAACTTTCTAGTTAGAGCTCATTGTTCTATGTTATCTGTCTTAGTTACCTAGATGATAGTGTACAGTGTGGTGCTTTTGTACACCCATAAACAAGTAACAATTCTTCATCAAGAGCAGTCCTACTTATCGAGTAAAGTACTCAATATGTTTACTAAAATGATCTTGTGGTTTAGTGTGCATTTATAAAATAAAAAAGGAATATAAATCCAGGACATCTGAACACAACAGCAGTATTTACAATACAGACCTAAAATCTTCAATGACCATGCACTTTAATACAGTTGGCCACACCACTGGCTCCTTGAAATTTCAAGGCATCGTAAGCTTTGGGTAGAACAACCAAGCATCAGACATTTCGCTCTCTCTAATGGTTTGTTGAGATGGTAAAATAACAGGGCAGCTAATGCTAGATCACTCCCTCCAGAAACTGTCTCTAGAGCTCCATCAACTTACTATCTTTTCCCCAGAACACACATGCAACGTCTTCTGTGGGACAACCAAACATGTCATCACTTAAAGATACAGTAACAGAGCCATGGAAATGATGAACACATAACAATAATCCCTTAAGGATAATTACAGTATTAAAACTGTTTTTGCTACTAAAAGAAAAGCTGACAGGGACAAACTTTGGCTAAAAAGGGAAGCATTTTGTATCAATGCATCACTAAAAAAAACAATCCAAAAGGTTTGAGTTTTTTTCGTTGAGTTTCTCTTAATTTGTAGTTTTTCTTTTCTGTTTTTTAGTTTTTAGTTAATCACCTGTTTCACTCTTCATTGGTTCAGTCATCTTCCTAGCCTGTGTAAATACATCTGTAAACCCCATTGTTTTCACTGTGCTGAGACAACACATTGAAAACTGGTTGTCAAGCATGACAACCAAAATATTGATCTACAGTGAGAAGTGATATCTGGTATATTTTATAACCTTTCATAACAAGCACTGATCAGTATGTTTTGAGATTTTTAGCTGTGTATACTGATCATTTCTAGAGAAACTGAAATTCCTTAAACTGTCCTTTATTTTGGCTACAAAGGACTTGGAAAGTCACAGCCACCTTTCCTGGCGTCTGCACCAGCTTTTTTACGACATTCTGTCACCTCGTTGTCACGCTACAAACACCATAGGCGGCGGGGGAAGAGAGAAGGAATTCTTGTGTAACTCATGATATACCTTGCTACTTCTTATGGACATTCTCCCAGCTGCTAGTTCTCTGTTTTTCTCGGGGAGTATGGTGTTTTGGACTGTCAGCTTCTTGTGTATGACAGCTACCACTGGCTCAGACAAGCTGTTCCTGATGCTGGCTGCCTGCTTCTGTGTTAGTGTCCAGTCAGGATCAAGAGATTGGGCTGCATAATGGCCAATCTCTGCAGACTCAGCCGCGCTGATTTCTCAAACTGAGTGCTCTAACTCTATACAACGCAGTCTGGTTAATACTATGTCCCTTTACAATAAGAGTTTTATTCTGAATGATTTCATCCTAAATCATTTCTTGGACTTGCTTTTATTGAATAAGACCTGGTTGATAGCAGGGGACAACAGTGGTTTTAATTAGCTACTCCCTACTGGCTATGCATTCCTCAGTGCCTCATTGGCATCGGGTCACAGTGACGATGTGGCCACTGTGTTTAAACAGACCTCCACCTGCCGCTTAATTCCAATGAGAAGTTATTCCAGTCTTGAGTTACAACCCTGTGTAGTTTACTTTGCCTCTCCTGTGCTCTGTGCTGCCATCTACTGTCCTCCTAAATACAATAAGGATTCAACTTTGCCTGTATACAGATGATGTTGTTTTGTTGGCATGTTCAAGCCTTGACCTTCTGACTGTGCTTAACAATTTGTGTCCCGAGCAGCTGGGCTGACAGTTTGCTCCCCTAAGACCCTTGAGGTCATGGTTCTCACTTGGACAACGGTCTTTTTTTTAAAGTGATGGTACAATGGAGAAGGAGATGAATAAATGTATTGGGCCCCTGATTCCAGGAAGAGCTGAGCGAAAAAGCAAAGTTCTTATTTTACCACTCCATCTACATTCCAACCCTTACTTATGGTAATTAGCAAGGATCTGACCCACATGCAGAATGACAAACCAGGAAACAGTTTTAAGAAGTTTATTAAAATGAAATAAACAGGAACGGTGTTTAGGAACAATTGTAGGAGGGGAAATGATAGGTAAGTGAATGAGGCAAAACGAAGCTGGATAAATAATTGTGCAATGTCTTTTACTAGGTGGGATGTGGTTATTCGCCAGGAGGAGAGGTATACGGACTGGAGCAAAACAATGATGACAACAAAGACGGTAAGTCCAAAGTTCACATAGATCCAGAGACGCTTGTGCTTGGCGGGTAGGCAGGGTGTTAGCGGTTCGGTGGAGGGTGTACAGGTGAGGATGAATGAGCACGACGAAGCTCGAAGTACAGGAGCAGCCAGCCAGAATTATTTCCAGGTTATGGTCGAGACTTGTAGATCCGTAGGTGAATATCTCCTTTGGTGATCTCAGGCACGAAGGCAGAGCAAAGAGTGGTTAAACGAAAGTCGAAGACAGACATAGCTTGGTACGTAGGTTGGTTGAGTAGCTACCACTGAGGCTAATACTCGAGCGATGAGATGCTGGCTGCCTCCTGCTTAAGTACTCCAGGCTCAATCACCGGGAATGGGAAACACCTGTCTCACCACAGCCGCAACACATTAGCGCCTACTAGGAATGAAAAACACAAACAATACACACAGACAGAAATGTGCTTCCTTAATTGGGTAGCTGACCAGTGGCTCTATCTCTAAGATAGTCAGTAGGACATCTGACCAGGAGGCAATCTGGGTGCCCCCCTCCAGTGGTTAGCCATGAATTTCACACCAGCAGGACATTCTGAGATAGACCCATAAACTACATAGAAACTATATATATGTTAATCTAATGTAATCACTTAATCTCTTTAGGTCAGTGTTGTGATCCTTTGGTGATTGGGTTTTTTCAGTTGTGTTTTAATCACTTCTTTTTTTATTATTGGTACAACCGACTTCCCATGTTTGGTTAATTTCTCTGTCTTCTTTAGTGTTAGAAAGATCTCGCATATTAGATCATTCCTTTATGTGTAGTCTCTTACTTATTTATACTTGTGTGTTATATTTGTGTTTGGCTCCCATAGTTTATTCTCTTAGGTGAGCATTAGTCTTTTTCCACTTTTTGTTTTGTTGTTTTCTTTGTGTCTCGTTTGTGTTAATTAATCTCCTCCCCTCAGTTCCCTTGCTTGGCACACTCCTCCTCCTGTTTTACATTCCCCCGATTAGCTTACATGGATCCAATGCCATTCCCCACTCCTACCTCAGTATATAAGCTGACTGGATTTTATTCTTTCTTTGCTGGTCATTTGCTGGTTCCTTCCATTGCTACGCCATGCCCTACGTCCTGCGCTTTCTGCGATCTCCCCTGTAAGTCTCCTTGTTTGCTTATAATTAAAAACTCTGCCCTCTGCCATGCTGAGTTATCTGTGCTACTTTATTAACCCACAATATTGACAGTCGGACACTCAAAATTAAAATATTGAATGAGTCAACATAGAAAATGTATAACTTTTAAGTTAAAGCTGAAAAGGCTTAGGGAAGGGCTTAGAACAAAGTGACAGCATGAAACTGTCCTCACAAGAAAAACTATCTTTGTCTTCAGCTAGTGCAACATTGTGACAAAAACTCTACATTTTAAAGGTGCCATGCAATGACATTTACCTGCAAGGGGTCATATTAGAAAGCTGACATTTGTTCTGCTTCATCCCACAACATAATTTAATTTCACTTGAACTTGTCAGTGTAAAAGCAATGTTGAGCTGACTGCCACAGTAGGAAATCATTGTTTCCCTGATTTAATAAGTCACTACTTTTTGATTAGCTAAGGTTTATCATGGCTATGTGTTTCCTCCTCCATGACTGTCAACAGCTAGCTGATGCTCAAGGCATTTGAAAAACCATTGTGTGTATTGTGTTCATCAGGTTGTTCCCTCTGGACTTTTAGCACCTGAGGGTAAAACCATCCTGTTGCACCATCGGTAGATGCAGCAACAGCTTAACGTTCCTCATGGGGGTCAAGAATTTGGGCCTGCCTGAGGGAATGAAGTAAATTATTAAATGTTTTTGAAAAAATCAAAAAGGAGAATATTCCAAGTCGTTTTCAAATTTGTTCTATGCTGTTTCTGTCAAATAAATAAAAAGAGGAATGAAATCATATTTGTCAGTCCAGCCAATGGTGACTTTTCAGCTGCTCTGTTAATATATGTAAGAAGGGTTTTGCTGAAGAAAAACTCCCTCAATTTCTCCAGTTAAGAAAGAAGGTAATTTCATCAATTAAAAATGAATTAATTGTGATTTGTTGTAATGTGGCAATTTAGACACACTGTATGTTTGAATGTCCTCTTTTGTTCTTTCCTGAACAGTCTAAAGTAGACTCTAAATACAACAGAGGATGTTAAAGTGAAACACTTTCTTTCTTGATTTGATACTGCTTTTATTTATGTGTACTGAAATATTTAGACTCACTTGTCTGAGATTTAATGGCATGAAGGCCCTGGGGAAGACTTTACTCTTTGCTGCTCTTTTTATAAATTGCAATGACAAATCGGCCACGACAAAGCAGTAAAATTTGATTCTGTGTTGGTCCTAGCTTTGGAATAAAACAATGCTGACAGTTTTAGGACTTTCAAATGTATACTCAGGATGTGGCACAGTTTTGTGAGACGCCACTTTTTGTTAATGCAGCAAATATGCTTTTTATTCTAATGACTAATTCACAAGGTGAAACTAACTGTGTTGCACAAATATCAATTAATACTTAAAATATCAATTAAAGGTCTCAAAAATAGTAATTCTGAGTTGCTGTTTAATAAAAGTGTGCCTTTAACTGACAACTATATCCCTAAACACTGGTGAATTCAATGTATTTTTTAGGTTTCCTTGTTTTCAGGAAGGTTGATTTTGTAAGCCGTGCTGGGTCCTTGTTGCAGTCTCACATAGGTGCACTTTTGATGCTACAGCTATTGTGGCTTCTCTGGGCCATGCATTGGTCTTCTTGCTTTGTGTAAAAAAGTTGCAAGTATTGAAAGAGAAATAAAAATGACCACGATTTACAGTTTAATTTTTATCATGGCTGAATTTCAGATTATTTTGACCTTTTTCTGAAAATATTAACAACACAACAAGAACATTTCTGTCACTAATGGTTTATGGTTAGGTGGAAAAATGTATTGATTGGCAAAATTACCAAAAACCCTAAAACAAAATATTGCAATTTCACCAGTTTAACAAGTGTATTGATGATTGTCTAATAAGGTACACCTTCAAAGAAAACCAGGAGACACCTCAAGGTTTGACTCAATGGTTCGATTCTGCAGCACCTCTTGAATCGTAGCCTGGCCCAGAAGAAGGTTCCGGTGTTGTGGAAGGTCTCCTGTCTTGTTCCGGTACCAAAGAAAACTCACCCATCAGTCCTCAATGATTATAGACCTGTTGCCCTGACATCCCACATCATGAAGGTCCTAGAGAGACTCCTGTTGGCCCACCTGAGCAAGCACCACAGGGGACTGTACTCTCACCATTCCTTTTCACTCTATCACCTCAGACTTCAAGTACAAGACAGACTCCTGTCATCTGCAGAAATACTTGGATGATTCTGCAGTTTGGGGTGGATTAGAGATGGACAAGGAGCTGAGTACAGGGAGCTGGTGGACCGCTATGTGGCATGGTGTGGAAACAATCATTTTAAATGTAACTAAAACAAAGTAAATGATTGTAGATTTTAAGAGAAACAGGAAAAAGTCAAAAACTATTTCCATCATGGGAGAAGAGGTGGAGGTGGTGGAGGAGTATAAATACCTCAGTGTTCATCTGGAGAACAGACTGGAGTGGAGATGCAACTGTGAACCCATCTACAAAAGGGACAGAGCAGACTGTAGTTCCTGGGGAAGCTTAGGTCCTTCGGTGTTTGCAGCAAGATGCTGCATATCTTCTATAAGTCTGTTGTGGAGAGTGTGATCTCTTCTGCCATCATCTGCTGGGGAAGCCACATCAGAGCCAGGGACTTCAAAAAGCTCAACAAGCTAATAAAGAAGGCTGGCTCTGTTCTGGGGACTCCTCTGGAACCTCTGGAGATCATTGTGCAAATAAGGATTATTCATATAATGAAGAACATTATGGAGAACCCTGAGCATCATCTTCATGAGACTGTCCTACAACAACAGAGTGTCTTCAGTCAGAGGCTTCTTCAGATGTGCTGTAAAACAGACCGCTGCGGCGATCCTTTCTGCCCACAGCCATCAGCATCTACAACGGCTCTTTGAAGAAACCTACATAATGAGCTACAACAACATTTAATATCCCTTTGGGATTAATAAAGTATTTTTAAATTGAATTGAATTGAATTGAATTGAATTGAATTGAATTGAATTGATTAAGCACTCGAACTGAGCAAGACACAACATGCACTGACATTCTCATTTTCTTTCAGGTTTCAAATTCCAAAGCTGAACTACTGCTAAACTACAAGTCTTAAACCTTTTGTCACTGTGGCATGAATCTAAACATACACTTACATGAAAAATAAAAATGTGGTTAAAATACATAGAAAGCTTGACAGATGTTGCTGTACATCTAAACAATGGTTATTGTGCTTGAAAAGTGCATTGTAAGCAGTTGTCTACATCTATTGATGCCTAAACGCAGCTGAAAAGTTGTTAGTTGATCAAACAGGCTAGCATTGAGAAAAACTTCAAAGGATGTCTAGTACCAAACAACAATTTTCATTTTAACACAAAAGAATTACCTAGAATTACCAAGAATTTTCCTTTCAGAGTCTCCCCAGCCACGACCGCGTCCACATTCTCCTCCTCCTTCTCCTTTTCTTCATATTTGTTTCAAGGCACATAAATGCCACAACAAGAGCTGCATTCTTCATTGTGTGTTTATTGTGGTCCTCTCTGGCAACACAGATAGATGGCGCTGATGGGGCGCACGGTGATGCAGCGCATGCTGATGATGCTGCTTATTGCCATACATCATAACCGATTTAGTAGTAAACGGTACATAAGTTTATTAGATCCACGTTGCATCATGTGTCATGAAATAGTCATAAGATTTTTAAAATCGCACAGTGAAAGAAAGCCATAGGGGAACAGCACTGCTGTTTGTTACAATCAGTCAAATAGCTTTTATCCACTTTTCTTTTTTTTCTTGCATGAATCATCTTTTCTGACACCTCTGTATGCAGTTCTGTTGATTAATATCTCAAAATTCTAGAACTGCACCGCTCAAGGTGGCAGCAGGTTGGAGTAACTTCAGGAGCACCACATGGGACTGTACTCTCACCATTCCTTTTCACTCTGTCACCTCAGACTTCAAGTAGACTCCTGTCATCTGCAGAAATGCTTGAATGATTCTGCAGTCGTGAGGTGTATCATAGATGAACAAGAAGCTGAGTACATGGAGCTGGTGGACCACTTTGTGGCATGGTGTGGAAACAATCATCTCATCATGAACGGGAATGAAACAAAGGAGATGATTGTAGATTTTAAGAGAAACAGGAATGGAAAACCCTGAGCATCCTCTTCATGAGACTGCCATACAACAACAGAGTGTCTTCAGCCAGAGGCTTCTTCAGATCTTCTAAGACACACCACTACAGGAGATCCTTCCTCCTTACAGTCATCATCATGTACAACGGCTCTTTTAAAAAACTTGTATAATATAAGCTACAACAACATTTAATTTCTATTTGAGAATAATAAAGTATTTTTGAATTTGAATTGAATTAAAAAACAACTTGTGACCTTGAACAAGTTTGTTGATTTACATATAAAAACAAGTTTTATTTTAAAAGTAGGCTAAACATTTTTTGAGATACAAGGTTACTGTCCAACAGCGACAGTGCAATTTCACTGCCTCCCTGAATACATGGAGAGAAAAAGTGCATAAAATGTTGAGTTTTCAAAACTAGAAGAAAAAAATTGTGTGCACCAAAATTTTTAACATCATCAGGAGGACATATTAGGAATGGTGTGGTTTGGAGAATTGATCTATGAACCTGAGGCCCCAATTTACAAAAGCAAACATTAACAATTAAAGCCAATTTTGAACCTTTGAAACTGAGTCAATTTTGCCACCTTTTTTAATATACCTGCAGGCTAAACTGAGGTATTTTCAAATACTATAAAATTTTTTAATGCTCTTTTGTAAAGAATAGTTAACGTTTTAAAAGTTGCATTTTGAATTTGAAATATACACTTAAAATGTGTGTGTCTGTGCTTTCAATGTGTCAGTAAATAATAATATAATTTGTTATATAAAATAAAGGCCTCACTTGGCAATAAGCCTATCATGTGTTGTGTTTTATCTCTCTGCCACTGGTACTCTATCTTCTATACTTTACCCAGCCTGTTAGAGAGGCATTCACCGCAGCATTAGCCAGGCACATGCTGAGGGAACATTGTGACTGTCACTTCAAATCATAAAGTGAACAGAAAAATGCCATTTCTTTTAAAGCAAAAGCCTTGGGAAAGAAATGAATCATCCTCATGCTGCTTGCACAATTCTTTAGCAATTTCCAGCTAAGAAAAATTCACTGAGCTAATGTTCAATGGCACCAGTTAAGACCACAAGCGTCTGACAGCCACTCAATACCTGCATTACCAACTAGAAACATTCAAAATGATGGAGGAAACAGAGTAAATATTGTATTTATGACAACAGATTTTCTAATATGTTTAACTTGTCCTTTGTTTTTCTAATCAATACACTTTTACTGCATTGTTAATAATACTTGGCTTCATTTAATGCTTAAGAACACAACTACAGTTTTATGGGAAAAGTCCCTAATCTAAAACGTTGCATTTCCTGACAGAAGAAATCCTTGCTGAATGTCTCCTGTTTTCTCTCCTGATCAAGCCAGTAAACAGAATTCCAGAATACCCTGCTGCACATTTTGTTTGCAGTAAAAATCCCAACCCAAAAATCATTTTATCTTAATGTTGACCAGAGGGAGGAAGTGCGCCATTTCTCTACCAAGACCTAATATGTTAACACTGCAACATTCTGGAAACCTCTCCAAACCCTTTTCTGATATTAGTCCAATATTTAGCTAAATCAAGTTTATATATGGTAGTTTGAAATTGCAACTGGCAGATAGAAAAATTTGGTTATTTTTATTTTTTTTGTGGTATTACCAATATTCTAGAACCATCCATTTAATTGCTATGTGATTCTTTTTCCTTAGGTAATTGTACCCACATACGTAATGTATCTTTATGGTTATCTTTCAAGCATCTGGACATAAGCAATAAATCCGATCAAGTATTGTCTTAAATGACGAATCTGAACTGTTCCATAAGTTTTAGTTACAATACATGATGACCTGAGCTTTGTGAAATATATAAAACACAATTCATGATTTAGTTAAGTCAAGCTGTAGTCTGTCAGTGGCATTGAAATGTTTTTCATGGGGAGGCCAATACATAACACAATGCTAGACATGGGTATCGAACACCCACCCGCTAGCAATGTTTTCTAAAAAGAAAACCTTAATAAACATTACAAGACCTGAATAGGCAAATATAACAGGTTCTCTTGTGAGTTTTAGATGTGTCTCTACTCAAACACCTGATTAAAATCTTTGAATTATCTCCTCAGCCTGTCACATTGTTCTGCAGAAGCCTGCTAATGAGTTTAAGTGTTTTAAAGTAAGGAAACTTCTAAAACATGCAGGGCACCCCTGTTGAGGATTGGTGTCCCCACCCCTGCCTTAGACTGTCCAGATAAACACTTTCAGATGAGCTAAGTTGGACACACTGCTATGGATTCTTAAACATCTATAAATGATACAACAATCATTCTATCAGCTTAAGATATTCACAATGATGCCGAGACAAGGTATTTCAGTACGTCAATATACTGGTTGCTAAGTTTGGAGTCAGTGTTATGAATTGTTCTATGACGGTCATGTAAAAAGAACAAATTAAATAAAACTAATAACAAGTACTGTGATGTCAAGGTCAGGCAGAATGTCTCTAAGCAGAGAATGCTTCTATGTAGTTACTCCCACAATCATTTTTTGAGATGCCTTCAGACTTTTCCTTACTAAACTAGTCCTGGAGGAAAGCTATGATGGCATAACTAGTGTATAAATTAAATTCTAAATTTATTATGGTGTTGGCTCACCCTGTACAGGTACAGCAGTTTCCATGCTTTTGTCTTTTCCATCTCCAAGGTTTAGAGGCTTATTTATGGGAATACCTGAGGATTCTTCTAGGACAGAGGTCAAGGATTAATGGACCAGGGTCCGGATCTGGACCCAACCTGATTTTAAACATTTATATATTACTGCATATTGTCCAACAGTGTGTATCTTCACTTGCACTGCATCTCGTGTTAATATGGTATAGCCCTGCGGAGCGTCTAGCCCCTGGGTGCACGTGATGCAAGTCAGGCAATGAGCTGTGTCAGTCAGGGCTGCTGCTGCATTTTCTCATGTACTATGTAGATATAAACATTTTATTCCTGCCGGCTGCCGTGTCTGACTTTTGAACAGGCACGACAGACAGCTATATGGGTCAGCGACATTCTGGTCCACACTCCAAGCCAGCTGGTGGCAGTAATGCATCACATCCTTGTATGCCAACTGCCAGAAAATGACAAAGGAGAAGCTATGCGGGTCCTTCAACTAGTTACTAGCTTAGGAGCTCATGCTTTCTGAGAGTACAATGACTTGGTGCACAGATGAGTGAGTAAAAGAAGATGGCTTCATCAAAAATACGTAAAGTGGACTATAAAAATCAAAAATTTAAACAGAAGCATATGGTCTTTTACAGCACAGCAGTGAGTATACGAGTCTTCGCTGTGAGTACAGTGGATTTTGGGAAAACACAAAAAGCCTTTCACTGAATGGGAAACGATCAAATAATGCATAGAAGCTGTGGCAGAAACACAAAGAGAGCGGAATTATACCATGTTGCACAGACCCAGCTCGACTGTGCCATTCAAAGTGTGTTTAATATTGATACTTAAATTGGATTGCTCTTTTCTCTTCAGCATATGATTTCATGGGCATATGAATAATTGATCAGTAGTTAAAAAAAAATAATTTATTTTGTCTCTTGATTTAAAATATTCGGACCCCAAAGTGTTTGGATGAGGGAGGGAGTGGACCTCCTGCTATTTTAATTGGGGACCCCTAGTGTGTTCTAGGAGAACACGTGAGGTTGTCTCTGGCAGAACAGTTGAAAGGAGCACGCCTATGGGGCGCACACTGATAATGCTACTTATTGTCGTCCATCGTAAACTGATTTAGTAGTAAATGGTCGTTGCAAACCTGTGTTATGGAAAATTTTAGTGCCTTGCTTTCTTTTCTACTAGATACTCTGCAGGATCTGATAAAAGTATTCAAACCCTTCTGTGGTATTCTCTTCTGCCTCCTGGGTTAGGACAGATGGCTCTGTTTAGTCTTACAGAGATGGTTTTTCAACCTTCTCCTATTTTCTCTTGTATGAGATAACATGTATGCCACACTGTGTAAGGTTCCATTTCCATTGTCAACATGTCTAGGACAACAGGTTTCACCTCGTCTCTCTGGGTCTCATGAGAGCTACTTTGAAAACTGTTGTAGCTTATAAGGAGAACTTTTGCTTTGTCTAGGCAGAACGATTTGGCAGCACTACTGAGCGCATCTCCAATGCTGTAAAAAATCCTTCTCTCTTGCAAGATTATAATAAAGCTGATTCTGAGTGACAATCATCGGTCTCTGTCTTGGTAAAAACTAATTTTTCTATGACAAATGGCATAGAAAAAAAGCAGGAATAGAGAAAATAATAAAAGGGTTAATAATAATAAGGACTTCTTAAATTTTAACTAAAAGGTTAAAGCTAACAGTTTTCTACTGGGGACAAAGGGGATCTGGGATTTTTCCCGCCTTGGAACAGGAGCGAGGTGCACGGACCTCGCTGGCGTGGTTGATGCCACGCTGCGCACGGGTGAACAGTAATTCACCAGTAGAGTCCCCTCCCTGTACAGTTGAGTGTGGCTTCCCTAACCAGTAAGTTAGAGGGAAGGCGATTAGGGTGCCATAAAGCTCTAAACTCTTGTGGAGACGTCTGCAGGTTTTAAAGGAATATTCCCCCCATTACCAGTAAGTAAGGGGTGTGGCAAGGCTGTCAGTATGGGACAGCGGTTCAGTTCTAAGGGATTACCTCCTCCTCCCCAGGGAGAAACATGTGAAAAAATATGGACCACAACGCACCAAGTGCTTTAATCTATGGGTTAAAACTTTTGCAGCTCTACAGTATTAAAAGGACTGAGGAAGCGACAAAAGAGAAAATAGGAAAGAAAAAAAAAAAACAAAGACAGTGGATGACAGGTATGTGAAAAACTAACTGACTGACTGACAATACTTCTGGTTGTGCAAAATCTGAACCATGTACTAAACCTTTTTCTCTGCCTCTTACACACATACACACACACATACACATGGGGATTTGAGCGCTCCCTGGACATTAGACACCTGCCCTCCGCACGGCTTCACTCCACCAGAGATGCTTCTTCAGCATGACCTGAAAGGGAGAGGTCCTGCCTGCCTGCTGCAGATGACAGCGTGAGAGTTTCCACCAGATAAAAACAAAACAAAACAAAGTTTTCCCTTCCTCCTGAAGAAGTTAAAGTGGAAAAGGAAAGAGCAAATGTCCACCAACAGGCCAGGGGAGTGCCTGGGTTTTTGGACTGATAGGGGACTGTATGCCACAACAGTTCAACTCTGGAGCGGTCAAGAAACTGAGGGGGTTGACGTACAAACACACACACATTTGCAAATATCTTTTCTGTTTTTCTGCAATGAAGAAAGCTTATCAACTGCTGCTGATATGGTTTTGACATGGACAGACGTAACAAGAGGTTAAATGTTATTCCTGTGTTAAAGAGATTCTTTTCCAAAAGGGTCATAAAATAATTGTTTTAGAGAAACAAGTTCTCTCTCTCATCATGGTAGATTCAGGGTCAAATATTGCTACTAAAAGTCCTTAAAAGGTAGAGGAATTTTTAAACACCTACAAAACTCAGCGGTAACCATGTGTTTTCTATGTCAGCCTCAGGACAGATCCCACGGAGGAGCATTTTGAAGTCCATCGCATGTAAAACACCTGATGGACTCCCCTTCAGGCATTGTTTGCTGTTGTCAGAGTGTATCCTGCAAATCTAACGGGTAGAGACCTCTGAGAATAGGGTTTGTTTTACTGCTGTGGGTCTCCGTACAGTCTGACACAGTACTAACAAAAGCTATAAATATTTTAAATACATCAATCCTATGTGGTTTTAACTAGGTTAAAATTATATGCATGACTTCAAATGAAATTTAAAGGAAAATGCCACATTACCTACACAAACTGAAGCTAACGAAATTATAAAATAAACAGTCTAATAGGGAAAATAGACCTTTATATTAATGTACAAAATTAACCTTTTGAGGATCAATCTATTGGCAAGAAGGAAATAGATTCTTATTTTCTATAAATTATATTTAAGGTGGTCTTGGTTGCTAAAACATTTTTTTCAATCATCAAAAACAAAAGACAAATGCTAAATTGACTAATGGGTTGAACCATGCGTACAAAGAGGGAATGTCAGCCTTAATAAAAAAAAAATGAAACACTGGGTTACAAAAGTTTTAGCACATACAGGAGCAGTACTGTAAGTATGGGGAAGGTTGCTCATATCTCCAGTGAGGACAAGGTCTCATCCTGAGAACCTGTCTGAATGTACGGGGTTAATTCCTCTAAATTAGTCAAAAGATAAATTCTCCTTTGCTGGATATTTTGATAAAGATCCATGTAATTATTAAAGCAGTTTCTGCTTAATGGAAAAGGTAAAAATACAAACAAAGTTATTTTAACCTTCAGTAACTGAACCAACTTTTGGAAATAAAGGAGTTCAGACTGCAGCAGATCTAAAGTTTGACATCGCCAAGTGATACAGTAGATAAAATGCTGACTCAGAATGGACCAGTCTTACTTATCAAAGTAAATATCCCTATTTGAAGATTTTTGAGCTTTAATATGATGCATACTGAGTTAAGCACCTGGGGTAATAATGAACCACTGCATTTGAATTTCATGCAAAATAAGGGTAGACATATAAGTTTCATTTTGTTTTGGTGCAATGAAAACACAGAATAGTTTATTTATTCTAGAACTGTTGAAGGCCACTGAAAACAGCTATTACTGTAGAAGTTTGTCTACAACTGTATATCGAGCCTTCTCTCCAGGTGGAGCTGTCTGCCATTAGCAGGATGCAGTCAGATTACACCAACTGCAGCAAGGGGTATTGGTCCAGCCAAGGAAGAGACATCGAAGGTCCAAAAAGAGTCCATTCCATGGTGCTGCTGGTGGCTCGAACAGTGGCTGCTTACCGCAGACGGTTTCCTAATCCACCAGATGACTCCACTCCTGAGGAACGTCGGCCCCAGCCAACGGCTAGATCACTAGGCCTGCTCCAACCATCACAGGATGTAAAGAAAGGAGATCACCCCATGAAGGACAATGGCCCATCTTAAGCCAAAGAACTGTAAGCTAATCACTGGAGAGTGATTGAAGAGGTGGGTGAAGAACACTGTTTTTACAATGGGCATAATAATCCCTTGGGCAGTACGACGTTTGCTTTAAATAAGATCACGGATGAGAAGAAGATGTCTTTTATCTACCTCAAGTCTCCCAAATTGAAGATGTACAGAAGATGGGACTTTTTGCATGTTTGTTCTCTGTCTTCATCATTGTTATGTTATGTTGGTTTATTCTTTCCATGTTTTTTTATTTTTTTATCAAAGCTTATCAGGTCTGACAGAGCTGTCTCGACATCAGAACAACTGAGACAGGTATACATAAAGGTAACCCTAAGAATACCACAGTGGCAGCAAGGATTGACCTCTGTGATGTGGTACCCCGCAGTGGTTATGACATTTGGTTTCAGAATGCAGATGTGTACATTTGTGTCCGCACACCTGGGAGGCAATTTCACATTACCACTTTATGTTTAAACTGCTTACTTGATTAGACTTACAACTAAACAAATATCAATGTTATTTATTTAGTCATTTATTTGTTTAGGTTACCAAGCTATTTGATGCATGCGTGTGCTGCTTTAACAATAAAAAGGGTACAACAGCCATGACATCAGATGCTAAAGGACTTCTCTTCTAAGGTGGAATACTGTCTTGAAATTCTAAATATTAACCAATTGCAAGGAACTTTAGACATGAAAGGACCATACCAATAAGTCAACACATTGTGGTTAAATGTCTTCTACCGGCTATTTTTTCATCACAACACAAATATAATTAAATCTATAATTTTGAATGAGTTGGACAAGGGTTTTTATAATCCTTATATGTTAATTTTTGGATTTCTTTTGTGTCTCTGTTTTCTTTATTTTCCTGTTGTTTATGTTCCTTATGGTGTTGCCATTTTAGTGCATTCCTTGGTGTATTAGTTTCTAAGTTCATTCTTGTGTTCTTTGTACTAGATTTATTCTGTTGCATCTCTATTCAGCTTCTCTGTGTTAGTCTCCCTGCCTCAGCTCCACTAACTTTATTCTGTCTGAGCTGTTCCACATTTTCCTCTGACTAGCTCTTGTGGTTCACTGGTCATCTTTCACCCCTTTATTATTACATGGCTGCAACTGTATTTTTGCCGCTATGCAGACCCTTATACTGTATGGGTTAATGTACCTGCAACTGATCACAAATCAGTTCTCCCCAGAGTCAGGTAGCAATCATTACAACAGTTCAACATTGCAAACTGACCCAGTCAACTTAATTCCAAATTATATGTTTTTTTTCCCTTGGTTACTGTGTTGAGTGAAATGACAAACTTCCTACCTCATCTGAGTTGGCCAATGAGACTGCAGGGGTGACACTGCCATTGGGCTGTCGTTACTCCAGGCTCTTTGAGTTTAACTTGCTGTTGCCGGTCTCTTCTGTCTAGTCCTAATTCTCCTGTTGTTTTTCATTTCCACCTCAAAATTTTCACTCAGTCTTCCCTCCACTTTGTATGTCCCATAAACATGAACTATGGGTTAAATTCTTCTGATTCTCTCTACAGTTCAGACAAAATTTATTTACTTGTACTCTTTTATACCTACGGACTGATAATGTTGTTCAGACAACACAGATTGCTGTAGGTATATAAGATGTCTTTAGTAGCTCTGAGACAGATAAACAAATCAAAAAGGTACTGGTGCTGCTATGTCACCCATAGTAACATGTGCTTGTTTATCAAGGTTGTTCTGTTTCTTTTCCATAATTGTATAAGATAATTAACCTTCCTCTCCTCTGCTCTACTAAATGTTAAGACATTGATCCTGAATGTTTATGACATAAATAATAAACTTTTCTTTTAAATTATTTAAAAATAAGAAGAAACCTGTATTTTTCTTGTGGTTGTTGCAATTTTCGCAATTTTTGTACAATATGTATATGAGTAGCTGACTCCATTTAACTGCCAGTCTGTGACAGCTGTAGCTAATACAACTGCTGTAAAACTTTGTGATGGAACACAGCATATACTGTTGCCAACAGGTCCGCTGTCTGGAATAAACGTACAACAGAAAAATTAAAGCAGTTTAGTTGGCACTTGCAAACGTTGCTACATTCAGCACCTCCAATATCTATAATAATTTAAAATTAAACATGGCTGATGACAACAGGTTCGCCCAGCGAACTCTCAAAACACTAGAGGAAACAAAATGAAAGAATATACAATTTAATAGGACTACAAAGATATGAATGACCAATCTATCGCTGCAGAGGGGAATTTAGGTTAATGTTGGTTTTTGCAACATTTTTGTGTTACAACAGATTGTCCTCCTTTTATATACCCAACAAAGTACCACCAGAGATGGATATACAGATAAGCATTTGGGCTGAGGCTAAACAGATAGGAAAACAATGGAACACTTCTCAACATTTTTTACATAAAAATGGAACAAAAATTTAAAAAAAAGTGTCCGATCATTAAGTAATTCATAGCATGAGCTTTTATTTGCACACCTCAATTCATTTTAAGAAGGACTCTTCCCACAGTGCAGTATTACAAAAACAGTGAGAGATAAAGATAGCAGATCATTTCAAGCACTTCAAACTTCTGTGGAGCTACACAGATATTAATAGTTTATCAAACAATTATTGCTAAAACTTTGCTGTAAAAATAGTCATTCTTAAAGGATCAGTACTGGGGACAATATATCTCGATCACAACATCCATCTCCTACCTATAACAGCCTATAACAATGCCTGCTGTCTGATGTGTCTCCATTTTTGTCTTTTCTTTCTCTTTTTTATATAATGTACTTACAAATAATTAACAATATGAAAATAATACTTGATTTACAACATTTTTCATTATGAATCTCTGAAAAGCGTGGCCGACGTTTGATTTAATTTTATTTTTTACCCCTATTTAAAACCAAGTGCAAACAATTGCTATTTAAAAGTCACCTAATTAGTAAATGGTGTTCGCCTGTGTGTAATTGATTTTTAGCAAAAATGCAGCTGCTCTGTAAAGGCCTCAAACATTTGTTGAGGAACAGTAATTCTGTTAAATTTAGTTTATTTATATAGCACCAATTCACAACACCTCATCTCAAGGCACCTTACAATGTCAATTCAATCGATATCATACAGATTCCAAGTCAAGTACATTCTGTATGCATGCATGTAGCGACAGTAGAAAGGAAAACTCCCCTTTAACAGTATGAATCCTCCAGCAGAACCATGCTCAGTGTGAGCGGCTATCTGTCGTGACTGGCGGTTTGGAAAACATAAAACAACATGAAGATCAAGTAACACAGCAATCAGGTCATGGATAGGGTTCGGTTATAAAACATGTCCAGAACTTTGAACATCTCACTTTCAATCCATCATTTGAAAACTGAAAGAGTATAGTGCATCTTCAAACCTTCAAAAACATGACCAGGCCAGGCAAGGAGAGCATCATTGAGAAATGCAGCCAAAATGACTATGGTAACTCTGGAGTAGCTGCAGAGATTCAATGCTTAGGTCGGAGGATCTGACAGGATATTTACCCACCTAGGACTCCATAAATCTGGTCTTTATGGAAGAATGGTAACTAGAATGTGCAAGTATGGCAGAAAACTAACCCTGAACACACCATACATGTACACATTTACATACATATATAATAAGCCATCTACAAGAAGGGACAGAGCAGGCTAAATTTCTTGAGGAAGCTTAGGACCTTCGATGTTTGCAGCAAGATGCTGCATATCTTCTATAAGTCTGTTGTGTACAGTATGATCTCTTCTGCCATCATCTGCTGGGGTAGTTTAGGAGCAGGCGGTCGTATCACTAAGCGAAGATGATAGAACAGAGAACTCAAGAGTATTCTCTCTCAAACAGCTCCCACGGAGGGGACTTTATTTCTTCAAAAAGCGCACAAGTTTATCTTCATCAAAAAATGTAAGAAGTCCCCCTCCTTTCAGTCTTTACCGGGTTCTTTATAGAGATACAAACGCATTGGTGGGGGGGGATTATTTACGTAATACATCTTGTCACCCACACATTGTTTTGTCCATTTTTTCCCGGGGAAAACCACATTTTCAGCCAACATCTGCAAACCTTTAACGGGGGGACGTGACAGTTTGTAATAACAATTTCATCACTTATCTGGATGCAGATTCCATGTCACAGTGACTGGAAAACACTTTAGGGATGTCAAAACTTTCCCAGCTGGCAAGGGTCAGAATATCACAAGATTTCCTGCAATAACAAGCCCATTGTTTTCCCTCTCCCAAAGGATTTTTCTCTAATGCACTCTGCTCTCCAGTCAGGCACATTTTAAAAAACCCCCTTCACAAAATTCATCTTGTAATGGTAGAAACAATAAAAACACTTTTAATCTAGTCAAAGCAGAGCTTTATGCCTCGACATATCCCCCCTAATTAGCTTTTAAGCTAATTAACAGCTGAGAGAGATTTTTTATGCATATTGTAAACATCCTGTAAATATATGTGAGTTTTTGGAGTGAGTAAAATGAAGTAAAATGTGAATGATTAGGGAAAGCAAAAAATTACATTATGAAAAAGGTAATAAGCAACCTTAAAATGATTGCTGTTATTTAGGTCTGTAATTTCAGGTTCAACTAATTAATTAAAAATCCTATTTAAAGTTCCTATGCGCACATTTTTAACTGTGTTAGACTATACTGGACTAAACTAGTCACTAAATAGACCAAATTCGGCTACCCTGTAGCTCTTCCCAAAAAGTCTCCTTCAGGAACACATCTCATTAAACCACCCAGGAAAAAAATCCAAGTCAGTCTAACCCAAATTTAGTGTCGAAAAGGGGGGACCTCCAGGTCGGTTTTTAGGCACCCCAGTCGAAAAACCCCCCCGTCCTAAAAGGCGGGGAAAAACATTGGGGCCATAGAGAAAACTCATTCTCGGCCCAATTTGAACGAGAGATCTCTGTTTAAATCTAAAATGTATCATTACCAACATTTAAGGACTGCCGATCAGGTCCTGGTTCATTATTTTTATTCCCCCACAATTTTGATAACAGAAAACATTGACCATGTGAAACTCTGAAGCTGAATATCACTAGAATGGATGCTCCCTTTCTATCAGAGTGCAAAAACAGCTTGAATCAATTCAGGTCATTTAAACGACAAAAAGACAAAACTTAAGTTATAACAGAAATTTAAAAAAAACATCATTTAAATTCTCAGCACCAAAACAGTGTAGTTCAGTCTCTGTCCTTGGTCTTCCTGGACCTTCTTTTTTCCTTAGATTGATTTTTCAACTTTATTGCTCTGGCATCGCTTTTTACCGATTCAGGTCCAACAAAGTCTTCATGTGTCCATAGGTCTCTGAGTCCAGCGCCCAAAAAGGGTTACTTTAAAGGCCCAGTCTCGGGATTGGTGTCTTCCTGAGAAAACAGAGAATACTGACCAGTATCGTGCAAACCCATGACATTAAAGTACCACATGTCTAATTAAACATCCTTCGTCCAATTTTTCCATATAATTGTATTTTTGATTTTCCATAGTCCGATTTCTTTTTTGTGTCCACTTTCACATCCGATTAACTCCCCACATATTTCCCTCTAACTCATAAAAAACTCTAAAAAAAAATTAAAGAATATGAAACCCCAAACTAATGTTTTAGTAACAAAACTTAAGTTGTGCACAAAGGAGATTTTTGTAACTTCAGGGTCAACCCAGGCCAAAATAAAACCAAACAGATCTGTTTTTAGGGTAAATCTTACCTGAAAAAAATTGAAACCCAAATACTTTATCTTACCTTCCTAAATTAACAAAAACAGGAAAACGTTGTTCAACAAAATGCAGTTAGACCCTTATTAATCTCCTTTTAGTTACTACATTCCAACATTTTATCCAAGCATTAGACGTCGGGGCCTTGTGCAGATCATAGTTGTAACAGAAGTATCACATGTAAATTGGGTGTCTTGCATCGGTAGCATCCCTTTTTCTGTATTTCCCTTAGTGTCTTTTTTTGTATTTCCTCAACGTCCTCCTTTATCATAGTCCTTTTTGCGATGATGACGTGAAAAGGGGGGTGTAAAGTATTTTCACAGCAGGTTTAAAAACTATAGCTCCGAGTACATAGGAATCTCAGAAAACAAAATAATTTATGAGAAAAACTGAAAATTTTTAAAAAAAAACCAAATGTAGCCAGTAAATCTTTTAGATTATAATTGTGCTGCAGCAAATATACAATACATAAGTTTCTTAAGAAATAGAATAAATGGTCAAACCTTTTTCCATTCAGAAAAAAACATTCTTCTAAAAGCTCTCTTAACGAAAACCGGGTCAGCCCCACATCAACGAAGGGTAACGTTCTGTAGGCAATTGGTTCCTTCTCATCACTGAAAAAGGCTACTGATAGAGATCTGAACTGCTCCTTTTAGCAGTGATAATCAATTATATTCACTCAGGGTTTTTTCATCAAAAGAAAAAACCCGAAGTTACCAAGGATAGTTCAAGAAACACCTTCTCCTGGAAGGATGCTTAGTGCCATTCTAACTCACCCTATCAGCACAGATTTTGTCCTAAACTAGTTTTTTCTCAGACATTATCCTGAAAAGAGATAGATTGTGTGACCTTCCCTCATGTGTTATTCTATTCTTTAAAAATGATCTAATAAACTTTTGACTTAACACCATTTGATCAGAAAGATGCCCAAAAAAAATTTTTAGATGTTTTATGGGGCTTCACAGATAAGCTCGGTTTTCCCATCTCATTTAACTTAAGTCATGAGCCTTTCTTTTTTTGTACTTTAAATGGTCCTCTCACTCTCCGTTTAAATAATCTTTTTTTTTTTGATATTAGATGACGTTTTCTAAATGAGAGATCCATGTTTGAGATGATGCATCCCAGTTTATTCAATGGGGGAAGAAGATCTTAGTTTTCAACTTTTTTCCACTAAACTGTCACTGTGGGCTCCCGAGAAAAAAAGGAGGATAGAGAATGGAGGCCCAAAGCCAGTCCACCTTTCTATTTTACGCGCCTTTCCCCTCTCTCTTATTCTTTAGGCAAGTTTATTTTTTTTTTGTCTTTGTTTTTCAGTTTTAGTTGTTAATTTCCCTACAATTCATCCCATTTTTTTTTAACAAAATTTTAGCATTGATCTTCAGTTTTTTAGGTATATTTTCTTTAGTTTGCTCTAGTAAAATCTAGCTCAGCTGGTTGTTTTTTTAGGTCCTGTCCGTACTTGCATTTCAAAAACCGTTTCAACAAATAATTGGGAAAACTTCACCTAGTTAAGCTATTTTCCACATAGTCAGGTGCTAATGTTTCTGCTATTTTGTTAATTTATCAGATTTCAGCTGATACTCTATAGTCAAATTCATCTTTTTTTCTGCAAACTTTCAGATGAGAAGTCGGCTTACAGCACTCAAAATTTTCTAGTTTTTTGCCTTCTGTGCCGTTGGATGTTTGAATAATATTGCATCTTCAAAATACAACTTAAATTTTAACCACTGATTCTACACTAATATTCAAATTCTATGTATTTCGTCTCCCCTGCATAGAATTTTTTTTTAGTTAAAAGCTGGCATCCAGTACCAGAGATCACAGCTCCATTGGGGTTTATTCCTCCACAATTTTCTTATCTAAAAGATTAGTTTTAACTTCTATGCCAAGTTTTTAAACCCCCTTTATTCGTTTATTCGGGGTGCGAATACTTAATGGAGTCTGCACTTTTGTGCTTTTTTACAAGGAATGTTATTTTTTGGATTGTCTCTCCAAATCCTGGGAAATTCTCAAAAAAAAAGATAACGAGTGCAAAGGAGGCAGTCCATTCCCCCCCCTATGATATAAACCTCTTATTTTGCCGGACAATCAGAGACTTTGCTTATAGCCACGTCAAACATCGCTGCGTTTTTCACTAACCGAGATTATGTCGATTTATTATTTGTCTGTACACACAATCAAAAAGTTCACAATCCAGATCACATTGTGCTTGCTTTTTTTGAAAAAAGAATGCAAAACTAATTTTGCCTTAAAGGGAACCTTTGTTTTTTTTTTTTTTTCCTGAGATCTTCCCTTCAGTGACAAATTTTTTAAAGATTTTTTTTAAAAGAAAAAACATTTTAATCAAGTTCCAGTTTAAATTTCCTAAGCACTTCAGTCCTCTTTTTTCTAATTTTTCAGGATTCGAGTTTTTGATATTTAAAAAAAAAACTACTTAAATGTTTATTTTTTGGGAATCTCACACTGAATATAGTTTTATATGGTGATGCTTTACTTTTTAGCAACTTTCCTAAGTAAAACTTTTTATGTGGTTTTTTATTTGTCTCTGTTCTGGGATCTAACCAAAACCCATTCCTGACCTACTAGCCTTCTGAAGAATGTTTCCCGGGAAAACTTCTGCTACAGTTTAGAATTGACAAAAAATCACATAACACTTACATTAAGCATCAGTTCAACATTGACAGTTCATCCATTTCTCAAATTAAATAGCACATTGATAATATTGTTTTTGCATTTTTTTGTTTCAGGGGGTTTGTAAGTCTAAAATCTATTTTCGCTTTACATCTGAAATTACTCTGTCCCTGTAGATCAAATTTCAAGGTTAAATTTTGTGACCACGATAAAAAAAAAATTTCCTTTCCTAGCAATCCTCAGCAAAAACAAAAAAAAATTTTACTCTTTCGACCAAAAAAACTCAGGATCGCCAGTTCTGTCATGTAAAAAAATTCTGTTGAATTTTTATCCCAAAAGCGCACTTGTAAAGAAGTCACCTCTAGTTTAACATCATGAAAAACTTTTGGGAGTTGTGACATATTTCTAAAAAGTTCCACAATTCTCTTCCCAACATAATTTCCTGTAACCCTAAGAAACTAATGTTTGATATCATTGATGTTTTTTCCCCACTTACATCCAGCACAAATATTAAAAGGTAGAAAATGAACAATATTCAAAAAGATAATTCTTTGAAAAAAAACTAGTAAAAACTGCTAACTGGTTTTTCTTTTGGGCAAATCAAGAAAAAAATTTCACTTTTTTTGTGTTATCCTAAACATAATGTGTCAAGTAGGTCTAATTTTTGAATAATTTTTATGTCCAAAGTCGGTAACTTCCTTTAAAGGTTTTTTTCTTACCATGCCAAGATGTCCTTAATTAATGTTAGCCTATTATATACTTTCCCTTTGAAAAGCTAACAGTCAAAATAAGTCAAATATTTCAAGTGATCCATGCCTATTTTTGCTATTTAGTCTGCTTTGCAACTAAAAATAGTTTGTAAATGCCCTTTCATTTATTTTTGTTCTAAATATCAGAATGCTTACTTTCAAATGAAGTCGACACGTGGATTGTTTAAAGGAATGACTCAACGGACCCCTATGGCCATTAGATAAATCATGAAGCAACATGAAAAAATGTCCTGTACCTTACCTTTCCCTATGAACAGAGCATTTGATAACATTTGTATGTCTTCCACTGAAACAAGGGGGTAGAATGCGAAAGATTAGCAGCTTCTGAAAAAAAAAAAAAAAGCAAAAAACTAAGGCAATACAGTTAGTTATTTGTTAGTCAGATTTTAAATGCAACTCATGCAATCAAACCCTGGGCTTTTTTGGTCAATTAAAATGAGGCTGAATCTGTTCCCCGACGCAACATCTCTGGGCCCATAATGTTCATCTGTGTCGCTGCACATAGTTCATAGTTGACGTTTCAGAGGAGATCAGGGTAACGTCGGACATGAACCTATTTCTTATGTAGAAAGAACAAAAGTAAAGAAATCAATTAACAATGAGTTTGCAGAAATTCACATTTTCCTTTCATATTATAATAAGATTTCCGTAAATTAAAGATTAAAAAAAAAAAAAAGGATTCAAAGCAAATGAAAATAGTAGCTAAAATTGAATGCAGAAATATGTATGAAAGTTTCAACCAACAGGTAATCAGTTTTTAAACCCGTTTTTACTTCTTGGTTTATTGTCACCTAGTTTCCCTAGTCTGATCCGGGAAAAATTTGCTTCTGAACTCATAGAGACTGTTCTAATATAAGTTCTTCATCTTTTAAGGTCAAAGCATCAACAATGAAACATTTCTGTTAAATACCAAGTGTATTTCGTAGTATAAGCTAACCTGTCTATTATCATTATTTATACATCTTCTCAGGCTCTCCTCCACCCCCCTTTATAATGTCTTAGTGAGTGGGGCGTGAGAGATTTTGCAACTTTTGACTTTGTTTGACTCCTAATTCCTATCACAGTATTTGCTCAGATGCAGTATAAATTTGTTTCAAATGTCTGGTTACTCTGAGCTTTCTACTTTGTCCCATTTCGACATCTTGCAGATCTTATCAACCTTTTTTTTTTTTTTAAATAAATTGTGTTTATCATCTGGTTGTAGCTCAAAAGGCAATGAATTACTTTGCTATGGAAAGAACTCATGATGGCCCTCAATATTTTGTTCAGTAGCCGTTTAATGTTGTAACTCATTTTAATTCAATTTCAGAAATACTTTATTAGTCTAAAAGTGATTAATAAACAAATTTGGCCCAAATTGTTCTATTTATTTATTTTTATTTTGGATGTTAGAGAGATATTTGGTTATTCTACATTTTGTAAACAGAAAAAAATTTATTTATTTGATCTAAGTGAATCTTTTTAGCAAATCCTGCATTTATCTCTTCAGCCTCTGGTCTGATCTGGCTGGGCTGTTCAGCGAGGCTTGGTGCTGCTCTGTCCAAAGCCTTGTTAACGTGTGTGGAGACCATTCCTTTGCTCCGCCTTTTATTTTGTCGGCTCCAGCATTCTTCTCTGTCATCTGAGGTTTGAGCAGGCCGTGGGCCAGTGCTCTGTTGTCCACGGTGTGAAAGTTTGGTTCTCCATGTTAACAGGCTGTAATTCACTGAGTGATCAGTCAAAAAGTCACAAAATTCCACGCTGCTTCCTTCATGAGACTTTGCCTCGATCCTGCAGACACAATATTTTCGACCCTTCTGCCATAACAGAACATTTTTTTTTTAATGGCTGGATTATTATTTCTGCAAGATGAGTTCATTTGTTTGTTTATTCATTTACTTGTGTATTATTTAACCATAAAAACTTTGTATTTGTAAATTATTATCATCCCACTCTTTGTAAAACCTTGAGAAACACATTAAAATTTTTTCTTTCTAATATTAATTTTTTTTTAGGAATTTTAGCAAGAATTGGCAAAGTTCTCTCAATAGCAAAATCCATAAAATTACCATTGTGTTTTTAATTGATAAGGCAGTGTAGCGCATATAATAAGCCAGTAATTTTTTTCATAACTGTTCCTTTTTTTGTTTTTTTTTTCATTAAGTCATTGTATCACTCTGTTCCTTATTGTTTAATCTAAGGAAACGACCCGGTCTTTGGACCAACTCAAATCACTAGTCAAATCTTTCTTCCAGCAAAAAAAAATTGATCCTGTTAGATCACAATTATTTTCCCCTTCTCCTGTCTATCTGATATTTTCATTAAATCAAGCTACATTCTCTGTTTTCCATTTCTTCTTCTTGTTTGTGGCACCTCTCACTTTCTGCTTTTACATTGTTCAACAAAATAAAATAACAAAAACTCATATTACACTAAAAAAAAAAAATTTGCATACTAACTAAGCAAGGATAAAGACTGGCATATTGTATTATCCCACCTTTAAAGGCTAAAGAAATAGTTTGAAAATGATCCAAAAATTGTTCCACCCACTAGAATATTTTTTAAAATTGATGTTTTTATAGGTTTTTAATCTAAGAACTCAAAATATGCAAAAAATAAAGGGAATTTACCTGATAAAGATAATTTCTGATTCTATACCGTTAGAGAATTTCTTTCCATCAAAAATTTTCCAAAATGTGTAATGAATTGCATGAATAAACTTTCATATTTTTTATAGAAGGCAAACCCCAAAATGATATGTGAGCAAATTTTTGGGGAAAATATTAATGAACTTCAGTAAAGGAAAAGTAGACAGTAGAAGCTCTGGGGCCGGCCCCCCAGAGAACCGTCCCCGTGGAGGGGAAAAGGGAGCCCCCCTTTTTCTGCCCTTAAACACACTCACATGCTGAAACATGACTTTCACAGACGTGCAACACTTTCCTCCATTTGAGAAACGTTCTTCGTTTTAACATTAAGTTTAAACACCATAAAGACTTTTAAACATACCAGTTGTCCTTTGATGGTCAAGACAATTAAAAACTTTCTTTGTATTTACACAAAAGTCTTTCCAATCAGGCAGTTTAACATTTGAGCTTCACTAGAAAAGAAAGAAAAAATTAGATAAAACCGGATTCTCACTTTAATTATGGACATTCTATCAATTTTTTTTGCGCATTTGTGAAATTTAAATTTAGACTCCAAGGTAACTGCAGACCACTACGCGCTCACTTGAATTTTAAAAATTTAGTTGTTCAATCATAAGTCCGGACTTTGTGAGCACTGAGAGGCATGCAGCCATGGAGTTCCTAAAAAACCTGTCATACTTCTGTGAATAAATTTTGAAAATAAAGAACAAAGGGAAAAAAAAAAATTGGATAAACAAAATGTTAGTGACAATGAACCCCACATGTATGACAGACGGATTTAACATTTTGTGAACACAGACACAGACACATGGACAGACATTTAGACAAACATTTAGACAGACATATGCCGGCATTTAACATTCATACTTTTTACATCATATATACATTTTTACCCATTTTGTGTGTCTGTTCCTTGTTTCCGTGTGTGCGTTCGTGTGTTGTAGTTTTTGTGCCCAGCATGTGTACGGTTTGTGCGTGGGTGCTGTGTATCACACAAGCCCACTCTCTTCCTTATACGCTGGTGGAAAGCAAGACACGGCATGTGTGAGGGGCACACACATACAACTTGCAACCGGAAATTCCATTCACCGAGGCTAGAGAGAGCTCTTTTTTCTTCAAGTCAGTTTCTACCAGAAAACTCCTTCCCTATTTTAAAGTATGCTTTCAGTTTAATCAAGTTTGAACAATTCCTTTAGATCTATCCCTCAAGAGTGAAAAAAAAATTCAAGCAGTAATTTTAACAGTAACACATCTATATCTACATTTGATTTGAGCATAACTCAACACTTAATCCATAGGAACCTAAAACAAAACAAAGCAAAGCTTCAGGTGCGCACCCCAAAAATCATCTTTTTTTTTAAACAGCAAATTAAACATTTAAGGTAATCAAAATCAAAAACATGCAGTTTTCGTCTCTCATCACATGCAGCTCGCTTCAGTGGCCACACCAAAACAGATTTCAGTCTGACGTCGCATACAACTCACATAATTGCAAAACACCATCGTTCATACATCATTCGGAGATTCCCCCCATTCATCTATCTACCATACGCTGCGGATCCAGGCCCTTTTTATTCATACATCTCATCCACACTTTTTATCCTTCTTCACACCCCTTTCAGCCCCCCCGGGGCCACTGACCTGATTAATAGTTTGATGGTCAGCCGAGTCCGTTTTTAACAAATATTTTTATGTGTGCACACATTTCTAATTTTTTAGATTTTGACTCTAATCCCTTAACGGGATTAATTTTAACATTTCTGCAGAAAACCGATCACCACTGGTCACCATAGAGATCTCAAACGAAAAAAAAATCCCGCAATCAACATTGCAATCTCCAAATGATGAACATGTAAACTTCAACAGCTGTGGCCCTTTTTCCAGCTCCGGACAACACCGGAGGCAGGTCTCTTATATAAACTTAAGTCTACCCGGAAATTTTCCTCAAGGTCTCCCCAGTACCTTTTCTAAACACATTTTTATATATGAATTAGCTGTCTCTACACGAAGAGAAGCAGTATTTCGCCAAGTACTAAGATGAGCTTAGGCCCCCCTTTTTGGCACCACGACCAGCGGAGATGCGCAAACCTGTTTTTAAGACCACCTTTGACCAATTCCCAATGTATGTTTTTTAGTAGTCCTCCTACATGTAGGAAAAACCATGGAGACTGTGAGAGGAGAGAAAAAAGACAAGACGGAGACCAAGGGCTCTGGCTAGTCCCCAAAGTCGGTGTGACCCGGGGGAGGATATTCTCTCAAAAAGAAAGAGACAAAACTCACCTCCCCTTGTGTGGGCCCCCCGAACCCCAGCCACCCAGGCCCCCCGTCCGAGGGGGGCGACCGCACTTTCCCCGGTAGATTGAAAACAGTCGGGGTCACCAATTATTTAGGAGCAGGCGGTCATATTACTAAGCGAAGATGATAGAACACAGAAATCAGAGTATTCTCTCTCAAACAGCTCCCACGGAGGGGTTTATTTTTTTCAAAAAGCGCACAAGTTTTACTTCATCAAAAAAATTCAAGAAGTCCCCCCCCCTTCTGTCTTTACCGGGGTTTTTTAGAGATACAAAGCATTTGGTGTGTTTGGGAATTTTTTACGTAATACATCTTGTCACCCACACATTATTTTGTCCCTTTTTCCGGGAGAACAAAACATTCAGCCCAACATCTGCAAACTTTAACTTGGTGGAGGCGACAGTTTTTAATAACAAATTTATCACTTATCTGGATGCAGATTCCATGTCACAGTGACTGGCAACACTTTAGGGATGTCAAAAACTTTCCCAGCTGGCAAGGGTCAGAATATCACAAGATTTCCTGCAAAAAAAGCCCATTAGTTTTTCCCCTTCACCAAGGACTTTTCTTTAATGCACTCTGCTCTCCAGACAGTCAGGCACATGTAAGAACCATCCTTCACAAAGTTCATCTTGTAATGGTAGAAACAATAATAACACTTTTAATCTAGTCAAAGCAGAGCTTTATGCCTCGACAGTAGCAGCATCAGAGCCAAGGACTCAAAAACGCTCAACAAGCTAATAAAGAAGGCTGGCTCTGTTCTGGGGACTCCTCTGGAACCTCTGGAGATCATTGTGCAAAGAAGGATTCTTCATAAAATGAAAATCATTTTGGAGAACCCTCAGCATCCTCTTCATGAGACTGTCCTACAACAACAGTGTCTTCAGTCAGAGGCTTCTTCAGATCTGATGTAAGACAGACCACTACAGGAGATCCTTGCTGCCCACAGCCACAAACATCTACGCCTCTTTGAAGAAACCTCTATATGAACTACAACAACATTTAATATCCCTTTGAGATTATTAAAGTATTTTTAAATTTGAATTTGAATTGAATATAACCTGAGCTATATTGGAATGATTTAGATTAAAGCATATTCCTGTGTTAGACAGATTGTTCCTCTCCAAACTTGCTGAGTTTGAGCTACAATCACAGAAGAATGGACAGAAATTGTGTCTAGACGTACAAAGCACTTGCAGCTGTTACCACAAGATTTCCGAACACAATTTATCATTTCCCTTCCACTTCCAGTAAATTTCTCATGTATTAATTTGAAAATTTGACATCTTCTGTTGCATCCATTCCTTATCAGATTTTGGTTAACCGGTCTATACAACAGTGCCTCGCTTTGAAAACAACGAAAGGTGTAACTGTTTGGGGGTGGCCCAGTGGTGGACATTCATGTCGGGTTCATTGGGGGTGGAGGGCTCATGGGGTTGGGATCGTAATTCACTGGGTGTTGGGACTATTTTATTCTGTGGCGGCTCTGGTTGGCTGGCTTGTTTGGACCATGTAGACCCCTTTATTTGTACATTGCCCCCTCCCCGGATGAGGATTGGGGTGGTTGGGGACTGGGGTCGCGGCGGGGGCTCGGGGTCCGGGCCAGGGTCACATAGGTTCAGGCACGGGCCCTGGCTAGCCCAGACCAGGTTCAGGTGCTGGGGTGGTCTGCCTGTCTCCACCCCCGGAGGGAAGGGGACCACCTCCTAGGCCCGGGGGCTGGTTGTCCCTATTGGGTATCGGCACCAGGACCTGTAAGTATAGAGTATGTATGGGGAGTGTGAGTGAGTGTACGACATCCATTGTTGTTTGTCTTTACGTTGTGTGCATGGGTGTGAGTGTTTTTATGTGTACGCATGAGGATGGGAATGTGTGATTGTGTGTGCCTGTTTTTTGTGTCAGGTTGGGTCTTGGGCTGCTCCCTCTCCTGGATCAGTTTAGGCCCCCATCGAATGTGGGGCCTATTCCCTCCCTGCCACACTACCTGCCGGTGGTTGGTATCTCTGCCCACCGGTGTACTTGTGGTTCTCGCTATCCGGGGCTGGGTGCTTTGGTGTGTGCTGGCTCACTCCTGGTGGCTGCTTGCAGGGGCCTGGACCCCTGGGCTCGGTCGGGCCTCTGCTGGGGGAGTGATGTGTCCCAGGGTCTCGGGTCTCTGGGTCCATGGTTGGATCTGCTCAGGCGTAGACAGCTGCCAGCGGAGACTGTGGGCGCGTTGCTGCAGCTCCCTGGGGCTTCTGCACTGTGGCTGCAGGGTGGTTCCCCTGGGATTCTCCCCTGCTCCTCTCTGGGGGGGTTTCGGTAGTCCCGGGGGTGGTTCTCCTGGGGTTCCTGTGCTCTGGGGGGCCTTTGGATGTCTGTGGCTCGGATCTCCTCTGTATCTGTCCCGGGTCCAGGGGGGCGGGACTGTGGCTCCTCACACTCACTATTGGATATTTTTATGGAGAAACCTTGTATGCACATGCGTGCTCACACTCAGACCCACAGGTGTTTAGATTCAGGTGTTAACAGATACACAAATGTTCTATATTGAGCAGCATTTATCACTGAATATATCTTGCATTCATAAGTACCGTGCACCTTTCGGTAAAAAAGCTGGTAATACGAAAGTTCTGCAGGTGTAGAAGCAAGCAGGGTGTTATCTTGTATTCTCTTCATCCTTCTTTCTTTCCTCCATTCTATTCTCCTTATCTCCCCTTTTACTTTTTGCCCCTCTTTCTCTCTTTCATGCTCTTTTTCCTTTCCATTTCTGTCTCTGTGTCCGTAACAATTGAAATAATCCCAAAGCAGTTTCTAATAAAGTTTCTTTTTATGAATATCAAGCAGAGCTTTAAAGCATTAGCTGTAATGCACCACTTGTGAAAGTAAATCTGTTGGGCTTTTTCTACTCTGCTGGACTGGACACTGTAAAAAAAAAGAAAAAGAAAACAATGTGAGTTTCCTAGATAGTAATCCTTTGGATGTGAACTATTATGCCAGACAGACTCTTGTCTAGTGAGAATTGCTAAGCGTAAAAACAGGGGTTTCAGTCATTTTCTTTGTGTTTATCTAAAATGTCAACAACTCTGCTTCCACTTTTTTACTGTAAAGTTCTTTAAAACATTTAGGGCACTGCTGACAAATGTTTATGATGGACATTTTTTAAATAATACATTTGAAGTATCACAGTCTCTCCCAATATATGTTTTAAATTATGCCAGAGAAACAATACAAGGACAACCACAAATTGTTTGCAAGGGGAGAATTATTTAAAAGTTACTCGCAATATCTATAGCTTTTCTGCAACTTAAATGTAAAATTATCTTCCAGAAACAACTCATCTGAGAGCTGTGCCAGCACATATTTTGCTTAAACTGCTGAAACAATATGTTTTTATTACTGTGGGGTATGGGACTCCAAAGACTTTTTTAAAAGACCTTGTACTTGTACTTGGCTGCCTTAAGGTTTATCTTTTCTCTTAAATTAACAGAGTGAAAAAATAATAAAAAATAACACAGTGATTTCTAAGTTTGAGTGAGAAGATATACTAGTTAATCCACTCACAAATGTTAATATTTTCTCAGTTAATATATTTTATGGCAGAAAACCCACTGTAAAGTTAAGTTTGAAGAGTTTCAATATATTGTGTTGGGCAGCATAAAAAATAACATATTGTGATGGATTTTAATTTTTAATCCATCACATCTGTTAGAATGTTTAGTTTAATCCATTCCAATGTATTTCATTTGATATAATTTCCACTTCTAAAAAAGCAACAACGAGGAACATTTTTGTTGTATTTCTCTGCTAAAATAAACACAAAAAACATAGGCCATAGACAATTTGCATATTCACCAATTACCGACACTATTTTGTACCTATGTATTGCAATTTCAACCCTTTCCACTTCCATTTTGTACCTGTGTATTGAAAACATTGCATGTCTAATTATTTCTCATTAGTTTGAAAACTGATCACATTTCAATCATTAAATTATATCTGAAGATTGCATATTACATTGCATTCCCGTTAGGCGCAGAGCTGAACTGTATAGGCCTTGAATAGACCCTGTAAAGATCAGCTGACTCTTATTGTCATGACTTGTAGGTAGTTTTGTTTTGGATCTTCTTCATGATTGTTTAATTATTTATTATTGTTTCAGGGTGGTGCTTTAGAAAATGTATTTTTGGTTTAGTTTCTTATTCATTCTGTTTATGGTGCATTTTAGTTTTGTTCCTTCTAAGAATTTGCTTTTGGTTTTATTGTGTCTTTGAATCCCTTTTTAGTTCTTATCATGTTCTGCTTCCATTCTCAGCCACTGCAACCTTAATGAGCTTCATCTGGTCCACCTGTTTCATGCCTATCAGTCTCACTGCTTTCACCTGTGTCATGCTCCGTATATACTCTTCTGTCTTGTCTACACCTTACTGGAGTGTACTGTTTGCAAAGCCCGTTCACATCCTCTCCTGTTTTGCCATGCCATGACACTTATGAAATAGGAGAAATTGTAATGAAACAAAAATGACTCTTAACAACCTCCTACTATTGTTACTGGAGTCACACAATGATCAGACACTCATACAGCAGATTAATAATCAATGGAAAAATCTTCATTGGCATAACAGCAGTCAAACCTTTCTTATAATTCCTAACCAGATTTTTGCCTGTCAAACATATTAGTTGGTGATGAGCTTCAAGTCTTTGAGGTGTGGAAGGTCTGATCCTAATCTCTCGCTCCTTATACAGATTCTATGTCAGATTCATGGTAGGACACTGCTGAGGCATTTCAAAATGCTAAAATTACTTCCAGTCAGAAGACACATCTTTTTTTTTAAATAATGTAAAACCTAAACCTGTTGGGGGGTATGACTTATTTTGGACTTAATTGTATGTTTACACAGGAAACAGCTATAATTTTCTGTTGCCAGCATCTCAGTAAGGTGCAGTAGCCATTGACTGTCCAATAAACAGCTAGAAGTCACTAAATGATATAATCACATAACTTGCATAACTGGTCATGCGCATATATCAGTGCTAGACACTGTAGGACAGAAGAATAATGTGATGTGAGGGACAAAAAAGGCAAAAAAAAAAACACCTCAATATGTTTAGTATTACAAATAAACTTTCAGCTGATTACTTTTTTTGTTATTAATGTCACTATTCCAGCTCGCCTTCTTTATCTGAGCTTTTGACTGGCAAAGAGACACTTAGTGCAAAGGAATATAAATGTATTGTGTAATTAATGTAAATGCAAACTGTATTTGCATAAAGCGTCTTTATCTTTTTATTTTTATTTTGTGGCACTACTGCTTTTATTTTGCAGTAAATAAACCAAAATTGGCAGAGAGGGAAGGGGGGGAGACATGCAGTTAAAGTCTCTATCATTTTGTGTGTGGAAAACAAATATTGGAGTTTTGTGTCTCACCTCAACCTGACCTGTGCAATTTGGTTTGCACAATATAGAGCTGGGGTTTTAGCCTGTGAGGCTATGAGATCATTTCGAAACCATGTGACAAAAATATGAAAATCTGGATCAGCAGCCTATATTTGCTTACATATACATAAAGACTACTTTACAAACCCAAGTTTCTGTTTTACTCAAATCAAGCTATCAAAATCATCCTCATATTTGCTTGGTTGTGCGTTGAACTCCGACCTCTTTGTGCTTCCTGCAAGATCAATAAGGCTTCACCTTGTTCTCACATTGTATTGAATGTGGAAAATTTTCAGGTGCCACTAGACGGGTGCTGTAGATGAAAACAACATGGTTATTTTTGATCAGATACAAGTGAAAAGAGAACTGGGAGAGCCATAGCAAGCATAAAACACTGCAGTGGAGTGGGAAAAAGACATGGATTTGAGGCTGGAGTTATGCGTAGTGCAGTCAGGTCTCTGGTAAGGTTAGATGGAGGACACCAGTTAAAAAAAATGCCCAGAGAGACAGCAGTAAGAGAAGTATAATCAGTGAAGTTACACAAAGTTTGTGGGAGAGTGGAGGAGGATGATGGTGGTGAATATGTGTTAGATCTCAACAAGCCTTTCCTCAATCTAGCTGACAAAATGCATGTCTGAACAGACGGAAACAGTTGGTTCTCCATATTTCTTGGAGCATGTTTTTATACTTCCAACATTCAGTGCCTTGCAAACCTGTTCACCCCCCTTGGCATTTTTAATATTTTGTTGCTTCATAACTTAACAAACTGTAATTAATATGGATTGTTTGAGAGTTTGTGCCATTTCATTTACAGAACATGCCTACAATTTTGAAGATGTATTATTTTTTATTGTGAAGCAATCAACAATTAAGACAAAATAACAGACAACAGAAAAGTTTTCTTCACCCTTAAGTCAGTAGTAAACTTTACCCCTGGTCTATCTGGTATGTCCCTTGGTGTTCATAATACTTTTTGTTCATTGTTTTCCAACAAATCTGAGCACACATAAAACTCCAACAGAACACATAAAAGTTTGTGGTTATAATGTGACAAAATGTAAAAGCTTTAAAGGTATATGATTACTTTTGCTTTGAACTATAAATTAATTATTCTAATCATTTCATATAGCCTATTGAATTTTTTTTTCTCACTTTTAATTCACACACAATTCCTAAAATGGACCATAACCATTTTTTAAAATCGTTTTATTTTTTCTAAATCACAAAACTTACAATTTTCATAAACAGTCGATAGGGATGCAACACTTTGTAATTTCTTACGCAAGCAAGAATTCAAAAGCATCATTTTAACTATGGTAACTTCAGTAACAGTATGACAACAAAGCCTCAGACCAGTCTTAATGTCACACACTTTTTAGAGAGCCCTCACTAAGGACTTAAATATGAAATGTAGCTGATCTGGCACTGCTGAGAAGACTGACTGCCACCGCAGTGTTTTCCTGAGATAACCCCCCTGCCCAGTACTTCCATTAGCAGCCCCCATAAAGGTGGTGGAAGTGTCAAACCGTCCACTGTTCTGAGTGTTTTTCTGCATGTGGGTCAAGTCGGCCACAAGAAATATGACAGAGGTATTATAAATTTTTATGTGTTCTTGAAAATAAATACTGAATCATGCAATTATCCAATAGGTAATCCACAGATGAGTACTATTTCCACATAGTGCATTTTCATCTCAAACTGGACTGAAAAATGTAGCTTTCAAAATCCACTGTGACAGCTTTGCTTTCATTTTTGACTCTTAAGTGTGATATTTAGAAGTTCATGGACTGTCCTGAGGGGGCTTCTGTCAGTAGGGGTTGAGTGCAGGCACTCTGCTTGTATGGAGGTTGATAGCAGACTGGGCTGACACCTGGGGCTGATAGGTGGACTAAAATCACTAACTCTCTACCTGAGATACTAACACAAAAGAAGCTGAAATAAGGACAAAGCCTGAGGCTCCCAGTAGGGAATCCCTCATTTGAGAGATGGATTTCAAAGTGGAATTCTCTCTCTCGCTCTCATTCTTTCTCATTTTTTTGTGGTCACAAAATAATCTGGTTAAATTTGCAATTAGAAATATACATGCAGCAACTCTTTTGTCTAACCTCTTGGGAACTGTTCTGTTTATGACTATCATAAAGTAGACTGGACTGATCCAGGTAAAGCTCACAATGGTAGCTGTTGCCATGGAGGAGAAAACTGATCTGCAAAAAAGGGACAGAGAGCAAGCTGAGAACAGAGGTGGCAGGCAAACATACTGATTTGAAACTGACAAATGTCTGAAATAAGAAACAAACACACTCCTCCACAACCCTGACTCGTTCCCTCAACCTAACCCCTACTAGTACATAGCTTACTCCAAACCTAACATAAACTTAGTCATACCTTAGTCATATTGAACTGACTTCATCCAAGGACTGTTTTTTCTATTATTCTGTGAACAACTTATCAGTTTTGCATGTATAAAGAGGGGGATTTAGTTGGATGTAGTGTCTGAAACCCTCTTAAAGTCAACTTTCTCCTCAAGGAAATCTACCATATTGTGAGACTACATCAAAAGCTTTCAAGGCTAAGTAGGGTTATGGCCACATGGAAACCCATAAGGTTTTAAGCTCTGTTTATTAGAAGATGTAATTTTGCAGTTTCATCTGGTTAGGCTTTAAAAAAATGAGTCAGCAATTAATAATTCATCAGACAAGCAGGCAATCCAGCAGCTCACCATCTACAAGATCAACCTCAGTGATGCTCACAGTGATGCCTTGCTGGTTAGGAGCTGAACCTCTTCTCTTGTCCACTTGGAAGTGGTGCCACCATAGGCAGCTGCACTGTAGCCTACAGGCCATGTCAGCTTCACCTTCACTGTGGAGGAACATAAGGTGATGCGCAGGCTGCAAGCTGTCAAGCTGAGAAAAGCTGCTGGACCTGACAGTATTGTTGTGATTATTAATCTGACAATATTATTTAATATTAATATTTTAATATTTTATCAAATAATATTTCGGTCTGTTAAGGGTTGTCCTGTGAATACCAGCCCAGTAAGGCGATGGTATTAGGACAAAGTTGAAAGATGTGAGCCAAGCTCTGACATTATTGAACAGCATAAACTCTGCACACACATGGAATGAATTCACACAATTTCTTAAAATACAAGAATTTATTAACAAAAATAAGTCAACTCAAAGTCAAACATATTTCAATCAACAAACTCTTTACTATGCTAAAACAAACCAACTAAACTAGCAAGAAGAATTAAAGAATAAGGAAGACTAATGGGCTATGTACAATATAAACAAGTTGATTAAAGATGGTTGAAACCATGACCAAAAGAGTGATGCAACATTACCATGCAATGTTTATGTTTGAGAACCAAGGATTATCTTGAAGAATCTGGAAATGAAGTTAAGTTAGTCTTGGACCTAACTTAGGCAATAATCAGCAAACGTTAGATGACCATTCACAATGCAAGATCAGATAAAATATTTTAATAAAATAATGTTTTAAAGAATGATCTGCTGAATATAACCAACCTTCTGGATGACTAATTCTCAATGGTGTCTAATTAGTTGCCTTTATTTATTAAAATAATATTTGAAGAAATATTATTAAGGGAATATTTGGAAAAGAGCCAAATCTTTCTGGAGAAATGGGGCTTAATGGTGTTAGTTATCAGATTTAGTAAAATAATGTTTAGAGATTATTATTCACTAACTTGAAAACTAACAACCTTTCTGTTAAATATTCTGTAGTGAGCACGTGTTCTAAAGCTGTTAGCAGTTAAGCTAACAAAGGAGGCTGATAGCTTAGCATTGCACCAGAACCAAACACATACCTTTAAAATACCAGGGTCAATAAAAGGGTTAAAATGCATAAGCGCGGACGGCGCGTTATGAGCAACCGTCTGTGTTTAAAATCACCCTTTAAATAAAGTTTGTCTTAACTTTAAAAACACATAAACACAGAATACAAAGCTGATCACGTTTGCTGCAGATAGCCTACTAGCACTAAGATAGCAGTTTCACACAAACAAAACCAAACTTCATAAAATGAAAAACGCTTAGATCATTTCATCCTAACTGTTATTCTATTATTCACTCTGCCCAAACCTAACCTCTGACCATGTTGAGGAAAAGATGTCTGGGGCTGCGAAGTTTGAAGAAACGTCCACAGTCAACAAGTGGTTAGCTTTGGCTAACCTGACCTCCGGGGCTGTGGCTTAAGATACGGCTCTGTCCATCAACCAGCTGTACAGTACCGTAACCATGGTGATGCGGGCCGTTGTCCTTCCTTCAGGCTCGGCTTGCAGAAACAGCTTCTCTACTGAGGAGTTCTCTGCGACACAGTTTCTGCTGTCCTCAAAGAAAGAACGTAAGCAATGCTTATACCTTAAGTTCCCCTCTTTATGAATGAAATCACTGGGTACAAAAACAGTGATTCGCCCATACTTAAGTTATGCATACGATCGCGTGAACGTGTGACACTCTTGGATCCAGTTGAAGAGTTATGTCTTTTTGGCCAGCAAAGAGACTTCAGCGCACTGTGTCTGCTCCTTGTCCGATAGTCAACCGGCTTGGAGAGATCGGGCCATTGGAAAGGGGGTGTTTTTATACAGCCAGTGGCATCATGGGAAGTCTGCTGTTACCCCCCTTTTCCCCTTCTGAAGTTGTGCTGAAAGTCTGTTAAATGCAATTTATTTTGACAACTCCAGAAAAGTGCAACAGTATCCAGGACAGGTGCTGAGGGACTGTGCTGACCAGTTGGCAGGAGTCCTCACCAGGAGTTTTAACCTTTCCCTGTCCCAATCCACTGCCCCACCCTGTCTGAAATCCTCCATCATTGTACCCCTGCCCAAGAAGCCCCACATCCAGCCATAATGACAACCGGCCAGTTGCACTGACTCCAGGGGTCATAAAATGCTTTGAATGTCTGGTAAGGGCTTACATGACAACACTCCTCACCAAATGTTTCGACTCCTGTCAGTTTGCCTGCAGGGTTGTGGCTGTGGCTACTGAGGGTTGTGGCTACTCATGATGCAGTAGCCACAGCCCTCCATGCTGCACTGTCCCATCTAGAACAGAGGGGAAGCTATGCGTTTTTGTGGACTATAGCTCAGCATTCAACACTACCAACCACCTCAGACTGGTGGACAAACTGAGGGACAATGGACTGCCACCTGCATGTGGATCCACAGCTTCTTGTCGAGTTGCAGCCAGATGGTCAGCCACAGCACCGGCACTCCACAGGGATGTATGCTGAGCCCCCTGCTCTAAACCCTCTATATCTACGACTGCACCCCCGCTCGCCACAACAACACCATCATCAAATTCACAGATGACACCACAGTGGTGGGGGCTCACCATGTGCAAAACCAATCCGATAATAGAGGACTTTTGGGGAAAAAAGAACAGACATTTCACCACCGATAATCAGTACGGACAGTGTGAAGAGGGTGACTGACTGCTGCCTTCTAGGAGTCCACATCAAGGAGAACCTGACCTGGGCATGAATACTTCTGAGCCGCTGCAAAAGGCCCAGCAGAGACTGCACTTTCTGCGGGTTCTTAGGAAAAATAACATCATACAGCGACTGCTGGTGTCCTATTATCAGTGCTCTATTGAGAGCATAATGACCTACTGGATCTGTGTGTGGTACACCAGCTGTACAGTGGCTCAGAAGAAAGTGTTTCAGAGGGTCATTAATATAGCCCAAAAGATTGCTGGCTGCCCTCTCCCCACAGTTGATGGACTTCACGGTTTCCGCTATCTTAAAGCCCATAACATGAGAAAGGACACTTCTCACCTGGGTCACGCTCTGTTTGATCTGTTACCGTCAGGCAGGTGCTGCAGATCAATTAAAGCAACCACAAGCAGATTCAACAACAATTTCTATCCAACAGCAATACCTAAACTTAGGCAGCCAGAATGTAAAGAGAGATGCAATAATGGGAATATGCAATCAGTATGAATGTGTGTACATGTGTTTTTATTTGGTCTTTTTAACAACTACTTCTATTTTTCTATTTTACATAAATTATTTTTCTATTCTACGTAAATCATTTATTGCTCATGCACATACCAAATAGCTTTTTTCTCAGTTTTGTTTTACTTGTGACAGAGACAACAAAGACGTTTCAGAATCTGGTCGTAGAGCACATATTGAATTGATTCATATTTAAAACATATCTGATGACCAACTGTGGATGTATCACATTCTTAGATACCAGCTTTTTAAAACACATTTCAGTCTGTTCATGTAAAAGTCTTAAAAGTACTTAACTTGTAACATATGTTGGTGTACTTTATTTTATGATAAAACTAGAACTGAAACGTTTTGGAGAAAAATTAAACTTTTCAGTCAAAAGCAGTAAAATAAATTTAAAGTACACACACATTTTTGAGCTGGATATACACACATTTTAAATTTATAAAATAAAAACATAAAACAAATCCCTATGTGCATTTCTATTGGTTTTTAAAGCAGATAGGTAGTTGTAAAACCCTTTTCTGATGAAAAAAATCTTAAAACCAACTTAAAACAAGACCAATATGTTGATTATGATGTTGCATCCATTGGCACTCTCTCTATAGCTGTAAACAAAATGGATTGTTTTCCTGTTTCAAATTAGAACTACAGGCATTTTTATCACAACTTTTTTTCTTGGGTGGTCATCATATCATGCATTGACGCATGTTCAGAAACTTTCTGTGATCTTAGTTCTCTTGAGTTTGTTTGTTTTCTTTCATGCTTTTCTTCATTTATTTGGATTTTGGTCATAAAAATGTAGCTACTATGAGCTACAAGCCTGAACACAACTGCAAAGGAAGTGTTGTAAAACTTTATAAAACTGTATATTATATTGACTTCTTGTCATTTTGTACAGCCTAACTGAATATGTAGTTCTTACCGTATCTATCACCAGTTTATCCTGTCATTAACCTAACCTCATTTTATGTCTTAGGTTGAACCCTGTATCCAGGAAACCCAAAATAATGACAATCTGTCTCATTAGGAGAGGAATTTGGCCTTCTTCAGGCCAGTAAATGAGAAGAAGGTCCTTCTGGAGTAATAATAAAAACAACACCAGATACAGTTGTGCACACAAAACCAATGGTCTATTAATGTCACTCCCAATCCCTGTATCCTATATACGAGAACTGTATACATACAGGGAAGCAAGAAATAAAACCAACCACATCATTTTATAGAAACCTCTTGTGGAGAAGGCAACAGGAAAGATGCCAATGCAGTTACATTGGCATCTTTCTATTTCCCTGTGCTTACATGCACACTCTGACACATCCATATAAATCAATCACTTCTGGCAGCAATTACAATCAATTAGAAGATAAAGAGTTCCATACACAAAGTCTTCTCCCTCTGACATTGCTCTGCAAGCATGGCTGATTTGCATATTAAGAGCCCTCGTTCAGCCCTATGGGACGTGCCCTGATTATAGCTGATCAACCTATTCTTCATCTATTTTTTTTTTTTCCTTCTAAGAGTTAATGCTGTTTTTTTTAGAAAACTTAGGCAAACTTCTCCCACACAGTGTGGTTGCTGCTGAATATGCAAAAGAAAATCTCTAAAGCTCAGCGGACGAAAGCAACTCACTTGCATCAACAGTGTTTAAAGTAATTTCACACCCCTCATATGGAACTTCAGGAGCTCCTACGGATGTTATGGTTCTGCTGAGCATTGCCCTCTAGCCCCTAATGTCTGACTCTTAAAGTTGCACAACATTTCAGAATTAACTTTGATGAGAAGGACTTCTCTACTTTATTCAGTTCAGTTAAGAGTTGGGAGCAAACTAAAGCCCTAACAAATTTTAAGGAATTCCTGTTGCTCATCTTCACCTCTCTGGGTGTTTTGACACTGTTTACAACAAAAAAGGGTTCTACTAGAGCAGTTTTTAACGATATGATGAGAAACCATTGTAGGTTACTACAACTGGTATCCGTGTGAGAATTTCCTGAGGCCAACAGTGGTCAAACAATCGGATTAACAAGGGAGGAGACAGGAGCATAAAGGTCTACATCTATCTAGAGATAGAGATATCCTGATTGGCATGGGTAGAGCCAGTGATTGGCATAAAAAATGTAACTGATAACTCTGACAGCTTGGTGGTGATAGAGAATAGCATCTCTCTTTTTGTCTCTCACTTGCTCTGTGCGTAAGTGTGTGTGTTGTTGTTGGGGGATAGCAAGTCACCTGATTATATGTCAGAAATGCAGCATGACTGTCTTTTTTCTCATTTCTCTGCTGACCCATTCACGCAACCCATTTATTTCTCACATCCACCTACACACAGAGAGATGAGGAGGCAGTGGATTTTTGCTCATACAAACACAGTTAACAGCCTCTTTTTCTGTCTGACTTATATACAGGACAAACGGCAAGTCAATCTGGACCCAGTTGATATATTTTTAGAACATGCTCAGCTAAGACTCAGATGACAGCTGTATTGCAGAGACCTCAATGTTTACTTCATCAAACACAAGAACAACCTTTCTGTATGTTTTGTGCACACACGAATAATTGGAACAAAGAAAATATGTTATAAGATGACTAATCATTGTGTCAAGAGAGCTGATATTAGAATACCATTGCTGCAAACACTCCATGCAAAGATCACCAGCAGAGCAATGTGATAACACAATTACTGACTTTTTGTTCCCATATGTGTCAGATTGTCCAGTAGAGATAAATACAACTGCAAAGAAAACATGTTACATGTGCTCTAGAACTGTTGCTAGAACATACTTACAGATTCTGAAACCCAGTAAACCTCTGTGAAGGCTCTCTGGAAACTCCAGACGGACATAATATCAAAGCGTCCTGATCAGGGTGACTGGAGAGTGGGTTGGGTAGAACATAATAACAACACTATTGCAAACAATATATTAATGCCAGAATACAGTGTGGATGTTAAGTTCATATCTGGTGTTTTCATTTTACGAAAAATTAATGTTTCTTTTTGAAAGAAACATACATTTTTCCTATGTCATGAGTTGCAGAACATGTGTCCATTTCATGTTTTTTGCTTTGTAAGCTGTGATGGCCTGGCATCACCTTTGTTTTTCCCCTTCCTGTAACCCTGGGTTAGATAATTAAAAATCTAGCTGCCTCTAATGGTGCGTTCACACCGAACGCGGATTCTGCGATAGGAGCTGCAGATTTACATGTTATCCCTATGAAGAGGCGCGTTCAGGAGCGGAGCAGCGCAAGGCAGTGCGAAGGAGAAGAAGGACGCAGTGCGAAGGAGAAGAAGGACGCGGTGCGGAAGGCGTGCCGAGCGAAGCGGTAGCGGAGAGAGAGCGATGAACGAGTTGAAAAATCTGAACTTTTTCCTAAATTCGCGTTGCGTCAACCAATCAGGGACTGGATGTGGCTGTGATTGTGATGTTGGGGGAAAGACCGCAGCGGAGAAGAAGCAGTTGTCAGTGAAGATGGAGGACCAGATCATAGTGGTGGCGTGCGGCAAGCCAGAGTTGTATGACTCAACTAATTACTTTTACCGAGACAAGTACAGAAAGGACCTGGCCTGGTTATGTTTAGGCACAAATATCTTATATTTAGGAGATGTGGACATTAAAAATCGGCTGTTTTTTTATTGAGCTGAGATTTATTTACTCACCGAAGACAGATGGACAGGCGTTCAGTAGCAGGGATACAGCGGCGGTAGTTGGTGTCCCGGAGGCCGATTCATCTCCCAACGCAGGACAGCAGATCTTCGAACTGGGTCCTGGATAGACCGAAGTACCGCTGAAATCGACCATCATCCAGACGCAGCTCCTGGAGTAGGTGGTGGTAATCTCCGAACTGTTCCCGTCCCTGAAGAATCTGGTGAACCCAGGGACGTCGGCGGCATTTTTCGGCTCTCCACAGGTGGCAGTGAAGAGTCTATCATATGGGGTAAGATAACTGTCAAAAAAATGTATGCGTAGGTGTCTAAATTTGTAAATGTAAGTAAATAAACATGAATTAATTTAAGATTTGTATTTGTGCCTTGTTGTCAACTTATACATACATGTGACATTAGATGTTTCATCTGTGAGAATACAAGTTTAGAAGTTACGAATACAAGTTGCAAAGTTACAACTTTGCAACAATACAAGTACAAATCACAAATTTACGAGTATGAATCACAAATCTACAAGTACGAATCTTCCCCTGATGAAGCTGTTACACTCCTTACCAGTTGATGGCGGTAATGCACTTGAAAGTTGTTAGCCAACCTACGTTAAACAAGAAGAAGAAGAAGAGGATGCAAACACTGTTTTCCAGCATATTGGGTGCAATTATAGTATTTTATTACGGATATAAAAAGACAGAAGCTCTTTCTGCTGGACAGAAAAAAATATGCTTCCTGAAGAGATAAGTGTGTAGCTTATTATTCTGGTAGATTGCATTCTAATTTTCTAATATAACACATTACTGCTGATGAATGAATACTGGATACACAAACAGCAATACATGAAGAGACATTAGCGCGCTGTGTCTCTCTGTCCGGACCCCTTGGAGGAACCCGCATAGAAGAGACAGAATGTAGCATGAGCAGCACTTTTATTTGGACAGTGATGTCACGGGAAGTCCGCTGTCCCCTTTTTCCTGGCTGTGCTGGAAGTGGGTTAATGCGATTTATTTTGAAAGTTCCAGAAAAGTTCTACCGGACTTTCATGTAACCATAGTTGTGGTCCCAACAGATTAATACTTTTTACTTCTACTTGAGTAAAAATATAGTGAAGTACTGCTACTCTACCCACCTCTGATTTGCTTTATCATCAAGAATTAGAGCAACCTAGGTTAACAAACAAATTATTGTAGGTATTATGTACCATTTATTTTGCTTGTAACTGGATGCAAATTCACTAAAAGGGAACTGACCTTATCTAGAAATTAAACTTGGATCTTTGATCATGAAGTTTGAGAACCCTTGCTCTGAGGTTTCTGGTCCACCAGTTAAAATGACACAGCTTCTTCTTTTTGGTTGGACAAACTTCAGTGTTTCTTTTAGAGTCAGTGACAAGTGAAAAAACTCACACCAATTAGCCACTCCTAAAAAAAGAAAAAAAACAAAAAAACTGAAGGACTTCAGGAGAATGCGCTTAAAAACCACTAAAGGATATAAAGGCCTTTGAAATTTGTCATCAGTTAGAGAATTAATAACCACGGGAATCATTTCTTCTAAGAGTGCTTGTGGGAGACTTTTAAAATCATTTCCATTTATATTCGCTGTTTATTTGCTCTATTGACACTTGCGCCCGAAACACTGCAAAAGAAACACCGGTGTGATAAATAGGATTAGTAAGACACAAATCACAGTTTCCTGGATCACAATTACAAGAATTTAGTATTTTGCAAGCACGTGAAAAAGGTGAAACTAATCTGTAAACACATGTTAGGCAGAAAATGGATTAAATACAGAATCTGAGAGATCTCAATTCTCATTTAGAAGATGGCATGATGAGTGCCTGTATGATTCGGTGCATGCCTATCTGTCTGAATTAATCTCCAATTCACTAAGCCTCTGAAATTACATCCCTACTGAGTAAGGAAATAAACAATTTTCATCTATTGGGATGATGAATATGACAGTGTACAGTTAAATAGACTGTACACAAATAAATCTCTGCCTGTGATGGTGCTGCTCTGAAGGCTGTGTAATTAAACATTGTTCTATGAGAAAGTGAATGAATCTATAGCCTGTGAATGTGCTATCAGGATACGGTTGATGACAGGCCGTAAAAACCTGGAGGGAGTGAGTCAATGGTGAGCACAAATGCAGGATAATTTGCCAGGTTGATTTTTGATGGAGCCAAGAAATTCTCAAGGAGCACAACCCAGAAAGTCAAAAAGTGAAGACGAAACAAAGACACTCTTATGACTGTGTTATTAATAGAGTCCATGCTTGATGTTTTAACATATGAGTCCATGGGATCGTTTAAACTACTGGCTTCCTGGAAAGGTAATTTTCTGTCATGACTCACTGTATTAATTAACTGTAACACCAGTACAGCCTTGGTTTAAGTGATTAGTGGTGTCATCTCTTGAAATTAATCCCTTGGCTCAGTCATAGGTCTGCGTGGTGCTGGTTAATATACAGAGGAGGTCCGTGTGCTTAAAAAGACCCGGACCATAATAAGTCCATGAAGTTGTTGATGTGCATCTGTTGACAAGCGACCGCAAGCCAAGTGTACCAAGAGAAGTTTTTTGAGTCAATTAAAATTATATCCATACCAGATATTGGTAATAACTAAGTAAACAAAAAAAAAAATAAACTCCAATAAGACTGCAGATTAAGTAATGTGCATTAATGTATGATAGCACAACATATTGAAGACGTTTATGGACATTTCTAAAATACCTAGGAAAAAGTCTTTATTTTCTATTTATTTATTTTTATTTGTTTTTTTTGTTTAACTCAGATTACTTTAATGTGATAATGACACACACTAACATTAATAGCTGCACAGAGCACTACAGTGACGGCTGGAGGCGGGGCTTGAGCCACCATAGGTCCTGTTAGTCAGTTGGTCAGTGTAAACACAACAGGTACCGTGCCGAGCAGAGAGAGACTGAGTGGAGCAGGGCCGTAAAACCTAAAGGGGCTTATGTGGTTCAACCCAGGTAAGTTTGCTGGCCCGTCAAACACAGTAACATCATGGTCAATGATCCAGATTTTGGTACTTTGGGGATTGTGAGCAGGTGCTAAATCCTACTGGAAAATGAAATCAGCATCTCCCCAAAGCTTGTCCTCCTGCTAATTATTTAAATTTTCACGTTCCTCGAAAAACTGGGCGAGGAGGAGTAGCAATCATTTTTCAGTCCGATTTATTGACCAATCCCAGACCAATCAATAGCTACAACTCTTTTGAATATTTAATCCTTAGTTTTCCTCATCCAAACTGCAAACCACTAAAACCACTTCTGTTTGTTGTTTTGTACCATCCACCAGGCCCTTACTCTCAATTTTTAGATCAGTTTTCAGACATTCTATCGGATTAAGTGTTAAATACAGATAAGGTTATTATAGTGGGGGATTTTAACATTCACATTGACACTGAATATGATAGCCTAAATATAGCCTTTAATGCTATCTTAGACTCAATTGCTCAAAACTTTAACAAACCTACCCACCTTTGTCTTCATTCTCTGGACCTTGTGCTGACATATGGTATTGAGTGTAAAGAGATAATATTTTCTCATAACCCTGTCCTGTCTGACCATTTTTTAATAACCTTTGAGTTTAATTTAACCGAGTACTCCACACCTGAAAAAAATGTCATTATAGTAAATCATTATCAGACAATGCTGTAACAACCTTTAAAGAATCTGTTCCACTTTTGATTTCCTCATTATCTGAGAAAAACACAGTGGAGGGCAATAATTTTGTTTCTTCCCCTTCACAAATTGATTCTCTTGTTCATAGTGTCACTTCATCATTGCATAGTGTATTAGACAATGCAGTCCCCTTCAAAAAGAAGGTAATTATTCATAGGAGGCTGGCTCCCTGGTTTAATTCAGAGCTGCGTACTTTAAAGCACAATGTTAGAAAATTGGAGAGAAAATGGTGCTCTACACACCTAGAGGATTCCTACTTAATCTTGAATAATAGCCTACTGTTGTATAAAAAGACACTTCGCCAAGCCAGAACAGCTTATTTCTCATCATTAATAGAAGAGAACAAGAAAAATCCTAGGTTTCTCTTTAGTACAGTTGCTGAACTTACACAGAGTCATAGCTCTGTTGAGCCATCCATTCCCTTAGCTCTCAGCAGTCATGACTTTATGGGATTCTTCTTAAATAAAATTGATTATGTTAAATATAAAACCTTTGACATACTTCCGAAGATGATTACTTCATCCTCAGCAAGTGAGACAACATTGGAAGTAACTGTAGAACCTGATCTGTGTTTGGACTGCTTTGATCCTGTGGAGCTTCCTGAGTTATCAGAAATATTAGCTTCATCTAAACCTTCAACTTGTAGGTTAGACCCAATCCCAACCAAATTATTTAAGGACGTGTTCCCTCTGATTATCAGCCCCATTTTAGATATGATTAAACTATCCTTAGTAAATGGATATGTACCACAAGCTTTTAAGGTAGCTGTAATTAAACCTTTGCTTAAGAAACCTTTGCATGATCGAGATGACTTAAGAAATTACAGACCTATATCCAATTTTCCGTTCTTATCTAAAACTATTGAGAAAATAGTTGCTAATCAAATGTGTGAGCATTTACACAGCAATGACCTGTTTGAGGAGTTTCAGTCAGGCTTCAGAGCTCATCATAGCACTGAAACAGCTCTGCTGAATGTCACTAATGATATTCTTATGGCCTCAGATAATGGACTTGTGTCTGTACTTGTCCTGTTAGATCTCAGTGCTGCATTTGATACAGTCAATCACAATATTCTCTTAGAAAGGCTGGAATATGCTGTAGGGATCAGGGGAACAGCGCTAGCCTGGTTTAAATCATATTTGTCTGACAGATTCCAGTTTGTTCATGTAAATGATAAATCATCTTTAAACTCCAGGGTTATTTGTGGAGTACCAGAGGGTTCAGTACCTGGGCCAATTCTCTTTACTATATATATGCTTCCAATAGGTAAAATTATCAGGCAGCATAGGATAAATTTTCACTGTTACGATGATGATACTCAGCTTTACTTATCCATAAATCCTGATGAGCCCAACCAGTTAGATAGAATACAAGCATGTCTTGAAGATATAAAAACTTGGATGACTTTAAATTTCCTGCTTCTAAATTCAGACAAGACAGAAGTTGTCGTCTTTGGACCGTAGTCTTTAAAAAAGAAACTGCTTAGTCAATCACTTAACCTGGATGGGATTAAATTGACCTCTGATAATAAAGTAAAAAACTTTGGTGTTATTTTTGACCAGGACATGTCATTTAAATCCCATATTAAACAGGTTTCTAGGATTTCCTTCTTTCATCTCCGGAACATTGCCAAAATTAGAAATATCCTATCCAGGAGTGAGGCTGAAAAACTAGTCCATGAATTTGTTACTTCAAGGCTGGACTATTGTAATTCTTTACTCTCAGGATGTCCACAAAATGCAGTTAAAAGCCTTTAGCTGATCCAAAATGCTGCAGCAAGAGTTGTGATGAAAATTAAAAAGAGAGATCATATTTCTCCTATTTTAGCTTCCCTTCATTTGCTCCCTGTTAAATGCAGAATAGAAAATTAAAATTAAAATTCTCCTCCTCACATATGAAGCCCTTAATGATCTAGCTCCATCATACATCAGAGATCTGATTGTTCCAAATGTTCCTAACAGGGCACTTCGTTCTCAGACTGCAGGTTTACTGGTGGTTCCTAGACTCTCTAGAAGTAGAATGGGAGGCAGATCCTTTAGTTATCAGGCTCCTCTCCTGTGGAACCAGCTCCCGGTTTTGGTCTGTGAGGCGGACACCCTGTCTACTTTTAAGTCTAGGCTTAAAACTTTCCTTTTTTATAAAGCTTATAGTTAGAGTGGCTTAGTTTATCAGGGAGGGAGCCTTCCTCCCTCCCTGTTAGATGGAGTAAGGGGGAGTCAGGTTTAGCTTAAACCGGGTCAGTTATGGTTGAGGTTCAAACTCACCCTCCATTTCTACTACCTGTATGACCCCTTCTCTTTTCCAATGGTTATAATCAGTCTGACAGAGAGAGGTATCCCAATCCTTGTGGTTTTTAGTATAACAATGATCATCAGTGGGACCCTTTGTGGGGTGCCTTGAAACGACATTGTTGAAAATAAGCACCGTTTAACTAAATAATCTGAACTGAAACTTTCTGTGTAGTTATGCTGCGATAGGCTTAGGCTGCTGGAGGACATAATGACCACTTTCACCCTCTTCGCTACATTCTCACACTACTCTCCAATTTTGCATTTTTTGCTGTTATTTCAGCTTTTAACTTTGTTCTCTCTCTTTTCTCTTCCTAGAAGCTACCATGGCCTGTCTCTGTGTCTACCTGTGACACCTTTCTGGAGAGGGGAATCGTCCAAGCTTCTGCTGGCAACAACTTAACGGTCATCCTCTACCGATGATCCACATGGCCCTGTCTTTTATTGTTTAACCCTTTCTCTCTCCTAGACATGGCGATTGTTTGAGCTTTTACTGTAACTAATTATATGTGCTCTCTTTAGACTCTAACCTTGAAAACTGGCTCAGAGTTTTTCTGTTCTTTTTTTCAAGGTGAAACGACTAAAGGAGCTACATCCATTAACATTTACTTTTCCTTCCCATAGAAAATACTCCTGGATCAGTGCTTCTTTGTTCTCTTTGTGTCTCTGCTCTGTTCTCTCATACCCCCAGTCGGTCGTGGCAGATGGCCGCTCACACTGAGCCTGGTTTTGCTGGAGGTTTCTTCCTGTTAAAAAAGAGTTTTTCCTCTCCACTGTCGCTACATGCATGCTCAGTATGAGGGACTGCTGCAAAGTCAACGCCAGTGACTGTCCACTGTCTCTACATGCTCATCCGGGAGGAGTGAATGCTGCAAGTCACTGACTGGATGCAATCTGCTGGGTTTCCTTAGACAGAAAAACTTTTTATCCAATTTGAATAAATAACTGAATCTGACTGCACTGTTCAATGGTTAGGACTAATTGGAATGTATGTACCTGACTTTTTTGAAGTGCCTCGAGACAACATGTGTTGTGAATTGGCGGTATATAAATAAAACTGGATTGAAATCGAAATTAAATTAAATTGAATTGTCAGCAGAAGGAAGCATGAAGTGGAAACTTCACACTGGAATTCAAGCATTGTGGATTCTGTGACTCTCTACTATTCTTCCAGACTCTGAGATCTTAAATTCCAAATGACATGTAATTTATACACCTGAGGCACACTGTGACAGAAGTGAGGCTGTCATACAATCGCTGCCACTAAACCCTCTGACCACCATCAGCAGCCAAGGCAGGTGAAGGGTCCTGTCCAAGGACACAACGACTGAGACAGGCAGAGCGGGGGTGCCAACAGGATGAACCCCTACCTCCAACGCCATGGTCGCCCACATCTTAAGTCCCTCAGCGCAGGAAGCGTCCTCGGAAACATGGTAAGCAAGGTGCTTGCCCTGTTCTGGTTCGGATTTCCTGATGTCTTCAGGAACAAAAAAAAAAACAGAAAAACTTGGCCGTATACCCACAGTTGGACAAGATTTTGTATAAAAGTCAGTATGTACATTGGAGGAGAAGGTGGTGTGTGGGTATTTTAAATCTAAATATTAAATCTAAATATTTGTAGTGAGGTGAATACTTGTTTAGATTCCAAAACAGCTGGCATTTGCATTGTAAAAGACAGAATTGTGACGTAGATTGATAGCCGCTTATTCTGACACAGGCTCTGGGCCTCATTGGATCGACGACGTATTTAAATCCAAATAATGGGATGAAGTCTGACCAGCTGGGATAAAAGATAAACCCGAGCAGAGACACCGAACCCCCTCCCCTCACAATCATTTTATAACCAATCACTGTGATTTTGTTTCACGTCAAAAGATATAAAAGATAAATGATTGTCGCTCTTTGTTGGGCATACTGTGTGTGCCTCAACTTGCACTGTGAGCTGAACAGAGGGGAACTCTTTGTGCAACCAAATCCTGGGTCTCCAATAGAAGCAGTTTTATGGTCTGTATTCACATAAATGTTTTTTTAACTCAACACTAGACTAAATTGATTTCACAGGGTGTTAAAAATTAACATTCAATTACAAAATGTAATTTTCTAATGATTTTTAATATGAAAATAACCTAGTTACTTTGATTTTATTTTATTTGCTGAATTATTTTTAAAGGAGAAATTGACTAATTGTCTTTATCGTGGAGGATTAAGCAGCAAAAAGAAATATTGAAGAAAAAGTAGTATGAAGTATTGTTTTATGACATCTATTGTTGTTAGTCAGCATTGCTGTCATGAAACTGTTGCCTGATGTGCAATAGTGGGTCAAATCATGCATGTATAACTGTTTTCTTGATGCACCTTAATGTGATCTTTTCAGTTTCTAGAGTGATTGCCCCAAAAAAGAATGCATCATTTTTTTATTGTGATTTCAAATGTTCTGGAGTTTGCTCAGGCTCTTGTAGTTGAGGATATAATATAATCTGTGTTTTTGAGTGTGTTTTATTTATGTGTTAGTGCAATCTTTTTCCAGCAGACCCAAAGCCTATGGGAGCCAATTAGAGTGTAATGCTGGAGTTGACAAAAGAGATGCCACTTGGTCCAGCCCACCCACTTTTCCAATGAATCTCCCCTCAGCTTGATAGCCTAACACAGGTTTAATAAGAGAGGTGTCTGGCACTCTCATCTCCTCTCAGACACACAGGAAACCCAGTGGTCACAGAGTTTGGGTTTAGATGAGGTCACTGCCCCTGTGGGCTCAGCTGGAAAAGCAGAGACAGTGAAATAAATGGACAACAGACTAGAGTGTAAGGGAACTGGTTACTGAGCTCAATTCTCACGTGTGCCTCAGAGACGTTATATAACAGAATATTGGATGAGATTGCAGATCAAATGACTCCTGTATAACTGGAAGTCATACCCATTCCTCCTGTGGAGAAATGTGATACAACTGGTTCACCTTTCCAACCCCCCTTTATTAACTGATGACTCAGTAACAAGATCACCAGTGAGTAAAAAAAACACTGAAGACAACTTTCTTTCTTTTAGGTTGTGTAACAGTACAAATGTCATTAGAACAGCATAGGCATATTGACCTTGAGTCTTTAACTGTTATTTTATTTTTTTTATACTTTATTTTTCAATACATTTTTATAGTCTTACAACAGTAATGGAAAAGAGGAAAAAACTAAGTAAAATAAAAATTGTAACAAGCAATAAACAGCACACAGAACAAATAGGTCACCAAGGGAAGGAAACAGTAATGCATTATAGAAAGGAAAAAACTAAACAGAGTTTTGGAAAACAACAAGTTACACTGTTCCGGGTTACAGTTGTACTTCAAATTCCAACAGGTTTGAAATGGAAGGGGCAATGGCCCCAGCCCACCTGTCACAAGCACGAGGACCTCCAGTGAGACACCCAAGTAGAGATTGAGAATGGGGGAGGAATCCCCCGAGTCTCCCCCCCAAAAGAATTAATGAACTCATCAAGAAGCAGACCGGCGAGAACTCCCCCCCCGGTTCATCACCAGCCCACCACCCCCCAAAACACCAAACCACATCTACCACCTCAAATCAGAATCAATATAGAATTAACCTGCTTGGAAATTTCTATATTTTCCCCTTTTTAACCAGTATTTTTTGGACCTTGCTACTCTTGAGTCTAAGGGGAAAATAAGGGGTTTTCCATTTCACATATCTCTTCTACAATGGCTAACCCGTCTCCCTCCATTTTGGTGGGCTCCCCTAAGCCATTCCTTGTTATTGTTTTTTTGCTGCCATCAATAATATTTCAAAAGGTACTTATCCTGAGAGTTGAGTTCATCTGGAAATTACCTAAGTATACATTTTTGAAAGTTTGTGTTCAAATCAAAACAAAAAAATTCTTTTTTTTGACTACCCTTTGCCAATAGGAGTGAATCAATTGGACAATCCCCCAAAAAATTGAAAGTGGTCAGTCAATGCGTTGTTACACCGTCTCCAAAAAAGCCCCAGACTCAGCTCCACCCATCTGATAGTATTTTTTTTTCGGGGTTATAAAGAACCCTAACAATGTTTTCCATGAAAATCCCCTCCAGTACCCTGAGCTTTGGGTGGTGGAGCTGATTCGGCATATTTTTCCAAAATCATCCCTGTTAATGTTTTTTTTGCCTCCCTCTCCCCCAGTATTTTTAAAAAAAAATCTTGATGGTTTTTTTGAGGCTTCTAAACAAAAATATATTCTGGAAAGTGTCTTCTTATTGGATTTACCTTTTAGGCATCAATAAAGATATTAATAAGGTCCAGATTGTTTTTTCCCAAAATTTTTAAATTTTTGTTAAAGAAATGCTTGAGTTGTAAATATCTGAAAAAGTCTTGTTTGTTAAGGTAAAATTTTTCCAGTAATTGTTGGAAGCTCTCCATGACAGTTCCCGATGAGATCACACAGTATGAAGAAATGTCTCTTCTGGTCAGTTCTCTAAATCTTAAGTCAAGTCGTGCTGGGACAAACTCTCTATCGTGCTCAATCCATCTTAGTAATCGTGTTCCCCTCTCTAAAAGAGGGTTACGGAACTCTCTGAACCAGATCTCAAGAGGGACCTTGGTAAAGTCACACAACCTATCTGAATATCTAATCTTGAGGTGTTTATCACCCAAAAGACCCTGTAGGGGAATGTCAATTTGACTTAATTCTAGTTCCTTCCATTTTGCTTCATACCCCTCTTCACACCAGTAAACCGCATACTACAGTTGTGCTGCTTTATAATAATTTTCTAAACATGGAAGCGACATTTATCTCTCGGTAATTGTAATGTTTTATAATGTACCCTTGGTTTCTTATTCTGCCATATAAATCTAGAGATGATCCGGTTCCACTCATTGAACTGCTTGGTAGGGATTTCTACTGATAAAGATTGAAAAAAAATAACAATTGCGGTAAAATAATCATCTTTATCATTTCTATTCGGCTATATAAATTGAGTGTCAATGAGGTCCATCTGTCCAAGTCATTTTTAAGTTTGTTGGTCATGATACCATAATTTGCTTTATATATTTTGTTTAGATTTTTAGTAATATTAACGCCTAAATATTGCATGGTTTTTGTTTTCCATTTAAATTTGAACTGTTTACATATATCTTCTTGAGGTGAGTAGTTAAAGCACAAGGTCTGAGTTTTTTCTATATATAATTTGTATCCTGAATAAAGTCCAAATTGGTAGAGGCAGGACATGAGGCCAGGTAGACTGGTCCCTGGGTCAGATAAGGTCACCAGGACATCATCGGCGCATAGACAACATTTGTATTCTCTTCCCTTAAATAGGATTCCCTTTATTCCTGGGTCTTCCCTAATTTTTTGAGCAAGTGGCTCTATAAAAAGTGCAAATAGAAGTGGACATCCCTGGCGGCATCCTCGTTCCAAAGTGATTGTGTCTGAAAGACTGCCTTTTATTTTGATCCGGGCCATTAGTGAATTGTATTGTATTAAAGCCGAAGCGTTGTAGGACCAGATATAAGTATTCCCATCGTACGGAATCGAAGGCTTTTTCAGCGTCAAAACTGATTGCTAAAAATTTCAAGTTAGTTTTCCTCATGATGTCGATAGGTTGTAGCGCTCGCTTCACATTGTCCTGTGTACGTCTATTTTTAATAAATCCTGTCTGTATCGATCAGTTCGGGGACAATATTTTCTAATCTGGTGATAATTATTGAAGTGAATATTTTATAATCAACATTCAGGACTAAAATGGTGCGGTATGAACTACATTTACTTTTGTCTTTTTCCCAGGAAAGTCTCTCCAGTCTCTCCATCAGCGTTGCCGTGGGGGGACCATCCTTACTGCTGCAGTCAGTTGTGAGACCCCTTTTCTGCAAATCCTTTATGGCTTCGGCTGCGCTGTTGTACGTGACCAGGCCTCCGTCGAAAAACACACGAAGCTTAGCTGGTGGGGTTTGAAAGCGGAGTTTTCTGATGGGAGCATAGGCTTTCCTCTTCTTTTGGGTCTCTGCTGGATAGTCCTGGTCAAAATAAATCCGCTGCTGGACGAGGCGGATCTCTCCTTTCTTCCATGCAGAGCAAAGAACCAAATCTTTAGTTCTGAGTGCCAAAAAGTGGATCACCACGGAGCGAGGGCTGGCATTCTGCGGTGGTTTGGGACCCAGAGCCCGGTGGCATTGTTGTATAGCTAGATCGGTATCCTGCAGTGACAGCTCTGCCTTAATAAAGCGTTCCATAAACTCCAGCAGGTTTCCTCGCTCTGTATCCTCCAGGATCCCGGACACACGGATGGTATTTCTTCGTGAGTGTGCTTCTAAATCAGTCAACTTTGCCTGAATTTTATCTTGGTCGCTTGTAGTTTGACACAGCACCTCTTTCGCCACCGCAGTCCACTCCTCCATTTCTGCCACACGTTGTAACGACTCCTCCGCTCTCTTTCTGTTCTCTTTCATGTCGGACACGATTTCGTTTAGCTTTCCATTAATATCCTCTTTACACTTGGTTAAATCTCTCTTCATGTCGGCTGAGAAGTTGTCATGAAAGCAGGACAGCTCTTCCTTCATATCTGAATGGACAGCTAAAATCTCTTTGTGGATCGCTGCAATGCTAGCCTGAAGCCCCTCTGTAACCATGTGCTTATCAGATGCGCCTTCGCCAACCTTTCCTATGGAAACTCACTTATTTCTTCTGCCTGAATTGATTTACCGTTACCCTTTGATACCTCTCCCCTTTTCATCTTAAATGTGTGGGTTATAAAATGTAAATTCTCTCTGGTATAGGGGGTTTAGCCGACCGAGCTGGGAGCACAGGTTCAACGCGTCTGCTTACCTCAGCGCCATACCCGGAAGCAGTATTTAACTGTTAAACAGTTGAAAAACAATTAAATTGCCCCCACCATGAAAATACTGATTACGGTAACAGCTGAAAGTGCGTTCAAAGCAGTGGGTGGAGCAGATGGTCCTGAACTGCAATTTACACCAGATGGGTAAACAAAGACAACACCAAAGGGTTTAAATTTGGCTGCAGGATTTAAAAAAAAAAAAACCTCAACCAAAAATCTAAAACCCAAAATTGTTAATTAATTTGCTTTTTTTTTAATTCAAATTTAATTTTAAAAAACAAAAGCCACTTAAAAACAAAATAGTTAAACTTTTTTTTTTAAAAAAAACCCCCCAAACCCCCCCCAGGGAAAAAAAAAAACCAAACCCCCAAAAACAAAAAAAAAAAAAAACCAACCAAACCCCCCCCCCCCCCCCAAAACCCCCCCCCCCAAAAAAAAAAAAAAACCCCCCCCCCAAAAAACCCCCCCCCCCCCCCAAAAAAAACCCCCAAAAAACCCCAAAAAAAAAAAACCCCAAAAACAAAAAAAACCCCCAAAAAACCCCCCCCCCCCAACCCCCCCCCCCCCCCAAAAAACCCCCCCCCCCAAAACCCCCCCCCCCCCCCCCCCCCCCCCCCCCCCCACCCCCCCCCCCCCTTTTTTCCCCCCCCCCCCCCCCCAAAAAAACCCCCCCCCCAAAAAAACCCCCCCCCCCCCCCCCCCCCACCCCCCCCCCCCAAAAACCCCCCCCCCCCCCCCCCCCCCCAAAAAACCGCCCCCCCCCCCCCCCCCCCCCCCCCCCCCCACCCCCCCCAAACCCCCCCAAACCCCCCAAAAAAAAAAAAAACCAACCAAAAAACCAAACCCCCCCCAAAATAATTTTTGCAAAAAAATTTTTTTTAAAAAATTTCCCAAACCCTTAGCAAAATTTTAGTAAGGAAAATTAAAAAAAATCTCAAATTTAAAATTCTTTAGGGCCAGGTAAATGTTTCCAAATAAGTTCAAAATTTTTGAAAAAACGGGTTTTTGGGGGTTTTTTAATGAAATCTCTCTGAAAAAAATTTTTTTCAGAACAAGAGTTTTTTGCTGCTTTTGGTTTTTGTCTTTTCCACCAGATTGTGGGTAAATGAAAATCTGCACCTTGTGTCACATCACTATTAGAACGTTATTGCAAAAAGGATGTGCTTGGAGATGTTAGTGAAGACGTAAAACATCTATCCTAGATGTGAAACACAAAGGGAAAATACAGAATTTAAGTATTTCTGAAAAAACATCTTAAAGTGTACATTTATTGTAACCACAATTAAAACAGGTTAGTCACTCCTGGATCTGACTGTCAGGACCGGCTTCTTCGATGAACAAAACCTTCTGGTTTTGTCTGTGTCTGTTCGATCACAGCACTGTGTCATGGATGCAGAAACTTAAGGGAAAGAAGATATCATGATGGACTCATAGGTCAATCAGAAGTTAATTTTGGTGTAACAAAGTGTTTTTGGAAACGAAAGGTCTAAATTAAGGCCCTGTCCTCACAACATATATATTTTGCAAAACTGATTTTTTTCTCCAATAGTACCAACCATTCACTCGCAAAGTTTTGAGTAAGGAAACCTGTAAGAAAACCATCTCACTTCAAAGACATTCATGAGTGATAGGACAACAGGCTAAACTGTTTCAGAAACAACATAAGGTTCAATTGTTTTGAGAAAATCTTTAGCCTTGGACTGTTTTATGGTGGTTTCTGTTTATGCAAAAAAGTCTAATCTTCTAAATTCCCAGTCGGGAATGCAACAAGTATGGCCACCAAAGTTTGAGGTCTCCAAGCAGCCTGGAGTTAGATATTCAATATGGCCTCTGCAAGTTGAAAACGTAGAGAAACCTGGGGGTATAAACTACTTATTAGCACTTCAGTAATGTAAACTTAATTAACATGTTCACAAAAAGAGATTACACATGAAGTGTTTAAAGACATGAATTGGAGAAAAGTAATACCATGTTTCTTTATGATACTCCGCTTCTTATCGATTATCTCCATCATGAACAAAAAAAATCCTTATCTGCACCGCAGTGAGAGGTAGTTCTTTGCCATCAGGCCTGTTTGAAGAGGCCTCCTCTTTGGTTGCTGGTTTCCAAAATAACTTTGCAGCATTTAGAAGAAAGGTTTAAAGTCTTTCAAGATGCTATCAGTTTCTCTGCATTCTGTTGCCCAGGATTGTCTAAAGTTTTCTGTATTCGACAAGCCAGAGAGAGAAAAATAATAACACCTACTTCTTTTTCTTTCATCTTTTCCCTTTCAGGGGTCGCCACAGCGAGTCATCTGTCTACATCTAACCCTTTCGTCTGCATCTTCTTCTCTCACATCCACTATCTTTATGTCCTCTTCCACTCCATCCATAAATTTCCTCTTTGGTCTTCCTTGAGGCCTCCTGCCTGACAATTCCAGCCTTAGCATCATTCTACTGATATACTCATTATTCCTCTCTTTACATGTCCAAACCATCTCTGTCTGGCTTCTTTGGCTTGATCTCCAACACATCTAACAAGAGCTGTCCGTCTGATGTATTTATTGCTGATCCTATCCATCCTCATCACTCCCAAAGAGAACCCCAACATCTTCATCTTTGCCTTCTCTAGCTCTGCCTCCAGTCTCTTCCTCAGTACCATTGTCTCTAAACCATCCAACATTGCTGGTCTCACCACTGTCTTGTACACACTTGCCTTTCATGCTTGCTGATACTATTTTATCACAGAACACACCTAACAGTTTTCTCCAATTGCTTGGATACTTTTCTTCACCTCTTTTCCACAATCACTGTTGCTCTGGATGTTGACCCTCAGTACTTAAAATCCTCCACCTTCTCTGTTCCTGTAACCTCTTGGCTCCACATGGGTCCCTCTCATTTACGCAGATGTATTCTGTCCTGCTCCGGCTAACCTTCATTCCTTTGAAGAACAGGAGGATTTCCCTTCACCTGTTCTCTGCTCTCACTGCAGATCACAACATCATCTGCAAACATCGTAGTCCATGGAGATTCCTGTCTAACCTCATCTGTCAACCTGTTAGCAACTGCAGCAACAAGAAGGGACTCAGAATTGATCCTTGATGCAGTCCCACTTTCACCTTGAACTCCTCTGTCACACCTAAAGCACCTGCACCTCTGTAACATACTTCTCTGCTACTCCAGACTACCTCATACAATACTACAGCTCCTCTTTTGGCCATAGGCTTTCCCTAGATCTACAAAAACACAACGCAGCTCCCTCTGACCTTCTCTGTACTTTTCTGTCAACATCCTCAAAGCAAATACTTCATCTGTAGTAGTTTTACTGCATCTGTTGTAGTTTTTCTTGGCATGAAACCATACAGCTGCTCACAGATGCTCACTTCTGACCTCAGACTAGCTTCCTCTACTCTTTCTGATAACTTCATTGTATGACTCATCAATTTAATTTCTCTGTAGTTGCCACAACTCTGCGCATATCCCTTGTTCTTGAAAATTGGTACCAGCATACTTCTCCTACATTCCTCAGGCATCTTTTTGATCTCTAAGATCTCATAAAACATCTTAGTCAAAAACTCTAACGCTGTCTCTCCTAGACACTTTCATACCTCCACAGGTATATCATCAGGACCAACTGCCTTTCCGCTCTTCATCTTTGCTACTTCCTGATCCACAATGGTCACTTATCCTGCTCTTTGTTCTCTCTCATTTTCCTCATTCATCAACTCTTCACAGTACTCCTTCCATCTTTCTATCATACTTTTTCAATCTCGATCATTCCCCTAATCCCCTAATTCCCCTAACCTGCTGAACACCCTTTCCATCTCTCTCTGCTTCACCAACGTATGTAAATCCTTCTCTCCCTCCTTACTGCCCAACTCATCATACAAGTCACTATATGCCGGCAGTCCCAGTGGTGGTTCTCCCGGGGTGCTTCAATTCAGATGTTAAGTGATACACATATATTCTCTATATTGAGCTGTGGTTGCCACTAAATACATATTGCATTCATTAGTACCGTGTACTTTTCGGTAACGGAATGCAACGTTGTTATATATGTGTTTTTGCCTGTGGAGAAACAGTCTTCTAGGGTGTTATCTTGTGTTCTCTTTATCCTTCGTTCCCTCCTGTATTCTTTTCTCCTTCCCCTTTTACCTTTTTGCCCCACCTCTCTCTCTCTCTCTCTCTCTCTCTCTCTCTCTTTCTTGCTTCTTTTTTTCCCCTTCCATGTCTATCCATGTCTCTCTCCGGTCCTAGGGGCAGCTCTGTGGCTCCTCACACCAGCTATTGCATACTTATATGGAGAAACATTATATACACATATACCCTCACACATACACCCAAGGTGTTTCGATTCAGTTGTTAACTGATACACAGATATTCTCTATAATGAGCTGCCACTAAATACATATTACATTCATTAGTACTGTGTACTTTTCGGTAATGTTTTTATATATGCGTTTTTGCTGGTGGAGAAGCAGTCTTCTAGGGTGTTATCTTGTACTCTCTTTATCCTTCTTTCCCTCCTCTATTCTTTTCTCCCTCTTTCCCTTTTACCTTGTTGCCCCACCCCTCTCTCTGTCATGCTTTTTCCCCCCTTTCATTTTCATTGCATTTGAAATAATCCCAAGGCAGTTTCTAATAAAGTTTTTTTATGTTTTTATATATTATATAGTTATTAATTTAGCTCTAATGCTCCACTTGTGAAAGTAAATGTATTTGGCTTCTTCTTGGCATCATGTTAGCCAACTCTCTAGCTTTTCCTGTCATAGTCCCCTGTCCCACATTGCAGCAATGCCAGCTGCTGTGGGCCGCAATCACAACTTGCATATTATTTGATTTTGACATCTTCAGCACTGCTTAACATTTCATAGAGATATTCATGGCACACATCTACATGCACCTACATTAGCTCAACATACAGTATATACTGATCACACACACTGATCATTAATTATTGCAATGTCTTGGATTAATAAAGAGCTTCATTGGTTGCATCCGTGTCTCCCATGCTTTTGTTATGACTGACAGTCAGGACACAACAAGGTTTACTTTTTATTTCTTCCATCAATTTAGATGTTACAACACCTTTTAACTACTGTTGTTTTCCTTATTCTCAATTAAAGGCTTTTCCTAATTTTGTTTTTTTAAACCCAAGCCTTCATTCCCTTAAAGGACTGTTTCACATCTCTTGAATTGTCCCTTGCTGTGGGCTTCACAAGTCTCTTTTCCTTTGCTGGATTTTTGGTAGCAGAGACAGCTGGTAAACATCTAAAGTCTCTCCATCACTTAGCATATAACTGCAGGTTCTAGCTGTGCCACTCTAAGCTGCAGCTTCTTAGGTTTTCTTTTGTCTCGTTCAGGTTGTCTCTCAAACAAAGCTCAAAGGGTTTAATATGAGGCTTTTTTTAGGTCTCACAGCGAACGATACACCAGTAAAATTGACTCACATGCAGCCACTTTATTCAGGACCTAGGGTTTTAGAAGGAGTCTAGTGTTTGGACAAAAAGGATGTTCGAATGGGAAAAAGGACAGAGAAAATCTGCTAAAGAACAAGGCCTCCAGTAGCAACAGTCATCCTCATTTTATAACCCTCAGGAATATTATCCTGCATTAGTCTGAAAAATAAAAACAAACAAGATGTAAGCAGATTTGTGTGGTAACCAGTCTATTGCCAATCCTTACAAAATTTCAAACAGGTTATTTCAGACGGAAAAAAATGACAAAAAGGGGAAAAAAAAACAAAGAATCACACTTACTATCTACAAGATTGGAAGAGTCTTCCTTTAACTGTGTTTTAGACAGGGTTGTGGGTGATGAACTGGATAAAAAACAAAGCATGTTCTCCTGCAGATGGAGGAATTTTTGACACTTATCCACAGTAAACACCTCACCTAGATGACCATTCTCTCAAGGGTGTACCCAAAGTCTTGCTGACGGTCACTGGCCAACATGGTGAACAGGTGACAACACACTCACATACATCAAGTAATATGACACTTTTTGTTACTGTTAGCAGCATAGCTCCAGGGATGATAGTTCCTCTCGGCTTGTTGATTGCTGAGGCATCATTTGGACAACAGTTTGGACAGACTTCACAACAAACCTGGGTTTCAAAATGATGAACATTATACATATAATTTATTTGAATAGAATAGAATAGAATAGAAATAGAAATTATTGTCCCTTTATTTCAGCAAAATGAAAGGCAGATGGAAGCATGTGGATACACACAAAGGTAAAATAGTGATATTTATAATGTCAGTTGGGAAAAAAAGATCTGAGATATTGATCCTATGTGTGCCTAGGATCCAGCAGTCTTTCACTGAAGGAGCTCTCCAGCTAATGCATAGAGTGGGAGACATTGACCAACAGTAGTGTCATTTTTGCCAGAGTTCCTGTGTCTCACATCGTCTAAATTGATTTGAAGAAGCATCCTAGGACATAGCTGGGCTTCCTTATCAGCTTATGACAAAGCCATCAACACTATCAGGATCGTGTTTTTTGATTTCTCCAGTGCATTTAACACAATTCAACCTGATTTGCTTTGTCAGAAACTCCAGAATACTCAGGTGGACACCTCAACAATCACCTGGATCAAAGACTACCTGACAAACAGACCACAGTTTGTGAGACTGAAGGCTTGTGTTTCTAAGCAGGTAGTCAGCAGCACAGGAGCACCACAGGGGACTGTACTTTCACCATCCCTTTTCACCCTTTACATCTCGGACATCCAGTACAAGACAGACTCTTGTCATCTGCAAATACTCAAGTGACTCGGCAGTCATAGGGTGCATCAGAGATGGACAAGGAGCTGAGTACAGGAAGCTGGTGGACAGCTTTGTAGCATGGTGTGGAAACAATCATCTCATCTTGAACGTGAATAAAACAAAAAAGATGACTGTAGATTTTAAGAGAAACAGGAATAGGTCAAACACTATTTTTGTCATAGGAGATGAAGTGGAGCTGATGGAGGAGTATAAATGCCTCAGGTTCACCTGGACAACAGACTCGAGTAGAGAGGCAACTGTGAAGCCATCTACAAAAGGGACAGGACAGACTGTACTTCTTAAGGAAGCCTAGGTCCTTCGGTGTTTGCAGCAAGATGCTGCATATCTTCTACAAGTCTGTTGTGGAGAGTGTGATCTCTTCAGCCATCATCTGTTGGGGTAGCCGCATCGGAGCCAGGGACCTAAAAAAGCTCAACAAGCTAATAAAGAAAGCTGGCTCTGTTCTGGGGACTGCTCTGGAACCTTTGAATATCATTGTGCAAAGAAGGATGCTTCATTAAATAAAAAACATTATGGAGAACCCTGAGCATCCTCCTTATGAGACTGTCAACAGAATGTCTTCAGTCAGAGGCTTCTTCAGACTGCTACAGGAGATCCTTCCTGTCCACAGCCATCAGCATCTACAACAGCTGTTTGAAGAAACCTGCATAATATGAGCTACAACAACATTTAATTTACCTTTCGAGATTAATAAAGTATTTTTAAATTTTAATTGAATACAACCAGAGCTATAACGGAATGATTTAGATGAAAGCATATTCCTGTGTTAGACAGATGATTTCCACTCAAACGTGAAGAAATTGTAGAAGCAATTTATTTGGTTAAAGTGTGTTCGTGACCTGAGGAAACCATTGGAAACCATGTTCCTGGACAGAGCCCTATTTGAACCCTGGCAGCCCAGGGATGTGGGATTCTTTGGGATTTTGTATTATGAAGATGTATTTAGAGATGTGTTCTGAATAAAAGGTCCCCCGCGTCAGCTTTGAGAGGAAACCTGTTTCATTTAATCATTTTCATCACGTCATTTCATCATGTATA